>JASVEL010005007.1:0-261155 GCA_032618575.1 Nicotiana noctiflora
ATTGTCCAAAAAGATTCAATAGATTGGAGAAAAAATTTAAGCAAAAATGAAACAACCTATTTACCAATGTTTGATGTAAATTACACTTAGAAGACTTTCAATAAAGAAAAGGAACAAAAATTATTAAGGAAAATGACAGTAGAAAGGATTCTCATTTGAAAGTAGAGAGCCGAGGGAGTTTGTCGCGCAAATAGTACAATCTTGCCCGCCTGACTTTCCGGTGCTTAACTACTTTGAGTTCCTTGATATTTGGTGAATACCTGTCATGAAAATTAAAATAATAAGTTCCTGTTTTCTTGACTGTGTAAGCATAACAAGTTATGCTGTAACACTACATAAGGGTGTAGATGGAGACGTGGATCAAGAATACAAGAACGCACGTTGACCCCCATCCATAATTATTAGGTCAATTTCAACATCTAATTTGCCGTCTACACATGTGGAGCACATAACTACTTATTTACTTTTATATATATGCACATTTTGACAGAAGAAACTTGTTCTTTTTATCTCATATTCTGATAGATGAAACTTTAGATAAAACAATGGGACACCTCAAAAAGTACGGTAACATAACATTTCTAGATTAGATGACACTCCATATTCAAGTAATGTCTCCAAGATTTTAAAGGAGACAAAAAAAGAAGATATCCAACATGAGCAGATCTACCCTCCCTACGACATACAAATTCACATGAACGCAGTAACTTTTGTCCACACAGTGTATATGCATAAAAAGTTCACTAAAAAATTATAGATATTTGACTGTGAGCCCAGTTATTATTGTAAATTTACTTACGGTTGTTGTAGGAACCCATAAACTTCAAATCCCGAATCCGCCTTTGATATCCAATATAAGAGCAACTCACCAGGCAAGACGAATAATCAGGTTGTTTTCAAGGTTTTTTAAGGTAAGTCACATATGTGATCCCTACACTTTTAACAAGATGTGGCTTTGTTCCCCAAAAACCTGTATGTCTGTATCACTAAATTAAGCAGTCCTCCCACTACTTTTCCAATTTCTTACTTGGACAATGGTGGCAGCCATGATCAAAATTACCCAGGGAAAAAATGAAAACCAAAATAGGTCTTTCTTGTCATGGGAAACTGTTTTAAACTACTATCATCAGATGGGAAACAAGAATAATCAATAGAAGCATAAAGACCAAATTCTTCCCATATTTCACCCAAAGGTGTAACGCCATTCATCAATTTTACTCCATCACATCAGCAGTAACTTGCACATCTGGCTAGCGAAGAGAAGGGAAGAGAGACACAGAACGACAAGAGAAGATTTGATGGTAAGGAAGAGAGATACAGAAAGAGAAATCAGCCAAAGTCCCCCAAAGTGACCACAATTCACTCAAGTATCTCTACAATTATTACTGTTTGATTGTTAAGATTCTCTACAATTATTTCCGTGCTATTTGTTACTTTTAATCCCACTGCCTAAAAGGAAAACTAACAAAAACTGATATTTTTCCTTCACCATGTCCTTTGTCATTGCTAAAGGAGAAGGAAGTAGGCTACATAACGACCAATCGTGGTCACAGAAATTTGTTGGTTCAGCTAATCAGTCAAATCCTGTTCAGGTATTCCCATTTAAACTAAAATAGATTTAAGATCACTTTAACATCTGATTTTCAAGCCCAAGGAAATGTATCAATCATGAGTGATGTTCTTTCACATCTTATAGAGCCCCTCTTTTATATGCTGATAGTGAGCTGAAATTGTAACGAATGAAACATTTAACAGCATGAAGTTGTCCAAGTAAGGATCACCTTACCGTCTGGTTATTTTTATTCTGTTTTTATCTAGCTTTTTGGTACTGCCCCTTCTTGTCTATATTTTCATTGATACGGTGCTTATGCTTTCCTGAGCTGAGGGTCTATTGGAAACAATCTCTCTATCCCCACAAGATAGGGGTAAGTTCTGCGTACACTGTACCTTCCTCGCAGTGTAGGATATTACTAGGTATGTTATTGTTGTAGTAAGTTGTCAAAGTAAGAAGAAAGAGCTCATCTGGAAAACAAAATTACCCCCCAAAGTTATATGTCATAGCTGGACTACATTGAAGGAAGCATGCCTCACTCAAGATAATCTTTGCAAAAGGAATATTCCCATAGTTAATAGATGCTACATGTGCCAGCAGGATTTTGAAACAAACAGACATCTATTTTTGCATTGTCCAGTTGCTACGGATATTTGGAATATGTTGCTTTCAGTTTTAGGACTCAACTGGGTGATGCCAGAGAGTACTAAAGATGCTTATAGTAGCTGGAGTCTATGGAAAGTTGGTAAATCCATCAGCAAGATCTGGAAAATGATTCCTGGATGTATTTTTTGGGCTATTTGGACAGAAAGGAATAGAAGATGTTTTGAGGGCTTAGCAACTCCTAATTACTCCTTGAAAGCTAATTGTATGGTTTTGTTATACAGCTCCCCTATTAGCTCCCCCGAATTATTTTTGGATTTTGTTAGCTACCTAACACTAGCATAGGACCATCTGTACAGAGCTAACATATCATCTTTTGTATTAGCACCTTTTTGTATTAGCACCTGGACAATGCTCTTTTGCATCTTTTTGATGCTTTTTATTAATATCTCTTACTTTATCAAAAAAAAAAGTAAGAAGAAAGAGCCATTGATAGAATAGGCCAACAGATTCAAATAGCTGTGTGTGACTTTAACGCTAATGTTGCCAAGTATCAAACATAATATCCATAAACTAGCAGACAGTTTGGAATCATTTTGCTGGTTGACTATGAGACTTTGTGAATGTCACTAACAGCCGCAAGCATATCCTATCCGAATAGTGACATATCATATAACTCTACTTCATTTTTACTTGAAACATTACTAATGCAGATTTCCAACTCAAAGTGACAGCCGACAAGGTACTATACAAGTATACACGACGGAAATTAAAGAATGAAGAGTAAGACTTACACTGGGAACACAATCTCAACTCCAATGCCAGCAATGATCCTCCGAATGCGAATCGTGGTGTGAATACCAGCATTTTGTTTTGAAATGACTATACCTTTATAAATAGACAACCTCCTCCTATTCTCTGGGACTTCCTACAAGTTCATACACATCCTTCCAATTAAAACTTTTGAAGTCTGCTAACTCTACCTCAAACCAATTTTTTTTTTAATTTTAAAACACGATCAACATACAGATACTTACCAATTTGATCTCAACAACATCACCAGTCCTAATGTCTGGTATAGGCCTTACAGCATCTGACGCCTCAATTGCTTGCTTGTTCAATATCTACCACACAATTATGTTTCCCAAACCTCAATATTTATCTTTTAATGCCAAATTCAAAATCTTTACACTATTCAATTCGTTACATCCAAGAGTCAATTAATCAATTAGCAAAAGAAAAGAGTAGTGTTTAAACAAATACCCCCATTATATCTCCAAGCTTAGCTCTGGGCTTAAATGGTGGCCTCTCCTCAGTTGCAACTGCAGTTTCTGCTTTAGCAACTTCCTCTGTCTCAACAGCTTCTGGTTCCCCTTGAGAATCAGCTTCAGCTTCAGCTCTAACAACAAAGGAACGACTTTCCCACTTTGAACTTAGCCCCATTGAATTGTGTGAAAACAATGACAAATTCAACTGAGCGGGTCTACGAGAGACACAGGCTGAAAAAGCTAGTTTCTTTGGTTTACATGTTGTGGGGTTTCTTGGAACTACAAATAATGCCTGTAAAATTCAATAAAAGCATAAATTTTTAACACGAAAATGCAAGAATCTTGATAATAAGGAAAATAAAGAAGGGTTGCAGACCTGAGGGAGAACAACGGAACCCATTTTCTGGTATAAGAAGCGAGGTGTTTTAGGGTTCTTTTTGTTAACGTTAAGAAATGAAGGAGGTGGAATTCATGGAAATGGAGGAGAAAGACGTGTTACAGTGGTGAATGGTGAAAAGGGGAAGGAAGAACGCCTTATCCTATTAACGATGTTATCTGCAGAAATCTCTGTGTCTTTGCGTTTTGCTTATCTGGGTATTCGGGTCTTCGGATATTTCCTCAAGCCCAGTAGAAATGACATCGCGTAGCCACTCTAAAGGGGTTTTATTTAGAAATTTACCAATGTATTTTTAATTTAAGTTTTTCTAATTCAACTTTTTGGGACATAAATATCCTGAATTATACTGAAATTAAGATTTTTAGCTTAAAATTTTATTAAAAAAATAAGTACCGGCTATTTGTATAAAGATGCTTGTTTGAAGAATTAATCCAAATAACCGTCTATCTATCACTTAAACTACTGGAAATAGCCGGTGAAAGTATAATATATGAATAACTTATATATAGTTGTATATAATAAATGTATACTCTATATATATATATATGACTAAAAAAAGTAAATAGATATGACAAGCTATTGTGTAAAGATCCTTGTTGTTTGTGCACTCTTAAGGCTTTGGCGGCCCACTTCTTTATGTCTTGTGCAACTGGGCCTTTATTTTAGCCTCTGGCCCGTGATAGCACTCACAAAGATCATATTCCCAGGTAAAAATTGCACGGAGCGTCTTATTTGGTTGCCTCATTTAATTTATACTTATTTTTTTTAAACTTTTAACTTGTACCTACTTTTAAACAACTTCAGCTCATTTATCATCCTCCTCCTCCTCCTCATCCTCCTGTTCCTTCTCCTCCTCAAAATTATATCCGCCCTCAACCTCTTTCTGAAGTTCGTAACAGTGTCTCCAAGCTATGTGATATCACTAGAGATATTTGTGTATGAAAATCCAACACCAACAGGGGGTTCCAAGAACAATAAGTTTGTAGCTGGAAATATTAATATTAATAGACACAATTATTAGTACTACGAATAGATTTTGAAGATATTTGGTTACATAGGGAAGTGAAAGAGGAAGAAGCTAAAGAAGTAGTTGTTGCAGTTGTTTTTCAATATAGTTTTGTATTTTAAATGTAAAGAGTATATCGAAAGCAAATCACTTTGTAATTAATCGTCTAATATCAGTATGATGCTAAGATTTTTTTGTTGGCCATGAGAAACACCTGGCTGAAAAGAACATGTAGCATGCTAAAGTTTAGTTCACTCTTTTTCTTCCCTTATAAATGTGATATTTTTATCTTATAGGTCTACAATTTGTTTAAGCTTTTGAAATTGATCTTATCATGACGAGGAATTGATGTACTAAGATTACTTTTCTGAGACGTTCTTGAATAATCAGCCTTGTATTTCTCCTTCTAATTTTGATTAATCAGAGCATATATTTGGTTATATAAGGAAGATTATTTTCTTGACAACATCATTATGAAGTGAAGAAGACTCTAGAACCGAAGTTGGCCGGTTATAAACAAAATCTTTAGTTCTAGAGCTGAGTTTGCCGGTTACAAAATAAAAACTTCAGTTACAAAGACAAAAACTTGCTACCTCTGTCTAGGTCATTGCGGGGCAAGCAGATCATTTATGATGAAGAGGATGAACTTCAAGAGAATGATTCGGTTCTTGCAGAGTGGAACCATGCAACATGTCCCGTCTACTAGAATGCTGAATTTTTGCGTGATTGACTTTGCTACTTTAGCCCCGTATGTTGAAGTTACGCAAAAAAATGGGTACGCTTGCAATTTTTTGGCAAAGTAGGCACAAGTTAAAATATGACTCGAAAAGCGGGTAAAAATGCAAATGGCCCTATTCCCAATGTATGATTTTTGGTTGAATCATTCCTTTTGCCACAAATATTGAGCTATAAGTTTTTCATGATTTTTAAACAGAGTTTGTTCGGCGCCACAACAGCCCAAAAAGTTCGACAATAGATAACCAAAACTTTCATCATCAAGCATATGGATCAATTCAACCCTCCTACAGAAGAATTAGCCTAACTAGCCGTCTGCCAATGGGCTATTTATGTAAAGATTCCATTCCAACATCTAGGAAAGAATCATCTTTGTCCACCGAGGGTGTAATATCCATCAAAGAACTAGCTTGACAGTATGATAAATATTGAAACTTTGACTTTCTAGAGTTTTCACCGTATCAATTTGCTTATAATAAAAAAAACTGATTTATAAAGAAAAATGTTCCAAATTGTGCATCCATACTATGAGACTAGCCAAATATTCCATAATTAAAAGAGAATATTCATTAACCTTGTAGTTTATCCTTGCTTTTTATTTGCAGCTGGTGGCCGAGCCCTAACAAATGAGAAGCTTTTCGACTTCATTGACTTTGATATAGCTAGTCCTTTTAGGTAGGGGTGTACAAAGGAAACCGATAAACCGCACCAACCCGATAATCCGAGTCAAACCGAGAGAAAAAACCCGACTATGGTTTGGTTTGATTTGGTTTGGTGTGGGGAAAAAAAACCCGACCATAATTGGGTTGGTTTGGTTTTGACTAAAGAAAGTGAAACCGAAACCAAACCAACCCGACATTACATATATAGAAATATTAGATATATTTAATATATAAATAAGTTTTATAGCTATTAACATTAGTAAACTAAATAATGCTAACAAAAACCTAAACTAATATTAAATCAATATTAATGCTAACAAAAGACATTCAATTCAATACTATGAACGAGAATGTATTGAATATTTATATTTTATTTTATAATAATTTAGATAAAAATGCATAACATATTTTTATTTTTTCTTTATTAGCGTTTAGTCATGTGATCGATACTCCCTTATTAGTCTACTTATTTTATCATGACTTATTACTTTTAAATTATATTTATTTTTATTATAGCTTTTTAATTAGCAATATTTATATTATACAATTTTATGTCTTTATTGTTGAATATTTTAGGATAATGCCATGATACTTCTCATATTTTGTATTATTTTCTTGAAAAATACTTTGTATAGTTGTATCTTACTAGGATTAAAGAAATATTTTGAGCACAATTTATATGTTTTGTTCTAGGGAGATTACCGGAAAAAAACCCGAAAAACCCGAAAACCCGAAAAAACCCGAGAAAAACCGAGAGTGAAAAACCCGAGTTTATTGGTTTGGTTTGGTCTTTAGATTTAATAACCCGATACATGTGGTTTGGTTTAGTAATTGTAAAATCCGAACCAACCCGACCTATGTACACCCCTACTTTTAGGTATCTGAATATTGCTTAATGCGTCCGGTCCATTTATGGTTATGGCTTATATGAATACTACATTTAAATAATCATATAACGTGTTATATGACAATATTCTATAATTGATCAGTTTTTCATAGTTTTCTCCTTCCTCCTAATTACTCAATTTTATTTCGCAATCGACAACTCTTCACCAACTTGAGTGATAATGAGTTAAAGAATACCATGCATTGATGGTCGCTGAGGTCCCGTATTGACTAATATTTTAAACATCGTTTTTCTTTGCATGCAGACTTTCGCTGAAATCTATTGCGATAATTATCCAATAGTAAATATTTAAATAAAATGCTTGTTTATTAGTTTAATCCATTTTATAAAATAAAAAAGTTGTCATTCTAACCAACTAGCTTTTTTATTCGTATAGATAGCATGAACAGATCGATTGAGTTATGATTTTCTTTTTTAGTCGTTTTCGATCCTTCAAAATCCTACCCAACTCACCTATTTGTCATATCCGACAGGCTGCGCCATTTGCATTTTAATATTATATATTTATATATAATTCTGTGGTTTTGAGTCCTCGTAAGGTTGTTGTTGTCGAAATTATTTTTGGTTTTATACACACACATGAGAATTGAAGCCTTCAAATTCTCTATTCTCTAGTTACTGTCTTCCCATTAAGAGAAAATGATCAAGTCCGTAACAAAAATCGATTCAAGATTTAAATTTTAATGGGATTAGATTCGTCATTCTATAATATCTCATTTAATTTAATTGGTTCAATATTTATTACATATACATATTAATGATTTTTTAGGTAATACTATCGGATATGAGCGAAAGTTATGCGTTCGGACCCCTAACCTCTACATTGGATATGTACGTGATCTGTAACCTCTCTATCAAGTAGCGAATCTAGTTCTTGGCAACGAGTTAAATTTCAAATCTAATATTTTTTATGAGTTTTAAATTCAATCCATATATATTTCTGAATATTTCTAAGTTAAAATTGTAAATCTATATCTATGTCTGATATGAAAGTTATCAAGTATTGTAGCGGAGGCACAACTAGGAAAGAGGCCAGTTTAATAGAATCTCTTTGTTGAAAATTTCTAGTGCAAAAATAGGTCCAACCCAACCCAAGTCTAGCGGGCTTTCAAATTTGGTGGGCTAGGACGGGGCGACTCTCCATCTATATGGGCCTTAAAATGGTCAGCACAACCCTAAGAGGGTCACGGGTTAGGGCGGGCTGCCCTTCAACTTTTTTAGGAAAAAATATTTTTTCAAATTTTAAATATTTTTTTGTGACTCTCTTAATCATATGAACGGCTTCTGTTTATTTATAATGTACAATAATCTTGATATTTGACAAGGAATCTCGTAATTGAAATGCTAATTCTCTTTATCTCTAGCTCTTCTTTTTTTAGTGTTACATGAATATTTTTTCAGTACTGTTCTTTTACTTTCGTTAGGTTCACGAATTGCTTCAATAAGTTTATATGTTAAAGTTTTACAATTTATGTTTAACATTATTTGCTGATTTCATCATTATAGTCCATAAAAAAATTATAATTCATGAAATTTGCTAGTTGTCAATTTCTTGGGGTATTAAAACTTCACATGCGGTCAGAGAAGAAAGGATCTCCATGAAAGCACGAGGTCTTAAACATTAGTCTGTCTTCAAATGCGGGAAGGGTAGACATTCAGTTCGATGAGGGCTCTCACGGCGGTGTAGTCCACGGCTTTAGCCTTAAGCTAGGTTGGGATGTAGTTCTTGTATTGGGCGAACCCAAGCGTTAAATAGTGCCGTTTAGTGCCGTGCAGAGAGTAGTCGTCTTGTTGCTGGTAGGTGCGACTATGTGAGTTGACAACAATACTGCTGTCAATTTCTTATTCATTCATTGCGTTCGGCCAGTGCTCCTTTCTCATCTCAAACCATAACTACTCTGAACGTTAGGGAAGATAAGGGAAGACCGCCTGAGCGAAGCGATCGAAGGAACTTGACTTGTCCGAACCGAACAATAGCGGCTTAAAGAAATTATAGAAGATCCCAATCAAACAATTCCATCGAATTGAGTATGATGATAGCATCTACTATACCAGGAATATCAATGAACCCGATTATTGTAATTGCATGATAGCATCTACTATACCAGCAATATCAATGAACCCGATTATTGCAATTGCTCAGGATACCGAGAAAGCCAAGTCGAGATCTAGTTCTATTTATCAATCAAAGAGTTAGAAAGCTAGCTTTAAGCAGGCCAGTCTAAGTTTGACTTTGTCGTTACTATACTGAAGAGCAATTTAATAATTAATAATATATTAAAGTAACCAAACTGATTAATAGCCACTTAAAGTAATATTTTATTCTGAAAAATATTATACTTGGCTACTTAAAACTTTCCTAGTTCGTTGTTAATTAAGCAAAAGTAAAACTAATCTTGTCATACTACATGCATATCAAAATATAAATTCTAGTTGATATGGAAGGATAAATGAGCAACCTAAAATTGGAAAAGAAGCTTATAATTAATATTTTTTAGTTTTAATTTTTTTAAATATTTAAATTTAAATTTAATAATTTTTGGCCGACGAGCCAGACTAGGCCAGCCTTGATCAAGCCTTAAGAGCCAATGGGCTGACCTGGGCCGGACTATAAGCCTCACTTGGTACTAAAAAAGTCCCAACCTAGACCTAAGTAGTAGACCGGATTGAATTGATTTCACGGACCAAACTCATTTTAACGGTTCCAATAAAAGTTTTTTTTTTTTTTTTTTTTTACCTATACTAAGTTTCATATTTGCGCAAATATGAAATAAAAAACATATTCTTGTCGAATATGACTGACTCGTAGTCCGTCAGCTTCTTCCTTCTGACTCTACTTATACTGCTATATAGTATGAGAGAAAATTTCCCTTTCTTGCCACCTGGTAACACCTCATATGGACCAGAAGAACAATTTTGAAACTTGTGAAACTGACAAAAGAAAGTTATAAACAACCATTTTCTTTGTAAAAATCACGCCGTTGGAAAATCAGTCAGGCAACATTTGGCAAATGGTCCTAACAATTTTGTGATGGTAGAAGCCAATTCTTACTTCATTTAACTTTTACTAACAACAACAACAACAACTACCCAATATGTTCCCACAAAGTGGGGTTTGGGGAGGGTAATACGTACACAGGCCTTACCCCTACCCGAAAGGGTAGAGAGGCTGTTTCCGGCCGACCCTCGGCTCAGAAAAAGAGAGAAAAAATCAACAAACAAAACAAAACAAAACAAAACAATGTTAGTAAATCCGGGATAAATCAAATAAATAATTATCTAAACATAAAACCAAAAGTAGAATGACATGCAATAATACCAATCGGTTACTACCATAAGAGGCACAATACAATACATTAAACTTTTACTAGATTGTGTATTTGTTATTCAAACTGCTGTTTTAAAAGCCCTTTACAGGAGAATATTGGGCGAGGCATCGGATTGTAATTACATAAAAGTTTTAAAAATGAATTAAAATATATTAAATTTAAACGTCAATACCTTTTTTTAAAAATTTATTATAGCTCTAATTTATAGTCTTTCCTAATTCTTTATCTTGTCCACTAAACTGCTAATATCTCCTAAAAGAACGGATATATAATTTTTTTTTTTACAACAAAGATAACTCCATTTTCTTCAAAACAGGAAGTTCAAAGTTTAAGTAGTAATATCCTTTTTGTTACCTAACGTAGAAAATTTTATTTTTTTTTACTCAAGCTATTAATTTGTGCTTGTAAGTGGCATATAATAAATTATTTTAACTAGTTTTTTGTGTAATAGAGTACATCTCTCTATATATATTACAAAAAAACTTCTCAAGAAAAGGCTATAATTAATTGTCTACAATGAGATCAAAGTTTTTGCCAAAATTTCGTAGTCGCACATTCCCCGGGAATTTCGGAGTAAAGTAAAGGTGACCACATAGTTTTCTTTATTTTTGTCAAAGATGACCACACAATTCAATTCTTCCATATCTTCTTCTTTTTGTTCATCTTCCTGGTCTTCTTAATTGGTCTTCTAGAAAGTTATAGGATGTGTCCACAACCAATTTTCAGACCTCTACCACTTTGCAATGGCTCTTCCTTCAACGTTGTTATTGTATATAATAACATTTAATGTCCGGCTAATTTTTCTTTGAAATTAATTTTTTATGTTACAATATAATATATATGTTTTGTTATAACAGTTTTTTTAAATTATAACAGCAATACAAATATCGAAATAAATGAAATATTATGGAATATTTGATTGTATAGTAATAGGTTTGGTATGTGATTTATGGCCTACAGAACATAAAAAATAAATATACCTTCGGGTCAGAATGTAGTACTTCCTCTATACTTTCTTTAAACCAGTATTTGTAGCGACTCTTAGAACATTGTGAATTGTGACACCAAATATTGGGTAGACATGTATTAGTATTTGGATTATTATGATTTTCGCACTACTTTACTTTGTTTTAGTTTAATTGTTGTTATTTACTGTTTGATAGTGGTTAGCGTATTAAATATTTATCTATTGTCTTGCCTAGCATTTTAAAAATTTAGGAGCCGTCACGATCCCGACAGTGAAAAATTCGGATCATAACAATTAACCTTGAATTGCTTGTTGGAAATACAACAAATATTCCTAGGCTCTTTACTTTAAGGGCAACTTTGGAAAGAAAAAAATTAAATCTTTATTGATATCTAAAAAAGTAAAATATTATGGGCTGCAAAAAAGTCAAAAAATTACTTAAAATAGACCGGATCATATTTGCTAGTTTAAGCTCTATCATAACAAAGACCTTGAAGTAATACTTTTCTTTACCATTAGGTAGATGTACTTATAATTTACATGTTCTTTTCCTAAAGATAGAAAAATAAGTAAATTAATTAAGACTAACCTTTAAAATCGGGGACAAAGTTCTCCCCCAATTCACCGATGAGGAAACATGGGGAAGGCATGGCCTGACGTGATTATAATCGAGACGCAAGAACCTTAGTTTAGAAATTCGAAGGAACTAAAGATGTATCTTAGATTGGGCACGGTGATGTAATTGACCCGGACGACGTATAGCCTCTGGACTTCGAAAAACATAGAGAAGGGTTACGCATGACGAGTGAGGGCCTGTAATATTCGCCCTCAACCGAATATTACGACGAGAATCCCATTCAGTATCAACTGTAGATCAATATTAAACTGAAAAAAGAATTTTTTTTTAACCTTATTTAGACGTGTACTAAAACTAGAATTTCCCTACTATGTGAACGGAAGTTTTTTCTTCAGTCTCGCACATTGTGACAGACAAACCAAAGTAATAAATGTTTACTTTTGTCTTCTACCTATTGTTCAAATCACTATTCATTTGTTCTTTACTTTACTCGCAATCGAGCTTGTACCGAAGGTCCAATTGAGGAAGAATTCCATTGTTCAATCAAGGATTAGCCACATTGCGTCCGGTCTGATCACTTATTTTGTCTTTAAAGTACTCATTTACCTGTTGTTCGTAACCATTCGTATTAAATTAAATCACATATCATTTAAACCACATATACGTTTAATTGTTATTCATTTTGGGGTAAACAAAGCTATTAATAGTGATAAATTTAGTACACATTGAAAAGTCAAAGTAAGTGAAAATTTATAATCCATTCATAAGAATAATGCACATTTTTTATTGAAAAAAAGGTTATGTTTTGTACAGACTTAGTTTTATGAAATGTAGTTTTGCAACAGATAATTTAAAAATCAATAACGTGCAAAAATTTATTGAAAAAATCAAGTTAATAACTTAGGATAATATTATAGGTCAAATTTCATCAAATGCCAAAAAGTACATTAAGATAATTTTTTGTTTATCTGTTTAAGTCTCCCTAGACATAATATGTGATACTTGTATATATGTGGAAGGATGCCAATCCAATAAAATGTACACATAAATTGATCCGGACACTATTGTTATAAAAAATAATCATATATAACATGTAGGAGGGATAAAAGAGTAGCCCTGCAACACATTAATTGGTTAGAGAGTAGCAAGAATATGTGCTCTTTTTTTTTTTTAATAAAATTCTTTTTCGTACCTCCTTTCACTTAGGGCATAATTGAAATGCTTGTACTGACTGTTGGTTATTATTCCAATTTCCAAGTCAACTAATTTATGAAATGGTAAAGTACACTGCTTTTAGTCTTCTTATAGCCTCGGCCAAGTTTTTCTATTTTAGAAATACTTTTTTTTAAAGTGTATTTTTTCAAAGTTGAAGTATTCGACCAAGATTCTAGAAGAAAATTTTTTTTTTGAGGAGAAGCAACAAATAGTATCTTCTCTCCAAAAGTACACTTGAAAAAAAAATATATGTAGAAGTAATTTTTAAAAGTTTGGTCAAACAGTAATTGCTGATCGAAAGTATTTTTCAAATTAATTAGCCAAACATAAATTACTTCTCACTAATTTTTTTTTTGTTGAGAAAAACCAGTTCTCAAAATAAGCCGATTCTCGCAACTTGGCCAAACAAGAATATTAGTCTTTGCGAAAAAGTTCAATTCTCTTGCCTGCATTACGCTACGAAAAAGTGATTGTCTAATTGTTAGGTATGAGGTATAAGAAGGTATAAGGTTGATATAAAAATTTAATATCATCTTAGTACTATGTTTGGTTAGCAAATTAGGTATAAGTTATCCTGGTGTTAATTTTAACACGGGATAACTTATACCTTGTAGAAGGTAGGTAATTAGCACTGGTATAACTTATACTTTTTTCTTAGAAATTATACAATTGTCATTCTTAATACATCATACCAAATAATGAATAAATAACAATTCTAGCATAACTAATCTCAGTATAACTTATCTCAATATAACTTATATCGACATAACTTATATCGGTATAAATAATATTCCAACCAAACGACCCTTAGGAACTTCCACATACTGATTTTGACACTCATATTGTATTATTTAGGTAATTGAGCATTTGATTGACTTCTATTACTTTGCTCTTAGGACCAACTTGTCCATCCTCTAATTGTTGCAATCGTAAAAATTCTCACATGTTGCCACAAGAGAATAAAAACTTTGTACCTAACCTTTAAGTTCGAGCTTGCTTAACATGTTAACCAATTTGATTAGTATTAGTTAGAGCTAACTATTTAACTTTAAATGTTTTATTTAGTCTCTTTGGATCTGTTTCATTCTTAACATGCATTCAAAAAATTTGGAATTAACAGACTATAAAAAATCTCAACACAAATAACGTATTTAATGTAGGTGAATCACAGAACTATGCCTAGTTCAATCATAAATAATCTTATCAAAATTCGTTATGGCAGAATTTGTTCCCATTTAGATATTCTATTTGGATCATATATGCTCCAACGGTCTTGTGAAAAAACATGAGGTGCTCAACCACTAGCTAGCCAAAGTCTTGGGACCCTCTTGCTTAGGACATGAAGCCCTTGTATTTATGAGGTGTACAAATAATAATACATGCGTCCAATGTAATAAAACACTAATGCTTGTATTATGGTAGGATACGTCGCACTTCTTCGAGGCATGACCCTTCCCTAGATCCTGTATGAGCGCAGGATATTTTGTGTACCGAACTGTCTTTTTTGCTCGACGAATTTGAACTAGCCGGATGAGTGGATTTTGAGTAAAGATGTCTCAATAATTAATAAAAAATTAACCTAAATATATAGCAGCACATCTAAAAATCGCAATATATGTATACCTCGTATATAGGTATGTATAACCTTATATAATCTATATATACCGGTTAAAAAAGTAAACAGTGAGTCCGACGGGTTATTTTTTATAAAGATTCAAGAAATTAAGTCTTTCTACTATGTCCTGTCTATATATCAGCTAGCTCTCAAACCTTTCAATACACCTGCAGAATACAACCTTCCTCAAAGACAACCTTTTGAGTTCACTTTGTTCAAGAATTCTCTCCTCTATTTCTTAAAAGAAACAAATCCTAAGAGAGTCATCGCTAAGTCATGGCTCTCTCACGTCCCATGATCTTTCTCTCCCTTTTTCTTACAATTGTAGCTCTCTCTGCCGCTCAATCTCCCATGATGTCCCCCACAATGCCACCATCTACCATGGCAATGCCACCAATGACCACCACTCCTCCGCCTATGGCCGTCATGTCACCACCACCAATGGCCACAATGTCACCACCACAAATGGCACCTTCAATGAGCCCAATGAGTCCAATGGCACCATCAATGAGCCCAATGAGCTCAATGGCACCACCAATGAGCTCAATGGCACCATCAATGAGCCCAATGGACTCACCACCAGCCCCTATGGCACCCGGAATGGCACCCATGGGATCCGGGCCAGCGCCGGGACCTATGGATGGTGGAATGGCTCCTCCTCCTCCGTCTAGTGGTTTTGTTCATGGAAGTAGCATGGCTATGGTAGCAATTCTTGGGAGTGTAGCACTTTTGTTCTAAATTTAATTTGGTCATTTTAATTTGCTCTCATATTGTTGTAGATTACAAATAATTTACTTATTTGTGTATTTATTTTGTTAAGCTCCTTGTACTGATGATTTTGTGTGGAAAAGTGAGGAATTTGAGGACGTCTGGTTGGAGATTTATCAAATGTTACATGCTCTATTGTGTAACATTTTGACATTAGCTTAATAAGACACTATTCTCTCTTTCTTTCCATTTAAATTTCTACTTCAATGCTACTTGTATTCTTTTCATACGAATTTCCAAGATATAGGGTATTTAATTTTGAGACTAGATTTAATGCAATATTTTAGTTTCCTAAAAAATTAGGAGAAGTGTTTTGTTAGATTTCTTTTATTTTTTATTTCATTTGCAATAATGGCTAGTAATGAAAGAGAAAAGAATGGAATAAAAGATAAGCAATTGGTGGTGGAATGATGATAAGGAAGAAAAGGTAGGGTGCTAGCTAGCTGGAAGAATAAAGCTTTTTCTTTAGGGGGGGGGGGCGGTTAAGGTTGGTGTGGATGAAAATGGATGAACTTATTTTGGGAAGAGGAAGCTGTCCTTTTGGCATATCTTTTGTGTGTCAAAAGGAGAATGGGCTAATGTGGTGGCTACACACAAGCATGGGTTGGTTGGGGAGAGTGGGGCTAAGCAACAACAAAGGAACATAAACTAGATTGTGACATCCACATGGTATGTTATATGCCCCTCTCCCCACTCCTTTGTCAAATATACCATCCTAAATTCCTAATGCTAAATCCTACAAGGAATATAAAAAGATATTGGCTTACACATATACTCCGTTCTTTTACTTTTAATTGTCCACTTTTAGTTTTGCACTTTTTTTAAGAAAAACGGTAAAAGAAATACATGCTTTTATAATTTTACCCGTACTAATGATAGAATTTTCAAAAGTATTGGAAAATGACTTGGGGTCAGAGTATTTAATAATAAGAGTAAAATAAGAAAAAAAGATTGTCTTTCTCTTAATTTAATATAGTGGACGGATAAAAGTGATAATGTATTTTTAGTATAGTGGACAAATAAAAATGTACAGAAGAAATAATTTATTCCCTCAGCTGATAGTTGAATTCCTTTTACACCTTTTTTTTCACGGATAATTGTTTGCACACTACATTTGCTACGGAGTACTGTATTTAATACACATCACTTTTGTTCAAATCTACTATCACATTATGTGCGGGGTGAACATCCGCATGCCATGCAGCGTTTCACGTAGATTTCTTCCAGCTCAATTAAGGGGTTATTTGTTTGGTGGATGAGTTGTTAAATTTAAAAAGATGTAAATATTATGTTTCCTGTGATCACACAAGAGGAATGAACCCTAAAGAATTAGGAGAATTAGATTAATTTCTAGAAGAAAAAGGGCGTCTTTTGACTTAGAGTTGTAGGTTATAAGCATTGGATTCCATCTCAAAACCTAAAGAAGCATATCATGAGAATCAATAAAAAGTTTTTGTTATCTTTTGCTTCTTTTTTCATCCTCAAAAAGGCCATATAAGAAGAAAGCTGTCATCTGTCATTTTCACCACCATGATGTGCCAAAAATTTCTAAGTTACTTTCATTCCTAATGCACCACAAGTTTTTCTGATCGAGTTATCTTTAATGTGAAGTTTGCTCGATCCCATTTTGAGAAATGGTTTTTAATCATGATAATAACATTTGAGTACAGTGTGTTTGGGCAGCAATGTGCTAAAAAGAACTCATGGAAATGGTCAACTTATTAAAGCATACCTCTTTTCCAATAATGTAGCTAATCAACATAACTTTTGCCAATAATCAGCAAAAATATCCGAGTTCAGCTTTTTGGTTTTTGGGGGAAATCAGCGAATAGGGGAGTAGTAACACTCGAGATTGTAACCACGAACATGCCAACGGTTATAGGAGGATAAGTACCTCATTTACCCTAATAAAAAATAAATATTTATTCGCACTAAGTGTTTACATTTGTCATATGTATGAGTCAAAATTTGACCATACTCATATTAGCGGTAAGAGGAATGGCAAGGGGTCAACTAATCCGTGGTCATATCTATAAGGCATAATAACGACGAGTATGTTGGCCGCTGCCAAGATCGAACCATCAGAGTATATGCCGTGATACTTAAGGGGAGTAGCGTAAAGTACGATCAAGGGATTGTATATTCTGGCTAAGGACCGTTGGACAAAAGGGGATATAGATAATATATATAGGAGGTAAAAAGACAGAAAAGGGGTTCCCACCTAAAAGAAAAAGAGAAAGAAGAACCAGAGAGGAACTCGGAGGGAAAATGAGTGAAGGTCTAGATCTTGGTTACAGATCTTTGTGATCATCATTGTCAAATCAATATAGATCCCGTAGCCGCCAATGACATTCTTTCTATTTCTTCTTCTTACATTTCGGTATAGCATCCCAAGAATATAAGCTTGTCATTTACGTTTGATGTCTTTTATAGTATCAATAAGGTTATAAACTCGATTACATTTCTGCTTTGATCTAGAGGTAATTATTTTTGGCTAGGATTCACCCTCTATTTTCTCATTAATTAGTTTAGCAAAAAGCTTAACACTTTTTGGTCAAACACCGTATCCATTTACTAAAATGATAAATTAAGGTGTTAAAGTGCCTTAATAACTATGGTTTGTAATAATAATGTGTAAAAATTAAACGTGTGTCATGTATTCAATAGATTGATATAATGCTAATGCGAGTATATTTTTATCCTAATAAAGACCTACCAAAGTCCAAAGGCACCTTTGTACTATATAACTTTCCTAAAGAAAACATTAATGAAATATTTTAACATATAATAAAGGAGCCATACCAAATTCTTCCGCACTAAGTTTAGATTTTACACCAAGATTTTCCTGCACAAGATTTGCGCAACTCATAGTCTTCTATTCTCTTTCCATACAAAGAGAATCACAGTGAATGTTTAACCCTCCGATGCTTGCACCAATTATATTATATTATTCTATCAACGGGGTCGGTTATCCACGGGGTCGGTTATCTTGGGTAGGTTATTTATGAGGGAGGGGAGATCGACGATGATGTCACACATCGTATTGATGTAGGATGGATGAAGTGGAGGTTAGCATCTGGAGCATTGTGTGATAAGAGAGTGCCAACTATACTCAAAGGTAAGTTCAATAAAGCGGTGGTTAGACCGGCCATGTTGTATGGGGCTGAGTGTTGGCCTGTTAAGAACTCACATATCCAAAAGATGAAAGTAGCTGAAATAAGGATGTTGAGGTGGATGTGTGGCACACTAAAAAGGATAAGACTAGGAATGATGACATTCGGGAGAAGGTGCACGTAGCCCCTATTGATAACAAGATGCGGGAAGTGAGACTCAGATGGTTCGGACATGTTCAGAGGAGAAGCCAAGATGCTTCAGTAAGGAGGTGTGAGCGGCTGGTTGTGGAAGGCACGAGAAAAGGCAGAGGGCGGCCAAAGAAGTATTGGGGAGAGGTGATCAGGCAGGATATGGCGAGGCTTCAGATTTTCCGAGGACATGACACTTGATAGGAAGTTATGGAAGTCGCGTATTACGGTTGTAGGCTAGGAGGTAGTGGACTAGTTCGGTGGGTTTTTGACTAAAATAGCTAGGGACAATGTTGAGTTTTACTATTTTCTATTTCCGATGCAGAATCCATTTACAAACCATCGTTTTTGCTTTGAATTATTATTATTATTATTATTATTATTATTATTATTATTATTATTTTCTTTCCTGCTTTCTATGTTCCTTTTACCCTATGATTTATGCGGTGAATCTAATACTCTCTTCTTTTGTCTTTTTATTATCTTGAGCCGAGGGTTTTTCGGAAACAGTCTTTCTACCCCTTGGGGTAGGGGTAAGATCTGTGTACACACTACTACCCTCCCCAGACTTCATTTGTGAGATTTTACTGGGTTGTTGTTATTGTTGTTTGTTGTTGTATTCTATCAATGGTTAGTGATAAATTGATGTTAATTAACCATGTGATAGTGAAAGAGTATGCATAAAGACACACGTCATATATACATATCGTACATACAATTGATCTAAATACAATATGTGGGTAAATCTTATGCAAATGATTACACGGACTAGTTCCCTTAAGATTTAGATTTGAAAGTGAATCACATAATGTAAGTAGTGTTGTTTCATCTTCCAACTGAATGCTTCTAAAGTAAAAGAAAAAAACAAAAGAGGGCAAAATTTTTAGCATCTAGAAGTAGAGAGACAACTAATGGAGGTAATTACCCCACGAATTGACAAGTCATTTGGACGAACAGTAGTTACTAGTGAGTTATGCAGCTCAAAAATGCTATAGGATGAAATATGACATGTGATTATTTTTATCCTACTCCTTAAACTGTTTGCAAAAATAGAGGAACCACAATTATATATAATGTCCCGGGCACGAGCGGTTATATATAATGTCCCGGGCATGAGTGCCTGACCGCGAGATTATATGTTAGAACGTCCGATGGCATCTTGCTTCGATCAAAGCAGTATAACAACGAGATTTTCCTTGATCCTTGCCGAAGTTAGGCAAGAGACGAAGGAAGGAAAATTGTACCATGTATGTTCTAAGTAGTCAATAGTCAAGTCATTCATGAGAGAGTGCTCCATCATACCAGAAACTGGGCCGACAAAGGACGATGTTTCATATTCGGCTTGGACATCTCTTAGTATCAAATCTACTTCTATATATTCAAGACAATGACTAGAGAACAAGTGGAGAAGCTACAAAGTACAACATCACTCTCTAATGAAGTGAATTGACATAGGTTGTCCTTAAAATTTCATTTCTTAAAGTGTGTCTTACCATTTATATGTATGCACAATCTGAGATTCAACTTAGGTGGTTTCAACACTTTGAAGAGCCTTATGACACTTACATATGGGGAGAAGAAGTACAGATAAATTAATTTCACATTTCCACAAATTTCAACAAAACTTTTAACCAATTAAAGATTCAAAACCACATAAAAAATGTCCCATTATAACATAAAATTAACATTAGAGAGAGTTACAGAGTTACTGGCCCCCATAAATGCAATGTTTTGCATACTTGTACTTATATTACAACCCACAAAAGCTTTAGGTAGTTCATTTCCTATGATGTCTGCCCAAAAACATCACTGGCAAACACCAGATGAACCGCTAGAGACAGTGATTTGTTGAAATGTTTTTCCTTAGCTGCTTCCTTTGCCAGCGTATCAGCTACCCTGTTTTGCTCCCTGTATATGTGCCTCACTACCACGCTGCCCATCCTTTGAATCGGTAATCTGCATTCACAAATTAAGGGGTCAAATATTAAATTTCTATTTAACAACATGTTGATTATTTCCCCTGAATCAATGTCTACTTGTAGCGGAACTAGGTTGTTTAGTTCAGCTAGTTGTAGACATCTGATAAGGGATCTAAATTCTGCCCTTGTGTTAGTTGTTTGGGGTATGTTTTTCATGAAGACATCCTATTTCCGCTATGATTTCTGATAATCCCTCCAGCTCCACCTATTCCTGGGTTGCCCTTTGCTGCTCCATTACTGTTCAATTTGTAGGATCCTCTTGGTGGTGGGATCCATTTAAGCATGATTTGGTGGGTGTATTGATATGTTTTATTATTATTAAGCACATAATACTGAGTTGTGTTATTAGCATTGATGGGTTCTTTTTTGTTATTGAATACATTATTGTTCCTTGTGAGCCAAATGTGCCAGAGATAGTAAGAAATGAGACTCTCCTAGTTGAGGCATTCGTTATATTTCACACCTTTGAGGGTTGGGAAGCCAGATTGCCAAAGGTGACTACTAATGAGTGGATTGGAGGGTGATAGAACTAAAGATTTTGATTGGATGACACTCCAAAAATAGACAACATATGGACATTGGAAGAAGATGTGGTCAATAGTTTCTTGTTCAAAACCACTGTAGCGGCATTGAGTGTGCCAGTTTATTCCAATAGAGTATTGAAAGCTCCTGGTGGGTAGTCTTTTATGTATTAGGAGATAGATAAAATGCTTTACTTTGCTAAGGGTTTGGAGTTTCCAGATCCACTTGAAGTGGTCCAGTTCTCCAGGAGGGTAGGCTTGCAAACTTTTGCCTATGAAGGAGTACGCAGAGCTATTGCAGAATTGCCCATTGAATGTGAGGCCCCATATTAAATTGTCCTCCTTATTGGCTACCCTGGGAATAAAAACAGACATAAGTAGATTTAGAATATGGGGAGGGAGGTCAAATGACAAACTTGATATGTCCCAAGTGCCCATATTGTCGATTATTTTCACCTTGATTTGGAGGTCATTCTGCTAAAGAGGGCCTTCTATCAGTTGCCTGAGGACTGGCTGATTAGGAATCCAAGTGTCAATTACAAAATTGACACTATTTCCTTTGTTAACTACCCATTTACTGGCTTTGCTATAGGTTTTCCATCCTTTTAGTAAGCTCTTCCAAGTAGGCGATTTAGTGTTCCCATGGTGTCTCACAACCTGGGCATTTCTGGACATGTTGCAGTTTTTGTGGATAATGACTCTTGCCCAAATGCTGTTGGTATTCTTATAAGTTCTCCATGCTAGGTTTGCTAGAGAAACTTTATTCTTCAAGCTCACTTTTTGCAGTCCTAGCCCTGTCACACCTCCTTTTGGCGCGCCCCCTACCCCGGGGATAGGAGCGTAAGGGAGTTTTTCCAATTTAAGTGACAATGTTCGAAACGGGATTATTTTATTTATTTAAGAGTAGCCACTTGGAATAAATTAAGGTGTCCCAAGTCACCGATTTATTTAAATCCCGAATCAAGGAAATTTCGACTTTCCAAATGAAGTCTGCGAACCAGAAATTCTAAGTAAGGAATTCTGTTGACCCGAGGGAAGGTGTTAGGCACCCTCGGATCCCGTGGTTCTAGCACGGTCGCTTCAATTATTATAAATGGCTAAAAATTCCTGATTTTATACATGTTTATAAATTATATGCTCTAATTAAACTTCAAACCGCTCTATTAATTTGAAACCGGACCCAAAGAAAACAAAAACTAATTACGACATAGACTCGAACTTTTGACAAATAAAAAAATGTATCCGAATTACTTACTTTGCAGCTATGCCGATTAAAGTCGTTGTAATACTAAATCAAGAAATCAATCTATTTGACAGTATATCCCTTAAAATTATTTCTGATTAAAGACCCTATACAAGATGATAGCTTATTTTTTTTTGCAGTTTGTTGACTTAGGAGTAAAGATTGCCTAAAACAAAATGTAAACTAGTAAAAATTAATCGACTATGCCGGGCGTGAGTATTTCGTCATGGTTCATTACTTGGCATAAGATTATCCCTAATATAGTGCGTTCCAATTTATTTATTTATTTATTTATTCTCTTTGCTAGGCTAACGCAATAGGATACCTAATGGTAATCTTAAGTCCCTTTTGTTGAAATTCTAGCGTCTATTTTTACAAACAACTGTGTCTTAAACTACAAGCAAACTATGACTAATAAAAATATCAAAGACATAAATCACTTAACAATTCTAAGTATTTCATCATTTAAAGGAATCAAATAACGCTAGAGGCCTAACATATGGGTTCCTTCAAGTTTCAGTTTACAAACTTTCTACAAACTTAAATCGAACTAATTCTAATTGTATAACAAGATATAGTAAAGTCTTATTGCTAAATCATAGAACAAAACTAAACAAAAAGGTAAGAAAAATAAACTATTTTTTGCTTCAACATCTTTATATCAACTTTCTTTGTCAGTTTGCAATTATTCTCGGCCAATGTGGTTACAAGAATATACCTGGAAAAGAGATTAAAGAGGAGTAAGGTGCAGCAGTGGCAGCAAACACAGCAGTATAACCACAGCAATATCAGTACACCAACAAATGCCCAGATTGAAGACCAACAAACAAAGCACCAGCAGCAATGGAACAAATAATATAGCCGAAAACAAGTTCCAAATTCCAAAGTATGAACTCAACCAATCCAAGACTTGATTACCAACAGAAAACAGGAAGAACTAGAAGTTATGAAACAATATTTTCCTGATTCTCAAACACTCGAAAATCTAGCAGTGTTTCTGCTTTTTTCAGTGTTTTCTCAAAATCCTATCTCTGTATCTATTTTCTAAACTGCCAGAACTCTCTCTTCTCTTAATGTGTGCCTGTTTTTTTTTTCAATGAGTGTATGTGTTCTGCCAATGATCTCAATGTGTGAATGTGTTTCCAGAGAGTGTTTTCTGTGTGAGTATTCTAAAACTGTGTTTCTATTTTTTTCCAGTCAAATGTATATCTCTCTGTATGTTCCAGTGTCTGTTTTTATAACCTACAGATCCAAACCCCCAGCCCTTTCTTTTAATTGTTTTAATCAACTGTCCAGCCAGGTTATTCCTTCTGTTAACCACTAAATCCTGTCTGAGTATGGGTTATTGATACAAAATGCTAAACACATGGTGCTACTGGGATACCTTGCTGTACAGCAGGTTCCACTAGGTTGTACCATGTGCCTTGCATCATCACTATTTAATTTTCTGATTTTCTTAAGTAAACTGTCAGTTATACCCAATCTCAGTATCTAAACTTAATCGACAGAATCAAGCAAACAAAAGAATAGTTCTGCCTGGGATTTCAAACAACAAAATCGCGAATTTAAACGACGACATTAGTTAAGTCGAATCACAACATGTACGATTGATAACAAACCAATGGCAAAGACAGTGATTTCAAAATTCTCGGCCAAAAATAGTCCAAAATGAAGAATTAGCTATTCGACGAAATATCGAATCGAATTCCTATCTTAACTACGTCATTCATAACAAACAATCAGAAGCAAACAAGTCGACCAAATAAAAGGTCCCAAAAGAAGAAGAAATTGAAGATGTCCGAGGAAAAATCAATCAAACAAATAAAACAATTAAACTAAAATGACGAGTGCAAGTAAATAAGAATGGAAAAGAAAAGAAATACCTTGAAACAAGAAAATGGAGCTCGGCCGTCTTGGTCTTCGGGCTTGCAATTGTGTATTTGAAGTTAAACGGACTTTAATTGAAATGTTTTCAAGCGAAAACATTTCAATTAAAGTCTATTGACTTCAATCACTTTTAATTTTTGACAAAAATCCCTAACCTAAAATCTAGGGTTCTTGACATGCGGATTTGGGGCTCGACGATTTCCGGTTAGATTTGAACAAAACCAAAGGTGGTTTGGTGATTAGGGAGACGAGGTGAAGGTATGGTATCAATTTGGGGTTGATTGGGGTGATTTTGGTTTTGGCTCGAATCTTCAATTGAAGATTCGAGGAGATGGGGACTGATTCGAAGGAAGCCATGCTCGGGGTTGGGATGAGGAGGTTGAGAGGAAGATTTGGTGTAAAAATGGAGGGGTTTGGACGACTGCCGCCGGCGGAGGCGATTTCCGGCCGGCGGCGTGCGGTGGTAGCGACTGAAGGCGGCGGCTGATTAAAGAGATAGGGTAAAAATGAAAGAGGGTGAAGGGTTTGGGGTGTTTGGTATGTTAGAAATGAGGTAATTAATCTCAGCCGTTAGATTAAAAAATCTAACAGCTGTGATCAATTTGTGGGATAAAATGGGGTTGGGTCAGACGGGTCAGGGGTTAATTTTTTGGGCCTGGTCTTGGGTTTAATGGTATGGCCTAGTCCGATTTCCTTTTCTTTTATTTGATTTTGTTTTCCTTATCTCTTTAATTTAATTTTCTAATTTAAAACAAAAATTTCTAATTACACTACAAAATCAATTAAATTATAAGAAATACTAATTAAGTTATATTTAATAATTAACACACTCAATTTAAACATCAATTAAATATAAATCACACAATTGGGACATTAAATACTAGAAAAGCAAAAAATACATATTTTTGTGATTTTTTATTTTGTAAAATAAACTTAAACTACTCCTAATTGCAAAGTTAGATCAAAATGTAAATATGACCTATTTTTTGTATTTTTATTAATTTAAACAAATATAATCATGCATATACAAATGCAAATAATTACCAAAAATAACACGAAAATTTACAAAAATACACAACGTAAAAAATAGACAATTTTTGTTTTGATTTTATGGGAGTAATTCATGTTAGGCAAAAATCACGTGCTCACAAGCCCTCCCTTAGCTTTGGTTCAAGTAACTACATCCCACTTAATCAAATGAAGCTTTTCTTATCAGAGGTGGTGCCCTAGAGGAAGTTCCTCTGAATTCTATCAATTTGATTGGTTATTTTATTGGTAGCATAATGCATTGCATTACATTACTTGGGATGGAGCTCATGGTGGTTTTTGCCAGGATTGTTTTCCTAGCCACGTTGAGGAATTTTGTTTTCCAGCCAGCCAACTTGTTTTGCATATTGTCAATGATGAACTGAAAGTCTAAGGCTGATTGTTTTGTATGGAAAATTGGAAAACCAAGATACTTTCCAAGGAGGTGGTGTGTTTGATGGATAGGAGGTTGGCGAGTTGTTGAGAGATATCTTGGGTGATGTTTGAGGAGAACAAGACTCTGGATTTGGTTAGGTTTATTTGTTGTCCTAACTGATTATTGAAGTTGTGTAATATGGAGATAATTGTATTACAGTTCCTGATGTTACCTTTGGCAAAGAGGGTGAGGTCATATGCAAAGAATAGGTGAGAGATTTTTGGTCAAGACCTACTAATGCTGATGGGGTGCCATTGGTTTTGCATGACTGCCTTGTCAATGGATCTAGAGAGCCTTTCCATACACAGTATGGATAGGTAGGGTGACATAAGGTCCCCTTGTCTGATGCCTCTTGATGGATTGGAAGGCTTAGTTCTTCCCCCATAGACAAGGATCGAGATAGAGGAAGTACTTATGGAAAACGTAATTAGATTGGACATGCCCTTGGAAAAATTGAAGGCATGACGAGTATCTCTAATAAAAGACCATTCCAGCCTATCAAAGGCCTTCTCTAGGTCTATTTTCAAGATCATATTGGCAATTTTTCCATTTATTTTCTTGAAATGGTTGATGTACTCTTAGACAATAATGGCATTGTCACATGCTCATCTATTTGTTAAGAAACTTTCTTGGCTTGGTCCTATGATGTGGTGCATGATAGGTTTTATCCTGTTCGCAATGATTTTTGTGACTGTTTTGTAGATGGTATTGCAAAAGCCAATAAGTTTGAAGTTTTTCAACATTGAAGCTTTTGGACATTTAGGAGGCACAAAAGGGTTTGGTTCATGGTGTTATCCAAGGAGCATGTGTTGAAGCATTTTTGGCAGAATTCTGAGACAGAGTCCCCACTATATCCCAGTATTTTTGATAGAAGCATGGGCGGAGACCATCAGGCCCTGGTGATTTGAAATGTTTGCTGGAGAAGACATCCCTTTTTATTTTACTCATGTGGAGGGTCCTGTCCATGAAATCCCTGTGGCTTTGGTGTATATTAGGTTCCATGGTGGAGTGGTAAGTGGTTGTCCAAGGGACCTCAGAGTGGGAGGTTGAGTAGAGCTCAGTAAAGAAGGTGACAATGGTAAAAATGATCTTATTTTGGTCATTGATCCAGTTTCCATACTCATCTTTGAAGGATAGGATTCTGTTTCTCCTCCTTCTATTGAGGGTGGAAGTGTTGAAAAATCTAGTGTTGGCATGACTATCATTTAGCCAGTTGATCTAGACTTTGCTTCCAGAAGTCTTCCTCATTCCCAAGGATGCGATTGAGCTCATCATTAAGGTCTGTTTCAAGATTTTGGAGGAAATTACTGAATTGATAGCTGTGGGATTTTTGGATGCCACTGAGTATGGCCAAGAGTCTGCTCTTTTGGTGGAAAATACTTCTAAAAACTTCTTGGTTCTATTTTGCTACCAAATCTCTAAATTTTGTAGTGGATTGGAGTAGGGGGATTTGGCCAGAGAAAGCTTGATTAATGATGCTGGGGTAGGAAGGGTGGCTAGCCCACATTGTTTCAAATCTGAAGGGCCTAAATAGTTTGTTATTTGGTGGCCCTTCCGTTTGAATCTTTAAAGGATAGTAGTCTGACTGGGTCCTAGGCAGGTGTTGAACATTTTCCTCGGGGTACTGTTTAATGCAACCCTCATTGACAAAACACCTTGCAATTCTTTCTAGGATTAGGGAAGGTCAATTAGATGGCACTTATTTATGTTATTCCAAAATAGGTTACCGCTTCTCAGGTTTATTGGGTTGCCCCCAAACTTTTCATTGGCCTTCAAGACTTCATTGAAGTCTCCACCTACGAACCAGTTGTTTCCTAAGGTATTGAAGATGGTAATAAGCTGCTCCCATATGAGGTTTCTTTTTGCTAAGATGTTACTAGCATAAATACCTAAAAAAGCCAAGGATAATGATGAGGTCTTACCTTCACCATTGCGTGTATACCTTGGGGGGGGAGAGGGGTAGTGGCCACCTCTTCTGCAGCTACAAAATCTTCCTTCCACATGAACACAATTCCTTTAGAAAGACCTACCGCTGGAGATTTAATGATCATATCAAATTCTAGGTTCTGGAACAAGCTCTGATGGTCAGCCATCTTAGTTTCGAGTAGGACCAACATTGCCGGTTTGTGCATCCTTACTATCTCTAAACATTCCCTTTTGAATTCGGCACTGTTTCCACCCATAATATTCCATATGATGTAGTTCATCATTGGGAATGTGGGTGATTGGTGAGGTCCCTCTTGATGGCTCGTTGGACTTGACAGACCTGGCACTTGTGGGGGAGGAATTTCCCCTTTAGGCTTAGAATAGGAGTTAGATTTAGTAGTGGTTTCAGTGGTCCATGTGTTTGGGCTGAGACTAGGCTTATTTCGCACTTGGACATGGATTTGGGGCACATGACTAGTACTATTTCTCTTACTTTCGTGCTAAATTTGATCGATCTTACCGAGTCTAGCAGAACTGATTTCGTTATTAGAGTTTGGTAGGTCTGCTCCATATCCTTTGTGGCTTCCTTCTTCTTTAGTATCTCCAGTGCTTTGGAGACTCCTTATTGAATATTCTGAAGTGATGGTGATTTGTTTATTTTCTTTGGCGTTGATGATAAAGGGTATTGTTGGCAGGTCGATCGGAATGAATACTAGTTATGTCGTTGGGTCTTCTTTCATCTGATCTGTGAAGAAGGGGAGAGATTGGAAACTTTGAAGAATGTGGTTGTTGAGAGTTTTTGGGTCTGTTATTGGTGATGGACCATTGGTGTTGGCTATTGATTGCCATAGGAGAGGGCCAAATGCCACTAAAGCCTTGTTCAGGGCTTCTACTGTCACTCTGCCTAGGTGTACCGGATTTTGCACTATCAGTGTCAGCTTCCTGTTGTCCAGAGTGAAGTCCTATGAAATCCTTTGCCTCTGCAAGGCAACCTCCAACCAGGAGGCCGGTTGGTGGTCTAGTGGTAGTGGGTGGATGGAGATGGTGGTCAGAAGTATGTTTTTTGCCATTTTATGTTTCTTTAATTTGCTACTTTGGATAAAGATGGGGGTGGTGTTTAAGGACCGATTTCCTATCATAAACCCTTTTGGTGTCACATCTTGGACAGTGGAAAGGTTTCCTAGTATTGGGATTAGGGGTATTGCTTGTTCATTAATTGGGGATGTAATGGAGGTGACGCTTGTGGTCTTTTTGACTGGAGATGGAGAGTAGTACAGATAGGGTAATCGATTACCATTATTGTCGCTTGGGTTTTCTCCATTATCGGGTGTTTCCATAGCTTTGGCATGGGAAGAATAGGCTTTAGAGTTCAGGTGGGGGGATTAGTTGTTAGTGGTACCCACAGGTGAGAACCTGTTTGAGTGTAAGGAAAAGGCCTCATTGGCTATCCGCCCAGTGTGATGATTGTATCATTGGGGTTTGAGCTGGCCTCCGTTTGGGAAGTGGGATGATTATTTGAGTCAGTGGGGTCTTCTGTATCTGGCCCTGCTTTGCGCTTGGCTCCCATATTGGGATAGGCCTGTGGGCTTGGGTTAAGCACATGCTTGGGCTTGGGCTGGTCCCCGTTGGTTATTTTTATGAGTACTAGTGTACGTACCCGCGCGATGCGCGAAAAGATTCAAAGAAAAAAAAAGAGCTAAGAGAGACAATAAAACATATGTATATTGCATATTTGCATATTTGTTTTAGCGATTACAATCAAAATAATTAAAATAAAAAATAAATATTTATTATTGCTAAGGGCCACCGATACCAAGTGGCTCTTTAATGAAATATTTGACCTTCTTTTTGATCGGTAAAATATTTATTCCTCATTATGAGTTATAAGAAATAATGATAAAACATTTAATTTTTTCGTAAAGCGAAAAAATAGCTAACTCATTTAGCTTTGCTAATTTATTCAAGGACTTGCCACTAACTTTTAATAAGCTACCTGACAAAAAAAAAAAAAGAAACCAATAGAATACTCCTACTAATTCATAAGTAGTTAAAGTATGCCTCTACATTAGTTGCTTAATAAATCGACTAACTTACTTGAATTACCATCAATAGAGTTTTCAAGAACCTCAAGGATGAAAACTACTTCATTATACTCTGCTATATTGAAAAATATAATCTGCTCTGAATCTTTGTAACTACAAAAGCTGCTAGTGTCATATGGAGGCTATCCGATAACAAAAAATAGATTTAATTTATTGGAGAAAAAGAATCTCTAGTAAATTATCCAATATTTACAATTGTATTTGCGATCCTTTCTTCATGAAGGATATCGACTAACACTGAAAGAATAGTACTTGCAATCCAGTCTAGAATATAAGATTAACATCACCCTCGTCTACTTGGAATACTAAAAAATGAAGCAAATAAATTGCTTTAATAGATTAAATCAGGAATGTATAGTTACAACCTACATGATCAAATACATATATCTTAATAAGCAATTCCTCTTGCAGGAAAAAAAGAAGAAGAAGTAAACATAAGCTTTTAGCAGGAAGTTATAGTCTTATATTTTACTGATCGAATACTTTATTTCAAAATCACACTATAATTTATTTATTACTTATGTTAGAACAAAGATAAATTAAGAGTTGTAAAACAATTGAAGATTCTAAGTCAAACATCTCCTATAAGTATTTAATGTTTGAAGAATAATAATATTTTCATGTAGCTTCAAACTTTTGAACTTCGCACTTTTCTTACAGCTAGGCATTTCTTAATAGTAGCAGTACAATCTTAATCCCTGTACAAATTTCATTTCTATTATTAGCCCTTAATTTGCAAGATGAAAAGTTAAGCTAAGCAAAATCATTATCAAAGACGAGTTAAAACACAACAACTCTGCTTCAAAAAGTTAATTAGGATAAATATGTCTATAATTTCTTTGTACTTCTTCTACATATGAAAAAGAAAAAAAGGGCAACCCTCTTTTGTATTGTTTTACTTAATAATAGTAATGATGCAAACCAAAACAGAAAAGAGATTAACAAAGAACACCTAAAAGTAACATAATTTTAGAATAAAAAGTAATATATTTAGTACCTATACAAACCAAGGATTGGACCATACATAAGTATTTTCGAAGTGGCTAAAATAAAATATCATGTTGGATTGTAGTAAAGTGACTTTGCAAACCAAGACATCTTTGTATATGTTTCTACGAAGATAAATAGAAGGAGAAAGAATGATGCAACTTTACCTTAAAAAGGTTAGTTAGTAGAATCTAATAACTTTACCTTAAACGGCACACCTTGATGTGTACTTTCAGAGGACATATTCAATTCTTGATCTAATATCCTTGTTATTTCAGTTTTATGCCCAAGTATTTCTCTTCTTTTCATGATTTTTTTGTATGAAACTGATGAACACATGGCGCAACTGTCAGCTAAGCAAAGCTCATCTGCAACACAACCAACAATTGTTACTAAATCAGTTGGAACTTTACAAAGGGGAATTAAGTTTCAAAAAATTTACTAAAAGATGTGTAACTAATAAAATATAAATTAGCAATGTTCTTTTGGAGATATCCCATAATCCAATGACTCAAAAAAATCTGAATGAAAAGCATGTTAGGAAATTACCGGCTCTACTATTTTCAGTCAAACCATATGAGGCACGCGGAAATTCAGAGTTTTCATTTGTCATGTGAAGTCATTCTGGTCATTAGCTAAAATAGATGGTGTTATTTCCATGTTCAATGGATTACGTATGGAAGCCCCACAAGAATGAGATAAATATATCATTAAACATGATAACTACAGAACAAAAAAGTGAAAACAATCATAAAATATTTAAAATTTGTGGTAAAGCCTTAATATAATACATGTATTATCAGTATGAGAAGTTAATTCTCATGCATACGTGTTTTGTTCAAAATTAGTATGTGCCTCCATCCTATTGCACTTTATAACACTTTTATCGTATAACCTGGTAAAAAACAATTGGCCCATCAATCTTGAAAGAGTGAATGACATAACATAAAAAGTGAACGACATAACATAAATAGGAGATACTTAGGATTTATTAAGTATGAACATTCTGACATAATTCATTATGTGCTTGAAACAACTTGGTCAATAACAATACTTTGACAAAATTAATAAGCTACCAGCTATAATATTGCTTCATTATTTTTGCAAAGGTCTAATATTCTTATATGTGAGTAATTGACTACAGAACAATCGTTAGAAAGAATCATTAGTTTGGTAAATATAGTACTAACTGTCCCTGTCCAAATGGTCCTTCATATGAAGCAACCAATGTAAAAATCTGAATTTAATGTATTAAGATCTCATTGATACACATATATTTTATTTTGAATTTTTAGCTTGTCCTACCCTTGTCCGACTTATACCGCACCTATCTGAATTGACCTACGTCTGTCCGACTTGTTCTGCACATGCATGTCCGAATTCTTTGTGACTTATCCTACACCTCTCCAACTTATATAGTTTAGCAAGAACTACCCAAAAAATATATTAGATAATGATCAACAACAAAGATAATTGACAAAGAAAACTCATAACTAACTACAAAATTAAGTCAAATTCAATATTTTCCCTTAGGATTATGGCTTCATGAATCTCTTAGAAATTTGATCTGATGAATACATATGTATCCGACCAACAGAAAAATAGAAAAGGAAATCAAATTATTAAGACTGCCAACACATTGTACACAACTACATCATCTAAGTCCACTATCTGCTCCTTTGTATTTTTTTACTTAGACCACATGAAGCCTTTAAAAAGCTGATAAAATAATTAGACATAGTAGTATACTGATACAATAATGTAAAACACAAAACAATAAATACTATGACTCAATCACAAACCTTACTTCTAGCAGTTAGAGATGAAGTAAGAGTTGTTACTTGTTTTAATAAGTCATTATCAGCCTTCTTCTTTTGCATCTTCTCCTCCATTTTTTTCTTGAGTGTCAGGACTAATTTCAATAATCTCCTTAGAATTTGTCTTATCAGTTTCACTATCTGTAACGACCCGGCCCGTCGTTACGGGAATTTACCACCCCGTTACCTTGCATTTACATATGTTATGCTTTTAAAACAGTATTAGAGTATATCGGGTGAGTTAGAAGTGATTTGGATTGAAAATGAAACAAATAACATGTTTGAAGAAAGCTTGAATATGAAAAGTCAACCAAGAGTTGACTATTGAGTTAGAGTGCTCGGAACCGGATTCGGATGATTCGACTAGTTCCGGGGGATCATTTATGACTTAGGAGAACAATCGGAATTGAATTCGGAGGTCCGGTGTAGTTTTAAGCTTGAATTGGCGAAGGTTGAATTTTGGCGAAAACCGGATGGTAGGTGATATTTTGATCCGGGGGTCGGAATGGAATTCCGACAATTTTTGTAGCTTCGTTATGTGATTTTGGATATGTCCGCAAATTTTCAGGTCATTCGGACATCGTTTGATCGGGTTTTGGATTGAATGTTAGTTTTGAAAGTTTTGAAGAAACTTAGGCTTGAATCCGTGGTTAATTAGTGATTTTGATGTTTAGGATGGTGTTTTTATGATTGGAACAAGTTCGTATAAGGAATTAGGATGTGTTGGTGTGTTTGAATGAGGTCCCGGGGGCCTCGGGGTGTTTTCGGATGGTTAATCGGGAGAAAAATATGGAAAATTGCAGAAATTGGTGCACTGCTTCTGTTGTTTCCGCTCCTGCGGAATTTTGGGCGCAGGAGCGGGTGCGCTGAAGCGGACCAGGAGCCGCAGAAGCGGCGACCGCAGAAGCGGATCATTTTCCGCTGAAGCGGAAACGCGGGGGCGGACTGGGAGTCGCAGAAGCGACCATCGCAGAAGCGGAAGGGGAGCCGCTTAGGCGAGTCCGCAGAAGCGGACGCCCAGTCGCAGAAGCGGACGTATCCGCAGGAGCGGTCCAGTCTCCGTAGAAGCGGACGCGTAGGAGCGGAAATACTTCCGCAGAAGCGGAAATCGCTGTAAGTTAAGTGTATCAGAAGTTACAAAATTTCATAAACATTTTAACATTTGGGGGTCTCGGCTTAAGGGCGACTTTGGGCGATTTTGAGGAAGAAATCAAGGGAAATCATCGGGTAATCAACTATGAACTCATATTATGATTAGTATTGATAATATCATGCAATTATATCATGAAAATGGAGGAATTTGGGGTAATTATGGAGGATTTAACCCTAGGTTTGAACTTTAGAGAATCAAGGTTTTGAATGAGCAAATGGAGTCCGAATTTGGTAAAATTGATATGCTTAGACTCGTATTGAGATGAGGGTTCCGAATATGAGACTTTCGTAATTTTTCGAGAATCGTACCGAAAGTCGGGTTTTACCAACTTGGTGTAATGTTGAGAATTTCATATGAATTGAAGTGGGTTATGATTCTTTGACCCGTATTTGATATAATTATTGTTATTTGACTAGATTCTACGCACGAGGCAACGAAATTCAAGGGAAAAGGCATCGCGGACGATTCGACGACCGGCTAGAGGTGAGTAGTTTGTGTATATTGTAGCTTGAGGGTTCGAAACCCCGGCTTAGCACATTGTGACGCTAATAGGGCGTGGCTCGCACACCGTGGCAGGTGCGGAATTGATTGTGATTGGGGATTGAGACTTGGTCCATCCCAGGAATGAATAATATGTTGTTAGTGTTGGAAATACACTGTATTTGCTATATTTGTGGGTTGTAAGCCTTGTTTGGGGCCTTGTGCCGATCTGTAGCGTCCTTAGAGGACAATATTTATGTGATAGCTAAAATTGCTTAAATCACTGATCTCAATCCTGGAAATTGTAATCACACTTTTGAAATGCTAAGTCACCGGCTTTTACAAACTTAATAAAGTTAAAGTATTTTTCATAAATTATGAATTGAGAACTGGAAATAAGGAAAATGAGTTGTTTTGTGACTTAATTGCTTATTGTGGACTGAGTATGGGATCGGGCTGCACGCCGCAGTGGTTGATGTGAGGATCGGGCTGCACGCCGCAGCAGTATTGCGCTTGGGCTGTAGGAGCCCCTCCGGAGTCTGTACACACCCCCAGTGAGCGCCGTCGACGTTAAATGGGATCGGGCTACACGCCGTAGCAGTTATGTGCATTGCATTGCATCTGTATTTGTTGGATTACTCTGTGGTAGCTGTATTGTATTATTGTTGCTAGTTCGTAGGAGATTCGGACTGTAGTGTAGCTTCATATTGTGGTATTTTGTGGATTTCTTACTGTCACCTACATGTATATATTTGTTACTCACTGAGTACTTAGTACTCACCCCTACTCCCTGCACCTTTTGTGTGCAGACTCAGGTACACAGGAGCAGTAGACGGACATCTCCGGCGTTTACATTGTCACATCGAGTTGCTGAGGTAGCTGCCTACGTTCGCAGAGCCTAGCTCCTCCTCTCATTCCAGTTGTTATTGTATATTTTGTATTCAGACTTGAGTACTTCTATATCGTACTCTCTATTTCCTATTGGGTTTTGGTTAGAGGCTCTAGACTTGTGACTCCGGATCTTTGGGAGTGTCAGTACTTTTGTTCAGTATTATTATTATTGGAGTTCTTAAACTCATATATTCTTCTTGGGTTGTCCATTTGTGGACTGGTATTGTGTTATAATTAAAAATGTTGGTTTGGCTGGCCTAGCTTGATTTTTGGGCGCCATCACGACTGGATTTGGGTCGTGACAAGTTGGTATCAGAGCTCTAGGTTATTAGGACTCGCGAGTCATGAGCCGGTTTAGTAGACTTTCGCAGATCGGTACGTAGACGTCCGTATCTATCTTCGAAGGGCTACAGAAACTTTAGGAAAAACCTCATTTTCTTGAATTCATATCGTGCGATTTGTGTTATCATGAAATTAAATCTTTCCATATTCTATTCTCTCGCGGATGGCGAGAACACGAGCTAACGGACGTGGCGGACGACCACCATTGGCACCCAGAGGCCGTGGTCGTGGTAGAGGTAGAGCACCAGCACCAGCACCAGCACCTGCTTACCCACCGGTTGATCAGACTCAGGACCAGATTCCAGCGGCGAACGCTCCGGCAGCTCAGGTTCAGGCACCGGCAGTGCCTATTGTGATACCGGGTCTTCGGGAGACCTTGGCTCAGATATTATCAGTGTGCACAGGCTTGGCACAGGTAGTTGCTGCTACTGCTGCAGTATCATCTTCACAAGCGGGGGAGGGAATCAGACCCCCGTGGCTCACACACCCGAGCCAGTTCAGCCAGTTGCACCCGTTGCACCAGCTCCTGCATATGTGGTTCCAGTTATGCCCGACGATGAGCAGCGTCGTTTGGAGAGATTTGAGAGGCTACAGCCTCCGACATTTAGTGGAGCTGAGGGCGAGGATGCCCAGGGTTTTCTTGACAGATGTCAGCGTATGCTTCGCACCGCGGGTATTCTAGAGTCCAGCGGTGTTTCATTCACCACTTTCCAGTTCACAGGTGCAGCTTTCCAGTGGTGGGAGGATTTTGAGAGGCGTAGGCCCGCTGGGGCAGTGCCCCTCACTTGGCAGCAATTCTCCACGGTATTTTTGGAGAAGTACGTGCCTCAGTCTCAGAGAGAGGAGCTGCGACGTCAGTTCGAGTGGTTGAAGCAGGGAGAGATGACAGTTAATCAGTATGAGATGAGATTCACACAGCTGGCCCGTCATGCCATGTGGATGGTTCCTACCGACAGGGAGAGGATCCGGAGATTTATTGATGGTCTCATTTATCCCATCCGCATATTGATGACCCGGGAGAGAGTTTCTACAGTTACCTTTGAGGAGGTGGTTGATGCTGCCCGTCACATTGAGACAGATCGCCGCAGAGAGCGAGAGGAGAGAGAGGCTAAGAGGCCTCGTGGTACTGGCAGTTACAGTGGTGCTCCGTCTAGGGGCCAATTTCAGCATAGCAGAGGTCGCTCTTTCAGGTCTCATCAGTCTGGACGTACGGAGTCCGGTGGGGTTTCATCCGATCGTGGTCGTCAAGGCCGGCGAGGGTTATCGGGGTCGGCGAACCGTCAGCAGAGTCGGCCTGCACTGAGTGCTCTTCCAGCTCAGAGCTCTGCTCCTGCTTCCTCAGCACAGGGTTCATCGGTAGCGAGGGGTCCTCAGCAGCCCCTTCTTCCATCTTCAGGCCGTTGTTTTGAGTGCGGTGATTTGGGCCATATTAGGAGAGAGTGTCCTCAGTGGCTTCGTAAGCGGTCTCAGCAGAGGGATCAGCCTTCGTCTTCTACTCCTGTTTCGTCAGCGCCAGCATAGTCGGCTAGGACTGGTCGCCAGGTATCCAGAGGTCGCCCTAGGGGTGAGGATCGTACTGGTGGAGGCCAAGCTCGTTTCTATGCTCTTCCGGATAGGAAGGATGCTAGTGCTTCGGATGCGGTCATTTCAGGTATTATCTCAGTCTGCCACAGGGATGCTTCTGTCTTATTCGATCCCGGATCCACCTATTCTTATGTCTCTACTTACTTTGCACATCATTTGGGTATGACCCATGGTATCCTTGCTTTGCCCGTACATGTGTCTACCCCAGTGGGGGATACTGTTGTTGTGGATCAGGTATATCGATCCTGTATTATTACTATTGGGGGTCTGGAGACCCGAGTTGATCTATTACTACTGGGCATGGTAGATTTCGATGTTATTCTAGGCATGGATTGGCTATCTCCTTACCATGCGATTATGGATTGTCATGCCAAGACAGTCACACTAGCTATTCCAGGTAATCCGAGGATCGAGTGGCGTGGCTTGACCTGATTATGTGTCCGACAGGGTGATTTCTTATATAAAGGCTCAACGAATGATTGGCAAGGGTTGTTTGTCTTATTTGGCCTTCATTAGAAATGTTGAGGCCGAGACACCCAGTCTTGATTCGGTCCCCATTGTGAGGGAGTTTCCGGATGTATTTCCAGCGGACCTGCCGGGCATGCCGCCTGACAGAGATATTGACTTTGGTATTGACTTGGTGCCGGGCACTCAGCCCATTTCTATTCCTCCCTATCGCATGGCACCAGCAGAGTTAAAAGAATTGAAAGAACAACTTCAAGAACTCTTAGATAAGGGTTTCATTCGTCCGAGTGTGTCACCTTGGGGTGCACCGGTGTTGTTCGTAAAGAAGAAAGATGGCACAATGAGAATGTGCATTGATTACACAGGCAGCTGAACAAGGTAACAGTGAAGAATAAGTACCCATTGCCTCGTATTGAGGACCTATTTGATCAGCTCCAGGGAGCTAGTGTATTCTCTAAGATTGATCTTCGATCGGGTTATCACCAGTTGAAGATCAGGGACTCGGATATTATGAAGACAGCGTTCAGGACGCGATATGGGCACTACGAGTTCCTGGTGATGTCTTTCGGGTTGACTAATGCCCCAGCAGCATTCATGCACTTGATGAATAGTGTATTTCGGCCGTACCTTGATTCTTTTGTGATTGTATTTATTGATGATATCCTGGTATATTCACGCAGCCAGGAGGAGCATGCACAGCATTTGAGAGTGGCATTGCAGAGGTTGAGAGAAGAGAAGCTTTATGCAAAATTCTCTAAATGTGAGTTCTGGCTTGATACTGTGGGTTTTCTGGGACATATAGTGTCCAGTGATGGTATTCGGGTTGATCCTCATAAGGTTGAGGCAGTGCAGAATTGGCCCAGACCTTCCTCAGCTACAGAGATTCGGAGTTTTCTCGGTTTGGCAGGCTATTATCGTCGGTTTGTTCAGGATTTCTCATCTATTGCTTCACCGTTGACTAAGCTGACACAGAAGAATGCCCCATTTGTGTGGTCCTGATGAATGTGAAGAGAGCTTTCAGAAGCTCAAGGAGGCTTTGACCACCGCTCCAGTACTTGTGTTACCATCGGCCTCAGGGTCATATACGGTGTATTGTGATGCTTCCAGAGTTGGACTCGGTTGTGTGTTGATGCAGGAGGGTAGAGTTATTGCATATGCTTCTCGTCAGCTAAAGCCCCACGAGAAGAACTACCCTGTTCATGATTTGGAGTTAGCTGCTATTGTTCATGCCTTGAAGATTTGGAGGCATTATCTATATGGTGTATCTTGTGATGTATATACGGACCACCGCAGCCTTCAGCATTTGTTTAAGCAAAAAGATCTAAATTTGAGGCAGCGGAGATGGCTTGAATTGCTTAAAGATTATGATATTACTATCTTGTATCATCCCGGGAAAGCCAATGTAGTGGCTGATGCATTGAGCCGGAAGGCTATTAGTATGGGCAGTTTGGCGTATATTCCAGTTGGGGAGAGACCCCTAGCAGTTGATGTTCAGGCGTTAGCTAATCGGATGGTAAGGCTGGATATTTCTGAGCCCAATCGGGTGATGGCTTATGTAGTAGCTCGTTCTTCTTTATATGATCGTATTCGAGAGCGCCAGTATGATGATCCACACTTACTTGTCCTTAAGGACAGAGTTCAACATGATGATGCTAGAGATGTCACTATTGATAGTGAGGGTGTATTGCGGATGCAGGGCCGGATATGTGTGCCCAATGTTGATGGCCTTCGTGAGTTGATATTGGAAGAGGCCCACAGCTCGCGGTATTCTATTCATCCAGGAGCCGCGAAGATGTATCAGGATTTGAAGCAGCATTACTGGTGGAGAAAGATGAAGAAAGATATTGTGAGCCATGTGGCTCGGTGTCTAAACTGTCAGCAGGTCAAGTATGAGCATCAGAGACCTGGTGGTGTGTTCCAGCGTATTGATATTCCTGAGTGGAAGTGGGAAAGGATTACTATGGACTTTGTTAGTGGACTCCCTCGGACGGCGAGGAAGTTTGATTCAGTTTGGGTGGTGGTGGATAGGTTGACTAAGTCAGCTCACTTCATCCCAGTGTGTACTACCTATACCTCAGAGCGGTTGGCAGAGATATTCATCCGTGAGATAGTGAGATTGCATGGAGTTCCTATTTCCATTATATCGGACAGAGGTACCCAGTTCACATCTCAGTTCTGGAGGACATTTCAGCGAGAGTTGGGGTCACAGGTAGAGTTGAGCACAGCATTTCATCCACAGACGGATGGGCAGTCTGAGCGTACTATTCAGATATTGGAGGACATGTTGCGTGCTTGTGTCATTGATTTTGGTGGTTCATGGGCTGATTATTTGCCTTTGGCGGAGTTTGCTTACAATAATAGCTATCGGTCCAGCATTCAGATGGCACCGTATGAAGCTTTATATGGGAGGCGGTGTAGGTCTCCAGTCGGTTGGTTCGAGCCCGGCGAGGCTAGGTTGTTAGGGACAGAGTTAGTCCAAGATGCCTTAGATAAGGTGAAGGTGATTCGGGAGAGACTTCGCACAGCTCAGTCGCGTCAGAAGAGTTATGCAGACCGGAAGGTCCGAGATGTGTCTTATTCAGTAGGTGAGAAGGTGTTGCTGAAAGTTTCGCCTATGAAGGGTGTTATGAGGTTTGGAAAGAAAGGGAAGTTGAGCCCAAGGTTTATTGGACCTTTTGAGGTGCTTAGGAAAGTTGGGGAGGTGGCTTATATGCTTGCTTTGCCACCCGGTTTGTCGGGAGTTCACCCGGTGTTCCATGTATCTATGCTCCGGAAGTATGTCGGAGACCCGTCTCATGTGTTGGACTTCGGCACGATACAGCTAGATGAGGATTTGACTTATGATGTGGAACCAATAGCCATTTTGGGTCGACAGGTTCGTAAGCTGAGATCCAAGGATATAGCTTCAGTGAAAGTGCAGTGGAGAGGTCGTCCCGTGGAGGAAGCAACTTGGGAGACCGAGCAGGAAATGCGGAGCAGATATCCACACTTGTTTGATGCTCCGGGTATGTTTCTTAACCCGCTCGCGGACGAGCGTTTGTTTAAGTTGGGGAGAATGTAACGACCCGGCCCGTCGTTACGGGAATTTACCACCCCGTTACCTTGCATTTACATATATTATGCTTTTAAAACGGTATTAGAGTATATCGGGTGAGTTAGAAGTGATTTGGATTGAAAATGAAACAAATAACATGTTTGAAGAAAGCTTGAATATGAAAAGTCAACCAAGAGTTGACTATTGAGTTAGAGTGCTCGGAACCGGATTCGATGATTCGACTAGTTCCGGGGGATCATTTATGACTTAGGAGAACAATCGGAATTGAATTCGGAGGTCCGGTGTAGTTTTAAGCTTGAATTGGCGAATGTTGAATTTTGGCGAAAACCGGATGGTAGGTGATATTTTGATCCGGGGTCGGAATGGAATTCCGACAATTTCTGTAGCTTCGTTATGTGATTTTGGATATGTCTGCAAATTTTCAGGTCATTCGGACATCGTTTGATCGGGTTTTGGATTGAATGTTAGTTTTGAAAGTTTTGAAGAAACTTAGGCTTGAATCCGTGGTTAATTAGTGATTTTGATGTTTAGGATGGTGTTTTTATGATTGGAACAAGTTCGTATAAGGAATTAGGATGTGTTGGTGTGTTTGAATGAGGTCCGGGGGCCTCGGGGTGTTTTCGGATGGTTAATCGGGAGAAAAATATGGAAAATTGCGGAAACTGGTGCACTGCTTCTGTTGTTTCCGCTCCTGCGGAATTTTGGGCGCAGGAGCGGGTGCGCTGAAGCGGACCAGGAGCCGCAGAAGCGGCGACCGCAGAAGCGGATCATTTTCCGCTGAAGCGGAAACGCGGGGGCGGACTGGGAGCCGCAGAAGCGACCCTCGCAGAAGCGGAAGGGGAGCCGCTTAGGCGAGTTCGCAGAAGCGGACGTCTAGCCGCAGAAGCGGAAATATCCGCAGAAGCGGTCCAATCTCCGCAGAAGCGGACGCGTAGGAGCGGAAATATTTCCGCAGAAGCGGAAATCGCTGTAAGTTAAGTGTATCAGAAGTTAGAAAATTTCATAAACATTTTAACATTTGGGGGTCTCGGCTTAAGGGCGACTTTGGGCGATTTTGAGGAAGAAATCAAGGGAAATCATCGGGTAATCAACTATGAACTCATATTATGATTAGTATTGATAATATCATGCAATTATATCATGAAAATGGAGGAATTTGGGGTAATTATGGAGGATTTAACCCTAGGTTTGAACTTTAGAGAATCAAGGTTTTGAATGAGCAAATGGAGTCCGAATTTGGTAAAATTGATATGCTTAGACTCGTATTGAGATGAGGGTTCCGAATATGAGACTTTCGTAATTTTTCGAGAATCGTACCGAAAGTCGGGTTTTACCAACTTGGTGTAATGTTGAGAATTTCATATGAATTGAAGTGGGTTATGATTCTTTGACCCGTATTTGATATAATTATTGTTATTTGACTAGATTCTACGCACGAGGCAACGAAATTCAAGGGAAAAGGCATCGCGGACGATTCGACGACCGGCTAGAGGTGAGTAGTTTGTGTATATTGTAGCTTGAGGGTTCGAAACCCCGGCTTAGCACATTGTGACGCTAATAGGGCGTGGCTCGCACACCGTGGCAGGTGCGGAATTGATTGTGATTGGGGATTGAGACTTGGTCCATCCCGGGAATGAATAATATGATGTTGGTGTTGGAAATACACTGTATTTGCTATATTTGTGGGTTGTAAGCCTTGTTTGGGGCCTTGTGCCGATCTGTAGCGTCCTTAGAGGACAATATTTATGTGATAGCTAAAATTGCTTAAATCACTGATCTCAGTCCTCGAAATTGTAATCACACTTTTGAAATGCTAAGTCACCGGCTTTTACAAACTTAATAAAGTTAAAGTATTTTTCATAAATTATGAATTGAGAACTGGAAATAAGGAAAATGAGTTGTTTTGTGACTTAATTGCTTATTGTGGACTGAGTATGGGATCGGGCTGCACGCCGCAGTGGTTGATGTGAGGATCGGGCTGCACGCCGCAGCAGTATTGCGCTTGGGCTGTAGGAGCCCCTCCGGAGTCTGTACACACCCCCAGTGAGCGCCGTCGACGTTAAATGGGATCGGGCTACACGCCGTAGCAGTTATGTGCATTGCATTGCATCCGTATTTGTTGGATTACTCTGTGGTAGCTGTATTGTATTATTGTTGCTAGTTCGTAGGAGATTCGGACTGTAGTGTAGCTTCATATTGTGGTATTTTGTGGATTTCTTACTGTCAGCTACATGTATATATTTGTTACTCACTGAGTACTTAGTACTCACCCCTACTCCCTGCACCTTTTGTGTGCAGACTCAGGTACACAGGAGCAGTAGACGGACATCTCCGGCGTTTACATTGTCACATCGAGTTGCTGAGGTAGCTGCCTACGTTCGCAGAGCCTAGCTTCTCCTCTCATTCCGGTTGTTATTGTATATTTTGTATTCAGACTTGAGTACTTCTATATCGTACTCTCTATTTCCTGTTGGGTTTTGTTAGAGGCTCTAGACTTGTGACTCCGGATCTTTGGGAGTGTCAGTACTTTTGTTCGGTATTATTATTATTGGAGTTCTTAAACTCATATATTCTTCTTGGGTTGTCCATTTGTGGACTGGTATTGTGTTATAATTAAAAATGTTGGTTTGGCTGGCCTAGCTTGATTTTTGGGCGCCATCACGACTGGATTTGGGTCGTGACACTATCGAAATTGATTTCAGCCGCCATTATATCCTAAAAATACACAGAAGTATTTGTAAATATAAGTAGAAACTAAAACTTCACGGAATTATATGTTAAAGTGCTCAATCACCTCAGGCCCAATTGCTGGCGGCTAATGTCTCAAAAATGTATTTACATACCTATTTAATAGGAATGAGGTTTTCTTTTTGAAAAAAACGTAGAAACTGCTACTACTTCTTCTTTTAAATGTAGAATTAAAGGTTAATAACTGAAATAGTTGAAGCATTTGATGGTGATGCAGAGCTTCCTCCATCACGATTGCCTGTTGACTTGGACGGCTTCTTAGGGAGCCTATTGAGTAGCTGCTTGATCATAACTTAAATATATAATCTTGTGGTTGTAGTGTTTAGATTATTGAAACAATCTCAAAATGGAACTTCCATCAATCTGAAAAGTCTAAGCAGCAAAACCAAGATGATCAAAACCAATTTTTAGCGAGCCGGTGAAGATCTCATCCACCCAAAACCCTTATCTTCCACCACCCTAAAACAACATACAAGCTCTATAAAAGATTGAAACTTTACAATGCACGTACAAAAACTGACTATATTAAGACAAAAACTGTACAATGCACGTAATAACTGTACAATGCACGTACAAAAACTGACTATATTACAGTTTTCAATTAGTAATTACTTATTTAATTTTTTTTTTAAATTTTGAAAAAAGGAAAAACTTAATAACTGTAGGTTTACCATTTTCAAAAAGTAGTAAATATTAAATCACGTACAAAAAGTAGCTGTATTACAGTTTTCAATTAGTAATTAATTATTTAATTTTTTTTAAAATTTTGAAACAAAAAACTGATTTAACTAACTAACTAATTTGTCCTAACAATAGCCACGTGGCAGTCTACTCTTGTTCCATTTGGCAAAATTCTATGCCAAACTTCTTTCCTTTTAAGTATAGATAGATTATGTATTGATTTTTTAAAATTATAATTACAAGCTTTTGTTTGGGGGAATTTACTTGAAATGGTATCGAACATGTTTACCTGTACCTCTTCTGTATGCGGAGTGTGCTGTGTTTTTGGTGCTTTTTCTTCTATAGTGATAGATGCCTTTGGTTGTCGCTGCTTGCATCTTTGTTGGAAGGTGATAGTCTTCTATTCACTTTCTTTTGGGTTTGGTTCCATTTGATGAACTTCTTCTTATGCTCCATTGATTGTTGAGGAGGAGTGCACTTTAGAGCAGTGTGTCCTATCCTGACACAACTAGTGCATAGGGTTTCCTCGCCTTCGTAGATCATTGATTGTTTGCGGTCTTCTATGATTACTGTGATTCCTACTGGGGTCCAGTGGCACTTGGATACAAATGTGTGTATATCTTCCCCTTAGGGTAGAGGACGTGCATTGATCAATCTTTAGGATCTTGCCTAATTTCTTCCAACTTTTTCCAATATGACTTTGTCATAGAACTCTGTTGGCAGCTGGGGTAACCTTATCCAAATGGCAGTAGAAGTTAGGGTGGCTTCCTGAGGGAAAAATTTTGGTTCCATTTTCAAACGGATACAAATCGTCCAAACACGAACTATGGCCCTAGATGTAATGCCTTAACCATACTTTCCTCTAAGCCAAATTTATTATGAAGAAGTCCCATCCTAGGTCAATCAAGATTAACTGTTCAGATGGCTTCCATATGTCAATTAGTTCAGATCGAAGCATGTGGTGAGGCATCTTTCTTTTGAATATTTTGGTGATTATTGAGTACTCCAAGGTGTGTAGAGGCGTTCCTTCTCTTCTGGTGAGAGGGGGATGGAGCCTTCAATGTGTGTTTCCTTTAGTCAACTCTGGTGTTGATTGGCTTTCCATGTCGTAGTAGTTGGTTTGATTACACGATTACTTATCCAGGAATAATTCCTTGTATGAGTATTGGGGTTGTTTCCACCTCTATTTGGATATGTTTATCTGGAGATTCCGATAGGAAAGGTGGTTTGATCAAAGAGGGATCCATGGTACGGAGTTAAAAGGTATTTGAGAGAGTTAGAAAGAAAGCTCACAATATTGTTCCTTCTTAAACATGATTTAACAACAAATTAACTAAATATGTGTAGAGTGAAACTTATTCAGTAAATTATCTATCTTTAAGGAACCTAAAGTTTGAAGTACATCGCTACTTTTATAAGCTATGCCCCTAATAGAACCATGTGAGTGGATCAGTTTCATGACATGTTAAAGTTATCACAAGAGAAACCATTTTAAATAATATTTCTTAATAACCATAATTAGTTATTACTTATTTAAATATGTGAAAATCAGTTGTATCATCCAAAAATAATTTTTCAGAAGATTGTCATTTATAATTTAGAGTATTGGGCCTAAATTGTTGGAATATTTCACCTAATTATACTAAATTAAAAACTTATTTACATGTGTTCTCTATGTTTTATAATTTTTAATAAATATCTAGGTTTTTCTTGCAAATTATATATGTTACTCCTTAAAAGGCTCTCACCCCATTATTAGTGTCTTCAATTAAGAGATTCAATTACATCTTTTCCTTTTTTCCTCTATTCTCTTCTCTCTCATTTTTCTTACATCAAAATCTTTTAATTTATACCAAGAATCTCCATCTTCTCCTTTTCCACCATTGCCGACATGTTTGTATTATTAAAAATATTAAAAAATTATATAATAAATGTATTATAATTGTATTTGAGTCGTATTAGATACATCAATGCCTAATACATAATTGTATCATACTTGTATTACAATTGTATTTAACTTGTATCTTGTGCATTAATACCTAATATAATACTAATAAATTAATATAAAATTATCATACTTATGATACAAACTGTGAAATTCATCATGAACTCACAAATGCTTATAACAATATATAATGAATATATAATTATCATAAATTTGTAATACAATTCCTGCAACGATTATGATACATATACAATCATAATACAATCGCGATAAATTAATTTATAAAATTTGTGATACAATTATGATCTTCATCTTATTCAATTTTCATTCATACCTCTACACTAAAAGTTTAATATACTCGTATTAAAATTGTATTAGTCTTGCATCGAGTATTATTTTGTGTATTGATGTATCAAATACAAGTCTACAATAAAAATTTAGGAGAAAAGAAAACAAGATTCAAAACTTACAAAGAACTTGATTCCATAGCAATATTTCAAATTTCGTCTGTATTATATCAGTAAAAAATAGACATTTTTGGTGATTAGTAAGAAAGAGAGAAATTAAGTTTGAAAACCTTTGGAAAAGAAAAAGAATTGGAAATGCAGGGGGGGGGGGGAGTATAAAATAAAAGAGTAATTTTCGGTGATTATTAAGAAAGAAAGAAAAAAAAGAATATAATCTTAAATGTAGGGGAAGTTATTGGAAATGGGTTGTAACTGACAAGCTAAAATTAAATGATTTTGAATTTTTTTCTTTTTAATAGTTTTGTAAGTAACTTGTAAATATTGATATACAAAGTAATTAACAAGGAAACTAAATAAATGTGGTAGATAAATTTTTACTATAGTATAACTAGGTAAAAATCCCTAATAATTTTCGCCGGAGCATGCAAGTTTGTAAGCTGCTATTTTTGAAAGATTAGGTTGTGTCTCTTTTATGTTAACAATTCTTCAAAAAGAATACTATAATGTAAAACTCTTATTAAGAATGTATAAATAAGTGGTTTTGAAACAGTTACCCACAAAATAAAATTATTTATCTTTGTTTGTCTATTTATTTTTCTATCCCTAAACTAAATACATTTCCTACACATATTACTTTTTGTGGGGAAGTTTTTCCGTTATTCTCCAATTCTTTTTACTTCTATGCTTCTTTTTTTCTTTTCTCCAATTCTTTTTTCTCATTTTCTTCTTATTTTTTTATTTTTTACTTTTCTAATTTCATTTAACTTCTTTTTTTATATATTTTTTCTCGCTATAATCTAATTTTATTTACTGTTTTTACCTTTTTTTATTTTTTTATATTATTACTAAATAAAAATTAAATTGTGTATCAATTAAATGTAGCTAATACAACCAAAAAATATTAACTAACATATGATACCAGTATAGTGTATAGCTATACCAACATGGTATACAATTGTACATAAAGAGTTTAAATTTTTTAAATTAAATTATTAGACTGAAATAATATCAGTTGTCAATAAAAATTTTAAAAAATTCTAAAATGATCTAATTTTAAGAGTATATTGTCACATTATATAGCATATTATTATTTTTTTTTTTGCATTTTCAATTTTTTTCTCACGCTGGGTAAAAGCTTAAAGCAAATTAAAAGTCAAAAGACAAGTGAATTTACGGGTAATGAGTATACTATTATAGTATATTGTGTACTACTAGAGCATGATGTTACAGTAAATTGCATATTATTACAGTATACTATAATAATATATGGTACAATATAGTAGTATATTGTGGTAGTATAACTATATTCTCCTATAGTATATTGTATATTATTGCGGTATATTGTTAGGTAACTATGTTCTTCTTTGATTATTACAATATACCAGATCAGTATATTTTTTGCCTTTGTTGAAAATTTGCGAGTCAATATGTCGCATTTGCGACTGGCTCAATATCGCAATTGCGAATCAAGTGGTCCCATTTGCGACCCAACTACAGGATCTCCTATCTCGCATTTGCGATCAAACGCTCGCATTTGCGAATTTTCTTCGCAAATGCGAAGATACCAAAACTGAAATGCAAGATTTTTAAAAAGGTTAAAAATGCACTCGCGGCCTATCCAAAATTCACCCAAGCCCTTAGGACTCCAAACCAAACATGAACACAACCTCGAAAATATTCTACAGACTCATCCGTGGGATCAAATTGCCAAAACAACATCACTAACATCGAATTAAGCCTCAAAATCCATGATTTCTTCCAAATTTTTACAAAACATCAAACTTTCCATTTTAAGTCCGAAATATGTCAAACGAAGTCCGTTTTCAACCAAACTTTACAGATAGTGCTTACACCATATATAAGACCTATACCGAGCACCGGAATCAAAATATGGGCCCGATACCAATACGTTCTAATCAAATTTTATTTTCATTTGTCTTAAATATTTTGAAAAAACAATTTTACTCAAAAATTCATTTCTCGGGCTTAGGACCTCGTAATTCGATTCCGAGCATAAGCCCAAGTCCTATATTTTTCTACGGACCTCCGGACCGTCAAATTACGGGTCCAGGCCCGTTTACCCAAAATGTTGACCGAAGTCAAATTTATTCATTTTAACATCAAAACTTATCATTTTTTTTATAGAATTCCATATTTAGACTTTCGGGCTACGCGCTAGGACTATGCATGTAAATCGAGGTAATCCTAAATGAGGTTTTCAATGCCTCAAAAGCACATAAGAAGTAACAAAACAAATAATGACCCTTTGGGTCGTCACATTAGGTGGCTAAGAGTGCAATATCAATCTAATTGAGAGGGCTGCCAGGCTAGGGGCCAAAACTACGCAATTTGAGGACAAAACTATGTTGTTTCATTAAGTGAAGCTAAGATCAAATCCCGGTCCTCCATTATACTCCGATCAAATGGCCTTTATTCAATATCTTCAAAGGTATTACAGAACCCTAAAATCAGATTTTTGGCCCTCATTTTTACACCCAACCCAAACCCTAAACTCCTCTTCTCACTCTCTTCTCTTCCATTGCCACAAGACGTTCATGCGGCACCGCCCGCCGAAATTCGCCACCGTCGGCAGAGCACCTCCAACCCACCCCAAAATCTTATAATCTCTTCATGTCACCCCCTTATTTCAAATCCACAACCCAAATCCTCCAAATCTCTACTAATAATCAACAAAAGTAAAACCTAATCGTGCCGTCACCACTGCCGGCGCCCGTCATCAAAACTACACCAAAATTCACCACCTCCTCCTCTTCTCTCCCTCTCTCCATATCTCCAATTCAAATCCTCAAAAAACCTCACCACTATCGGCCACCAACTTCGCTGCCGTGCAACCCCTACCAGTGCAAAGCCTCGATTTTTGCTATGTATGCGACCCAATGACGACCTTTTGCAGATGACATGGGGTTGAAATTGTCGCTCGATTTTTCCGAATTGGTAATTTCAACATCTGTCACTCGAAAAAGTCCGTCCCAAGGTTGCTCGTGATAATTCGTCATTGCTCGCTGTGCCCGGCATTTCCTTGTTGCTGGAGTTACATCGAATTCCCTTATTGTATAACTCTAATCACACTCTTCTTATTTGGATTGATTTCTGATTCATTCTGTTAATTTACTCTTGAGTGTAGTTGTTTTAATTTTCATTCAATCAACTTCTTTAGTCATCACTCGATAATTTTTGCATAAAGTGTTAGTTTAGTCGTATAGTCTGTTACTACGTTGTCATCGCTTCTGACTAATTGGTACAATATTAGATGTTTTATTGGGCTGAGTTAGCCATGTTTAAAGCTTGTTTTGGTTTGTGTGATCATTGTCTTAGTTAAAGCTTCATCATAATTTGCCACTATTAGATATTAGATTTAGTTTGAAATCCGGGCAGCATTGGATCTTTGAATTGTTTAATTGCCCGAGGGTCTCGGTTTGCGTTGTTTGCTTAGTTTTGAGTTGAAATAGAGATTAAGAGGCGAATAGTATTTGTCAATTTTTGAATAAAGTACAAAGTTGTTGCCTTGCTTCCCTTTTACTCTTTCAAAAGCCTTCGGAGTACAATACTCTAAAGTTTTTGTTCATAGTTGGTAAAAGATACTGCCTTTGAACAGAATTTTTTACCAAAAAGTGTCCTTTGAATGGTATTGGACAAATTTTGGTGAAAAATCTATCCAAATGACTAATTTTCAATTATGAATGCCTTGCTTTTTCTCTTAAAAGAAACACACATCTACACATACAAAGAATCCGGAACCTATATAGGTTTTTTTTGGACTCTAACAACTTTTTTACGTTTAAAAAAAATAAAAAAAACTATTTTATATACAACGCCGGAAAACCTGGCGTTGTATATTAATGGTAATGGCATCGTTAATATACAATGCCAGCTTTTCTGGCGTTGAATGTGTCAGATATTTGTTCAACGCCACAATTCCTGGCGTTGTACGCTTAATTATTTCTGACTCAATATTAACAGTATTGTACAATAATAGAGACAGTACAATGCCACAATTTTTGGCGTTATATATTAAAAAAAAAACCTATCCCGATTCTTCGTTTTCTATATAAAGAGGTTACAATCGTATTTTATGCATTCAAAAATTTTGGTAACTCTTTTTGCTCTATTATTCTTAAAATTTTACAGCATTTTTTCATTATGTCTGAAGGTGGTGAGGTTATGATGGAGAATAACTCCGTCAGCTATAATTTGCCTGCTAAGTGTCATGTTAAATTGCCATTGACAACGGAGTACGATATATTAATATCGTTGTTATGCAAAAAAATGAGTATGAGGAAACGTTCTTTCATACTTAAAGTTACCGGAAGATATTCGTATTCTGTCACTCCGCAATGAGTTGCTTTTTACTTGGAGTTTAACATTGACGATGATGAAACTTTGCATGATTTTTTGAGGACTCTGGACGAATGTCGTGATTTTCTTGTAAGCACAATGTTGGAGATGTACGTGAAGGTCGAAGACGTTCAAAAAAATAAGGTCGTGCGAAGTCGAGATAACCCCCAAACATCGGGTGGTTATTTTGGAATAGTTTTTGCCGGACAAGTTCCGGATGAAAGAGTTATCTTTCATTTAAACTTATTACTGCCTGCTTTCCATAACTCACAAGACGATTGGTAAATTTTAATTATTATTTGTGGTAATTATGTATATTTTTATTAAATTGATTTAATAGTAACACCCACATATTTAATAGGGGGTACCCGCCAGATATGAATTTTATAAGTGGGCCCATCTGGTAGTCATCACCTAATTGATAACGTCCAATATGGAATTTCATCACATTACGACTTGTAAGTTAAGTGGTTTACGTAAATTATGGAAATCATTTATTAATTTAGTATCTTATATTTTTGTTGATTGTGCAGTGAAAACGAGCAAGTTGAACTCTCTCATTTGCCCGAAAATGATGTATTACATCGGGACATGGCAGATGCACAGAGCGAGGAAGAGAATAGTGATTATGATAATAATGCGGATGAATCCGGTGATGAGACACCCTGATCGTGTGGATGGTGATGCTGAGGATGATGAGGAAGAACCTGATTTGAAGAGAGACCCCCCAAGACGAAGAGTGTATGAGTCTGAAGTGTCGTTTCATTCAAGAGAGATTCCTTACATTGATAATTTTCCAACCATGCCGGATGTGTAAGCTCTCACAAGGGATTTTGATAAAATCCGGACAAAAATGAGGGATGAATCTAGACCAACGGTGCTTGCAAAGGTGATGCCTTTTCCTAACAAAGTACACCTAACCAGGGTTTGTAAAATGCACAAAGTAAAAGACTGTCATGAGATGCAGGTAGCGAAGTCAAGTCCAACGGTATACAAGGTTATTTGCCACAGGTGGTCTTGGCCATATAATTGGATGTTGCGTGAGACAAAGAAGAAGACGGGTATATGGAAAGTGGGTAAATACATTCTCACCCACACATACGAAATGGACACATTCAACGGGAATCACTAGATATTGACTTGATTTCTTTTGTTCTTATTCCACACGTTGAACAGTCCATAAGGTATAAAATCAAAGAGTGCATTACATCTGTCCAGCAGGAATATGGCCATACCATAACTAAAATAAAGGCATTTCTCGGACGCAAACAAGCGTTTGAAATAGTGTATGGTAATTGGGATAAGTCATTTGCAGATCTGCCTAGGTACATGCAGCATTTCAAATCCGGGACAATTATTGAGTGGAAAGTTGAGCGAAGTGTAGGTAAACCGGAATATATATTCAATTACATGTTCTGGGCATTTAAACCAGCAATTGATGGTTTTTTGCATTGTCGCCATATAATATCCATAGACGACACTTATATCTATGGAAAGTACGATATCAAGCTATTAATAGCCGTGGCAGCAGATGCTAATAGATAGATATTTTGCTCTAGCATTTGCTATTTGTGCCAATGAAAGTCAAGAGACATGGACGCTATTTTTGTACCACCAGAAAGAGCACGTTGTGAAACAACGTTCTAGTATCTGTCTAATCTCTGATCGGCACGGTGGTATCTTAAGTTCTATGGAGAACTTGCCTGCATGACAAGAACCTTATGCCTACCAACGTTACTATGTTAGGCATTTGAAAGCCAATTTCCAGAAGGCATTTCTCAATAAGGATTTGCATGATTTGATGTGGCTGGCAGCAACAGATCACCAACAACATAAATTCCAGAGGCATATGGAATATATCAGGCAACAAGATGAGGCAGCCTATCGTTGGTTAATGCGACATGACCCTAAAAAGTGAACTTTGCATGCGGATGGTGGCAGACGATGGGAAACTCTTACTACAAATGTGTCATAGTCTTTTAACGGGTTATTGAAGTCGGCAAGAGGATTGCCTATCACAGCCATGGTGTGGATGTCGTTCAAGCAGATGGCAGAGAGGTTTGTTGAGAGATCTGCGGCTGCAACGTCATTGATGGAAAGTGGTGTTGAATTTATGCCTGTGCCAATGGCGAGATTTGAGAAATACGGACGACGAGCACATTGGCATTCATTTTTGTAGTATGATAATGACAGAAATGTGTTTGAAGTTCGCACTGCTATCCATCAAAATCAGGGTAATAATGTGCATACTGTGAATGAAGCTGCAAGGTTATGCTCTTGTGGAAAATAGGCCATCTACCACATGCCTTACTCACATGCCATCAAGTGCTTTCAACATGTTGGTTTAGGTGCAACCAACTATGTTGATCAACAATATAGCGTTTCCAAGTACCTAAACATATATAGTGGTCAGCTGCAACCACTGGGCGCTGAGCATTATTGGCCTCATGCACCATTTAAAATCGTGTGTAACAAGTCCTATTTGCGTAAAATATAGGTGAAGAAGGGAACGCGTATATGAAATCAAATGGATGTTAGTGATACAGTTTATGCGCGAAAATGTGGTATATATTCGAAAATTGGACACGACACTTGAAAATGTCCTTTGGGTGGCAATAGTAATCAAGCTCGGGGTGGGTGTTCTTCTAGTGTACCTAACTATCTATGAGTTATAATAATTAGTTTTAATTTGTATGTTGGTTGATTTATGAAATAAAATTATGTTTCATTACTGTCTAGCCAATTACCAATCTTGTTTTTAACCTTTTTTTTGTTTTTTTTTTTTGCTTTTACTTTTGTTCCATATGTAAATGTAACACGAGTTTCATTAAAGTAATTTGTGTGTTGTCTTGTCGATCTGAAAAAGCTGACCGGATGACATAAAGTAGACCTATTAATGTCATAATATTTAACACGCAAATTACAACGCCATCATACCTGGCATTGTGCATGTGATGTCTTGTCGAACTGAAAAAGCTGACCGGATGATATAAAGTAGACCTATCAATGTCATAATATTTAACATGCAAAATACAACGTCATCAAAATTGGCGTTGTGTGTGAGTGTGTTCACTCACCTATAAATAACAGGCTCATTGTAGTCATTTTATGCGCTCAAAAATTTAGTAAACGCAAATATTTCTTTCAACTTGGATATTTTTTAAGTAAAAGTAAATGGCTCAACCTCGTACAGCAGTGTGTTACTGTGGAAAAGCTTGTGCGCTGTAAACTTGTTGGGAAGGTCGTGATGTTGGACGTGGCTACTAGATGTGTATGAACCAGTTGTACAAGGTTCCCGGCGAACCTATGTGTGAGTTTGATGAATGGGCTGATGAACAATGTTACCAAGAATGCATAGAGAACGAATGCTAAATCTTCATAATATGTGGTTAGCCCAAGTAGAACAAGAAAGCCAAAGTAATAGATTTATTGCCGAAATAAGGGAAGAGCTGAGGGAGGTAAAAGATAAAAAATGGAGAGCAGAATGGAATTATGCAGCACTGAAGGAACAAAGAAAAAAAATAAACAGGAAATTGCGGAGCTTAAGGCGAGAGAGAAAGAGTTAGAAGACGAAAAAGAACAACTGCAAGAATAATTTAAGTGGTTAGAACGTAGAATAAATGGAAGCCGGGACTAAACAACTCCTACTATGTGTTTAGTTCATTTTTATGTTTGTCTTTCTGATTTACTCATGTTTAAGTGACATTTAAGTTTAAGTTTAAGTTTAAGTGGAAAAGCATGTTTGTGTTTGTGTTGTACTAATTTAAGTCTAAGTGGAAGATTATGTTTGTGTTCGTGTTGTACTATTTCAAGTTTTAGTGGCATTTAAGTTTAAGTCCTTGTGTTTTTATACGAAACAATAAAACAAATGGAGAACTAAAAAAAGAAATAGAGATATTCAATTAAATATTATTGTTACAAAAAATTATTTACAACAAATACACAAAAAAGAAGGCCGCCCAGTCAAGTCCCGCATCCGGTATGTCTCAATGTAGCCGTTGGCCTGAGGCGCATCCTCGCCTGTCTTGGCACACTATCAGGATCATCATCATCAAATTTTTTCCTTATAGCTAGATGTGGCGCAGGATGACATGCAACGGTGGTGTTGTCATGTCCAATAGAAGGCTACATAATAAAATAAAAATTAGTTTAGAAAATCACATAATAATTTATATTATCTTACCATAATAGTGTTTGGATCCTGAATGTAGTCATTTGTCGCATTGTCAACTGAAGCCTGAAAAAAGAGATTAATATAGTGTAATAAATAACATAAGTTATAATTAAAACAAATTCAAATTCAAAAATAATAAACTCATATCTGCGCATGTGAAGAGCTCCCATAACTCAGTAGGCGGTCACTAAATAAATCTCGGGTCGATCGACCGTCATCAGTGGTAGATGGGCCAGAGAATATGTACCCCAATCCGCTTCTTGGAAATCAGAGCCCATGATTAATAATTGATCCGATGGGGTCATCTGTGAAGGGCCTGTAGTGTCATAAATACCAAGGCTATAAGATGGCATGTCCGTCTCAGGCATGCCACCTGGCTCCCGGCGTATGAGATGTACCGCCCATCTACCTGATGAACTGGGTTCCCGATAAAAAGACGAGAAATCGTGCGGTACCACGCCATGTATCCATCAATAGGATAGTGCTGCAGAGGTGGGATCAAATCACCTCGTCTATCCCAAATAACCAGTTGAGCGTGAAGCCAACCAATAAAGGTGTCGTCCACCCTGGACCGATCATCCCTCTCATAATGTAAGGGATGCCATACAGGTGGAGGCGGTATAGGCTGCAGCATGCCAAATTGACGCGAAACCCGCTTCGAGGCATAATGTTCCACGATATCTAGGCATGTAAGAGGGACAGAAGTCCTCCAAATATGTCGGCCTAACGTACAATACGCTGGCAGGGTAGCTATTAGGTCCTTGCTATATGGTGTCCAGATGAACTATCAAATAACAACACAAACTGTTAGTATGCGTAACACAAAATTAAACAATAACTGGTACGTTTAATTAGATCCACTTGTGCGTCCTCGAGGAAGTCCAACACATCCCTGATGCCGGGGAGATTATGATTGGCATCATAGGTCTGTGAAAGTCTACGCTGCATGACCCACCTAGAAGCTAAACGCAGATATGAAATGTCGACGTCAGCTGGTAGCTGTGGTAGAGGTGGCCTAAGCTGCACAAATCACTCCCATACCCAAACCTAATATAGAAAGTTGATGTATAGTGTGAGATAAACTATAGCTAGGTAGATTTGTAACTAACAGATATTTTCATTGAATATGTTCTCACCTGTAGAAGAGGCAGGAAGCCACAAATGTCTCTCTGTGTGCCCATAGAGGCCCGACACATCTGCCTATACAAAAATGCAAGGACAACACCACTCCAGCTGTATGTGGTTGTATCCTCGAAGCGGTTAATATGATGGAGAAACCAGAGGCTGACTAAGTTCCCCAAAGTGTTCGGGAACAAGACCCCCCCAAATAGAAGGAGCAACAGCAACCTAGTATAGTGCAATACATCCGCTTCCTCTGACTGGTCTGTGATAGTATGGTGGAGATGCTCTAGGTGCTGTCTAATGGGGGATAACACTATCCGACTGATCCCAGCCCTGGTATATTCGGCCTCCGGCCTCAAACCTGTGAGCATCTGAAGCAGATCCCAATACGCCTCTCGCGGATAATGCCTCATGTTCGCAGGGAATAGAACAGGCAAGCCATCGGCTGATAGGCCATACAAAATCTCTGTGTCCTGCAGTGTAATGGTGGTCTCGCCAATGGGAAGGTGGAAAGTGTGCGTCTCCGGTCGCCACCGCTCAATCATGGCTCTGATCAAAGAATAATCCAGCTGTATCCGACCAATCTGAATAATCCTATAAAATCCCATCTCCTCCAGGTGATGGACGACTCGAGGATGTAGATCGCGCGCACTCTAAAAATCCCATAAGACATCCACTCTCCTAGCCCGGAAAGTGTGTGTCAGCAACTGTCCATCCCAGATATACTCTGATCGATGTTGGGGTTGTAGGCCTAATAGATCCGACGTCCGAGGGCCGGGATGTATGGGCGCATCCATATCGTCAATTGTAAAATTATAATTTTTAATAACTTAATTGTACAAATTATCATTAATAGCTATGTATTTTTTATAATTTAAAGTTAAATTTTTAATAATTTAAGTGTACAAATTACTAACATATGGGTCCCGGACTCGATATTTTTTAGGCCCAGCAGCACCAAACCATTATTAATAGTTATGTATTTTTTAACAATTTAAATTTATATTTTTAATAAATTAATTGTACAAATTACTTATATATGGGTTCCGGGTTCGATATTTTTGAGATCCAGCGGCAACAAACTATTATTAATCGTTATGTATTTTTTTATAATTTAAATTTATATTTTTAATAATTTAATTATGCAAATTAATTACATATGGGTCCCGGGCTCGATATGTTTTAGGCCCAGCGGCACCAAACTATTATTAATCATTATGTATTTTTTTATAATTTAAATTTATATTTTTTATAATTTAATTGAAGAAATTACTTACATATGGGTCCCGGGCTCGATATTTTTGACGCCCAACGGCATCAAACTATTATTAATCGTTATGTATTTTTATAATTTAAATTTATATTTTTAATATTTTAATTGTACAAATTACTTACATATGTGTCCGAGACTCGATATTTTTGACGCTCAACAGCACCAAACTATTATTAATAGTTATTTTTTTTTGTAATTTAAATTTATATTTTTAATAATTTAGTTGTACAAATTAATTACATATGGGTCTCGGGCTCGATATTTATAAGGCTCAGCGGCACCAAACTATTATTAATAGTTATGTATATTTTTGTAATATAAATTTATATTTTAAATAATTTAATTGTACAAATTACTTACATATGGGTCCCGGGCTCGATATTTTTGAGGTCCCGGACTCGATAATTTTAATAACTTAATTTTGAGGATCAACAATCCAAGATAAATACTACACATTACTACGCTACAAGGCTCTAAATTTTATTAGCATAAAAGAGTCTACGTTTTACTAAGCTAAAAAGGTCTACATTTTACAGCTAAAAAATAATCTAAAATAAACAAACATATATAAACAGAATATTAACATGAAAGCACATATATTAAGATACTAACCCAGATAAATTAAATATACTAATTTCGGAAAAATATAGAAACTAATTAATACTAATATGCAATCTAAAATACAAACCAAATAATACTAATATGCATAATTGTAAACAACATACCTCGAATTTGATTTTTCGCAAATGGAAAAGATGAAAATTTTCACTTCAAACCCGTAAATCAACAACACCAACAAGCTTTACTCGAGAGTGGGACCCACGTATTACTATTATTATATGTCGGGGGGACCTAATTTTTTTTTAAATTCGGGACAGATTTGTGTGGGAATGGGGGGGGGCTATTTTTAAAATAATGGGGGAATGGGTTGAGGAAGACGATGGGTTGAGGAAGAAGGGGGGATTTATATTAACAAATACAATGCCAGGAATTGTGGCGTTGAACAGCCTCTGACACGTTCAACGCCAGAAAACCTGGCGTTGTATTTTAATGGTGCATTTACTGTTAAAATACAATGCCAGGTTTTCTGGCGTTGAATATAAATAGTTTTTTTTTAACTTAAAAAAGTTCTTAAAGTCCAAAAAAAACCTATATAGGTTCCGGACTCCACACACAAAGAGGGGGGGGGGGATAAAAAAAAGAGTAGCTGGACACCTAATAGGAAGCATAAAATTGTGAGTTTTTTGTGAGGGGAATCTTAGAGTGAAAAAAAGGATCTCTTAGGTGATTCTTTAAAGGGATATTTTTCCTATCTATACCCTATAGAAAACCTTATTACCAAAAATGTTCACAAATTGTAAATTAACCGACATGTTCACATTATTTCTACAATTTATATACCAAATCAAAATTAACGAGATTCTCCCCCAATAAACGCGCGCTTTTGTAGGAGAAAATAGCTGATGGCAGAATCTTTGCATTTAATTCAAAATTCTGAAACAGAGAAAAATCTGTAGCTGCGTAAATCTCTCCTTCTTTAACTGAACGAAATCTCTGTTCTCATTCTTATTTATAAAAGCTACAAAATATCCAAACATCAAATTGTAGAAATTCAATATTATTGTATACGGTTCTTAGTCGACAAAGAGTCTCAAATCTATATCTGTTCTTAGTATCGTTTTCTGTAAACTACACAAATCATGGCAAAAATCACAATTATGTTGAAATCGAATGGTAATTGGGATAAATATGGAAGATATAGAGATTTTGAAGTTGACGCCATTGTGGTAGATGATAATTCAAGCTACGCAAATCTCGTTTCTACAATTGCAGAACAATTATTGATTGATACATCAGAGAAAATCGTAGAAATTAAATACATTGTGGATGAGAATTGTCCTCCAATGGAAAAAATGAGTGATATGGGGGTTTGTGTGTATATGGAAACGAAAAAGGATAATACGAACTTAGGTTCGTATCCGTTATGTATAAGTGTTAGAGATTTCAATATGGAATTGACAATCATCAATGAAAGCACCAGTACATGTATGTTTGATTCGAAATTGCAGAGTGTTATGATTTTCCTTATTAACTACAATACAACTACATTTCACTACACTTTAACTGCAATATTCATATAAAGCATTGTTGATTTCATATTTACCTGCATAGTTACTACATTTGTGAATTTATATTCTTTAGGTTCTTCTGGATCCCTAAGGTTACTAGAAATTCCGTCCTCACCATCAATAGAGGAATATCAAAGTGAAATAGTAACTGAATCTAAGAAATTATGTATTGAAGAAGAAAAAGTGTATCATGACAAGCAAACAATAGCTGCTGCAATAAGGAATTATTCAGTGCAGCACAAGTTCGAGTTCAGAGTAAAAAGATCTAGTCATAGAAGGTATGTATTTATGTTGTATTTTATTTGTACTTAATTGTAGTGTAAACTAAATTTGTGTAAATACATTTTTTTGTAGCTATTGGCTTAAATGTGTAGCTGAAAGCTACAAATGACATTTGAAGGCAACGTCAATTAATGATTCGGCAATGTTCAAGATAAGAAGTTTCAGTCAACAACACACATGTGGTATAATGGATGAAACATTCATACAGCGCAAACGTACTGCGGCGGTAGTTGGTAGCATGGTTGTTCCAAAGTATTGTGATCCTAAGACTGCGTACACACCAAAGGACATACAAACTGACAAGTTATCTGAACATGGACTGAACTTAAGCTACATGCAAGCATGGAGAGCAAAGGAAAAAATATTACATTTTTTGAGAGGGAATCGTGTGACTCCTACAACAAATTACAAAAATATTTTTATATTCTTAAGAAGAATTATCCTAGTTCTATTGTTAAACTGAAGAAGGCAGCAGATGATTGCTTCTTATACGCCTTTGTTGCTCTTTCTACATCAATCAATGGTTGCCAACATTGTAGGCCGATTGTTGTGGTTGATGGAACATTTTTAAAGTCAGCATACAGGGGGATTATGCTAACAGCAAGCACCATGGATGCAACATGTAAATAAAGGCAACAATTTATACATATATTGTAGATAGTTTATACATTGTAGTTAAATTGTAGTTTAATTGTAGTTAGATAAATACATGAAGTTAATTGTCTTTAACCTCAATATCCAATTGTAGTTGTTATTTAATCTTATTTTATGTATACAAAATGTTGGTACTATTTTGCCCTTGGCATATGCTGTGGTTGATTCTGAAAACGACACATCGTGGAAGTGGTTTTTTGAGAAATTCAAGGAGGCATTTGGAGAAAGACCTTCAATGTGTGTTGTTTCAGATAGGCATGAGAGTATATTGAAGGCAACATCAATTGTCTATCCGGGGGTGGCACACTACTCTTGCATGTGGCATATATGGACAAATATAAGGTCAAAATTTAAGAAGGGACATCTACAATTATATGAATTGTACTTTGCTACAGCCCGGTCATACACTCTGGATGAATTAAATAAAAGGGTGATGAAGATTGAAGAGGTAGACCCGCGTGTAAAGTCTTACCTATATGATATTGGCTATCATAGATGGCCGGGAGTACATGCAACGGTGAATAGAACTTTTACTATGTCGTCAAATATTGCCGAGTCATTGAATGCTGTAACAAAAGAGGCAAGAGAGCTGCCAATATATGACCTATTTGAGTATATGAGAACTCTTATCGAACGTTGGACAAAAGGAAAGTTGTTGAAGGCAAATGCTACTTTCACATTTCTTGGTCACAAATTCTACAAAGAGTTGGATGATAACAACACATTATCTCAGAAACTAAGGGTAAGATATTCTTGATTGGTGCAGGAGAAAAAAAATAGTACTAGCTACAATGTTTTAGATTGTAGTTAAAATATAGTCACATTGTGGGTAATTGTAGTTACTTGTAGATAATTTGTAGACAAAATGTCGATAATCCAGTTAAATTTTTGATGTATCATTTTTTCTGTTTGCTTTTCAATTGTAGGTGAAAGCTTCAACATATCATATACATACAGTGTTAGATGGTGCGAAGCGGTATATTGTATGTCTACAAAACAAGAAACGTAGTTGTGGACAATTCCAACTTGACGAACTTCCATGTGCGCATGCTGTGGCAGCATTAAGGCATAGGAATGAAACACCTGAAAACTATTGTTGTCCGTATTACACAAGGGAAAGCCTTCTTATTACCTATGAAATGCCAGTAAATCCTCTTCCTGATGAAGCCAAATGGTATGTTCCCCAATATATTTTGGATGAGGTAGTAAAGCCACCAGCGGGAGATAAAAGGCAGCCAGGGAGACCTCATAAGGAAAGATATAAAATATTTGATGAAATAAAGTCAAAGAAGTACAAGGTGTCATGCGACAATTATGGAGTTGAAGGGCATAACAAAAGAACTTGCAAGAATGCGCCAAAAAAGAAATGAATATTATGTAGTCAGAATAGTTATTCAATTTAAATGTTAGCGTAAATAAGAATTTTAAGATCTGACTGATAAAATGCATTGGATTTGAAGATTAAATTGAAGTAGAAACATCAATTTGTGTAGTCGTATATTTACATATTGTTTCTATGCATTGAAGCGTCAATTTTTGTCATTTTTATAAAACAGTTAAACTTTGGTATATAATTCTTACAAAACATATAATTTAAATAAATAAAATACTCATTGTAAACTGTTTCCATATTATGTTTAAAATATAGTTTAGGTGTGGTGTAAATGTAGTCATCTACAATAGTTATTGACAATTTGTAGTTGGAATGTAGTTCAATTGTAGGTAAATTAAAATTTTTATGAACATAGATTTCAGGAGACATGTATTTAATTCGTCTTTATGATTTGTAACAACTAACAGTTATACAAATATGTTAAATGGCACCTGAAGGTATTAGAGAACTCGAGTACGCGAGTATAATATCTGTTATCAAAAATAATTTTTGTACAAAAACTAAACGACATAATTCCTACATTGTTTTCCAATACAACTACCAAATTACACAGACCCAATCAGGAATAAAAGAATTCATTTCTTCTTTCGTTGAACTTTAGTCCTCTCATTTTTTGCCGGTGCACCCTTCCTTATGGCAAGCCGGCTAGTAACCTCACTCTCACTAATTGAGCCATCTTCTGGCTTCTTTGTAGCATAGTCCCACAGTAGAGCTCCACAGTGTACACGATGTGGACAATATCAGTCATATCTTCCTTTGGGATAAAAAAAATCATCACAGCTAACATATTCCGCAAAAAGCAACCACATATAAACCGCAAGCCTTGCATAAGATGAAAATTTCTCATTATATAACAAACTATTAAAAGAAGAGGATTAAACATATAGAAAGGGAGATTAGTTTTTTTTTACAGTGAGCCTTCCTTTTGTTGTGGAATCTCAGCAACCAGCCATTGTATGTCGAGAGGATCCGTAACTGCTTTCTCTATGTATGACTTTGAAGTCTTGAAGTCAAAGTCTTTGCGTTTACCATAGAAACCAGTGCATGACAAATAAAGAGGAATAATTCTTGCATATTTGTCAACCATTGTCTGAACTGTTTGATTACGGTTTGCTCTTACCAATGAATTATAAACATAAAACTGCCTGTCCTTTATCTCAGAAACTAGCAACAACCAATGAAAGTTATCAACAATGTTAACAGGCATGAGCACATAGTCAACAACATCCCATGGAACATTTGCAAGAATCATGTAGCCCATAATATATTCCCCAATATCATCCTCAGCTTTAATAATAGAATTTCTCACATCCGATGGAGAACTAGTGAACTTCTCATAGATTCCTTCAATCTTTGTCTTGAACAAGCAATCAGTTGTTGTAAACCTCGTCTTGATGTTAGGGCGATATTTTTCCTTTTTTCTCAAATAGTACATAACAACATCAATGTGCTGCTAAATTAAAAGTGAAACATACAGTAAGTTACAGTATAACCACACATATCTACAAAACAGCTACATACTAACTACATATTAGAATTTCTGAAAAAATCTAGCAGGTTGCTTCACTTTAACTACACAATAACTACAAATATATAACAGTTACACCAAGGGCCTCACCAAATGCAATTTAATGGTAGTTAGCATGAAAAGTAGTGAACATGTACGAGATCTACAATTCACCTATCACAATAACAAAAAACTACATATTAACTACATTTTCACACTTATTGTATAAGGTCCAAAAAAACCAAATTTTACAGATGGAGACTAAATATAATAACATATATATGATGTCCACAATATAACCACAATGACACATCGTAGAAACTTTCAAAACTACAAGTGCACAACACATTTGAAGACAAAACAGATAATGAAGACAAAACACTATATACTTACAGTGCTATTGATTACTTGTCCGGGGTGAGCTAGGTCATAGTGTCACGACTCGGATTTTCCCTCAACATCGGGATCGTGATGGAGCCTACTCATGGTAGCTAGGCAAGCCACTGTATTCATACTATCCTGTTTTTAACACAATTTTAATTAAATAAATGCAAAATACTTTATCGAAATATGTCACGACCCCAAATCCGGTCGTGATGGCGCCCAGCACATTGCTAAGCCAGCCTGACCAATCAATATCAACAACGGAGCTAGAAGCTCTCTTTAACCCATTTAAGCATTTCAAAATATGAAACAATAGTAATACTTATACCAACAATGGGGAGACCAAGTCCCAAAATATACTAACTCCCATAGACCGAAGGGTCAAGAGTCATGAGCCTCTACTGAACGTAAGTGTATAAAGGTTTACAAGATACCAAGTGCGGAAAGAAAAGTCAATACAAAATCAAGACAGTAAGAAGGAATATCGGGTCCTGCGGACTCTGCAGCTACCTCGAATATCCACAAATATCGCCTCGCACAGCTACTGGATCACTGCTGAGAGGTACCTGGATCCTGCACACAAGGTGCAGGGAGTAAAATGAGTACTGCCAGACTCAGTGGTAATAAACAAGGGTAAGACAGCGCAGATAAGAAATCCGCAATAAAGCACTATGTAAAGCTATAATCAGCTACCCTGTCATAGAATCAATCTTCAATGTACCTGTACCAACAAATACCAATAAATAGCATAACAGCTAGCAGATGTAGCTAAATGCAATGCAATGCATGATAAGACCGCTACGGAGCTAGAATCTCTCTTTAACCCATTTAAGCATTTCAAAATATGAAACAATAGTAATACTTATACCAACAGCGGGGAGACCAAGTCCCAAAATATACTAACTCCCATAGATCGAAGGTTCAAGAGTCATGAGCCTCTACTGAACATGAGTGTATAAAGGTTTACAAGATACCAAGTGCGGAAAGAAAAGTCAATACAAAATCAAGACAGTAAGAAGGAATATCGGGTCCTGCGGACTCTGCACCTACCTCGAATATCCACAAACGTCGCCTCGCACAGCTACTGGATCACTGCTGAGAGGTACCTGGATCTGCACACAAGGTGCAGGGAGTAAAATGAGTAATGCCAGACTCAGTGGTAATAAACAAGGGTAAGACAGCGCAGATAAGAAATCCGCAATAAAGCACTATGTAAAGCTATAATCAGCTACCCTGTCATAGAATCAATCTTCACTGTACCTGTACCAACAAATTACCAATAAATAGCATAACAGCTAGCAGATGTAGCTAAATGCAATGCAAAAAGTCTGAAGGAAATATAACATAATTCTGTTTGTCTCGGAACAAAGAGACTACAGCTAATAACATAAATAAAGAGAGAGACGCCGGGCTTGCGGACGTCCGCAAGCTACCTCGGTCTCAAATATGATCAACTCCCACGCAATCGATTTACTGCTGCTGCTCCTGATCGTAACCTGGACCTGTGCAAAAACACACAGAAGTGTAGTATCAGCACAACCGACCCCATGTGTTGGTAAGTGCCTGGCCTATCCCGGCGAAGTAGTGACAAGCCTAGGACCAGACACCCACATAAACCTGTACAATTCAATATATATGTATACCACAAAATAACAAGAAATAACCAAGTAATAACACAATAAGGAATATCTCAATAACAGCCAATAACTCATAATATCCAGATTAATCTAATCAACATAATTAAGTCTTACTTTCGTGTCTCAATTCTTTACTTTTCTTTTCTTATCTCGTGGTAGGCGTACCACCCGCTCCCAAATATATCAATAGGCTACCGGCAACTATGGCCAATGCCAAGATTCAAATCACTTTGTGGTCGGCGTGCCACACGATCCCATTTCTTATCATAAAAGTGGTCGGCGCGCCACACGATCCCAATTCTTTAATATATATATTACCACAATTAACAAGAATTAACCAAGTAATAACACAATAAGGAATATCTCAAAAGAACTCAACAATTAACAACGGTTAATAAGTTCACAAGGAAAACAAAGTATAATGGAAACACAAGTAATATCATGTCAAGGAATAGCAAATAGTTGCACGGCATCACCCAAATAAAATATAATGGAAAAACAAGTAATATCAAGTCAAGGAATAGCAAATAGTTGCACAACATCACCCAAATAAAATATAATGGAAAAATAAGTAATATCAAGTCAAGGAATGGCAAATAGTTGCACGGCATCACCCTTCGTGCTTTTACTCTCATCCTCACCAAATAAGCAAATAAAGTGCACGGCATCACCCTTCATGCTTTTACTCTCATCCTCACATCCATAGTACGGCATGATCCTTCGTACATGGTTCAATAACAAGGCACGACATGATCCTTCGTGCATAATCAATAAAACATGGCACGACATTAACCTTCGTGCATAAATAATAAAACATGGCACGGCATCACCCTTCGTGCATTATCACTCTTCCTCACCCAAATAACAATCACAGTTAAGGGCACAGAAAGAAAACAACAAATCATGAACCGTTCCGGCAAGGGACACAATAATCATTTCAACAAAGTCCCTGCAAGGGCAATCAATATCTCACTTCACAACAAGTCCCGACAAGGGAGAACAATAACAATTATACAACCCGGCATGGGTTCAACAATTTATCTTCAAAATATCTCACAACAAATATCAACAACGACTCATGGTCATGATAGACGCCAGTGTATGGATGCTCGTCACCACAGCCCATACACCGCACTCGATCACATAGCACATAATCATATTCCCTCAAGCTAGGATAGAACAAACACTTACCTCGAATGTTTATGAACAATTCAATCCGTAGCAATGCCTTTTCCTTTCAAATTTGGCTCCAATCCAATCGTATCTATACACAATTGATTTAATATCATCAATACTACTCAACAAACTAATTCATAAGGCTAATTACAACTTTTACAACATTCTGCCCGGAATAGTGAATTTCGATCCCGGGCCCACATGGTCGGAACTCGGGGTTAGGACCAAAATCCGGTTACCCATCCCCCCACGAGTTCAAGTATATGATTTGTTTCAAAATCGGACCTCAATTCGAGGTCCAATTTCCCAATTTATGAAAAACCCTATATTCTATCAAAAACAAGAAAGTCTACCATGAAAACCTTTGATTTCTATTGAGAAACATGTTTAATGATGTTAGGAATTGAAAGAATTAAGTAAAAAGTGACTTACAATTGTTTTGATGAAGAAGGAATCCGTGAAGAATCGCAAATGGGTGTTTTTGGTTTGTAAAAAGTGAAGAAATGAACTGAAAATCGTGTTTTACAGGTCTCTGTGTTCGCATTTGCGAACATGGGTTCGCAATTGCGAACCCCGACCAATTTCTGGAGTTTGAAAAATAAGCTAAGGTCGGGAAGTTCGCATTTGCGAACATTTGTTCGCATTTGCGATCACTGGCAGACAAAGGGGTGTTCGCATTTGCGAAATAAGGTTCGCATTTGCGAACCAGCAGGCTTCTGGGCTTCTTCGCAATTGCGACACATTCTTCGCAATTGCGAAGACAGGCAATTATTGAAGGCCTCGCAATTGCGAGGTTAAGTTCGCAATTGCGAACTCTGGTCCAGGTGTACCAGTGTCGCATTTGCAACACTTTGTTCGCATTTGCGAACTTGGCTGGTTCTGGCAGGCATCGCATTTGCGATAATGGGTTCGCATTTGCGAACCCAGCCTTGAACTGCCTTCTTCGCATTTGCGAGAAATTCTTCGCAAATGCGAAGCCAACAACTGGGTGAAAAACCAGCAGTGCAAAAATTCAGAATTTCATCCAACGGCCTATCAAATCTTTACCCGAGCCCCCCGGGATCCAAACCAAACATGTACACAACCTCAAAAACACATTATGAACTTGTTCGTGCGATCACATCGCCAATATCACATCGTTTTCATCAAATCAAGCCTCAAATTCATGATTTTCATACTTTTGGTTTTCAAAAACTTTCAAACTTGGAACTCAAGGTCCAAAACATCTCAAACGACATCCGAATGTCACCAAACTTTACGGAAATCACATATATAATATTTAAGACTTGTACCGGGCGTCGGAACCAAAATACGAGCCCGATACCAAGGTCAATTAATTCATTTCCTTTAACAATTAAATCAAAAACAATTTAATAGCAAAATTCATAACTTGGGCTCTAGGCCTCAGAATTCGACTCCGGACGCATGTCCAAGTCCCATATTTTCCTACGGACCTCTCGGGACCACCCAATCTCGGGTCCGGATCCGTTTACCAAAAATGTTAACCGAAGTCAACCATATCAATATTAATATTATTTTTATCCACATTTCTCATAGAATTCATATTTTCTATCACAAAATCTTTCCGGCTACATGCTCGAATTGTGCACGTAAATCGAGGCAACATGGAATGAGGTTTTCAGGGCCTCAGAAGCTCGAAATGATTAATAAAATAAGTGATGACCCTTTGGGTTGTCACAATCTCCACCTCTAAAACAACCGTTCGTCCTCGAACGGACAAAAGAAAGATGTACCTGAGTCAGGAAACAAGTGTAGGTAGCGGCTCCGCATATCAGACTCGGACTCCCAGGCCGATGCCTCAGGAGGCTGACCTCTCCACTGAACACGCACAAAAGGATAACTCTTCGACCTCAACTGTCGAACCTGTCGGTCTAGAATGGCCACCGGCTCCTCCTCGTAGGATAGATCATTGTCCAATTGGACAATACTGAAGTCTAACACATGTGTGGGATCGCCGTGGTATCTCCGAAGCATAGATACGTGAAAACCTGGATGCACGGCTGATAAGCTAGGCGGCAAAGCTAATCTGTAAGCCACCCCTCCCACTCTATCTAGAATCTCAAATGGACCAATATACCTAGGGCTGAGCTTGCCCTTCTTCCCGAACCTCATCACGCCCTTCATAGGTGACACTCGGAGCAATACTCGCTCCCCAATCATGAAAGTTATGTCTCGAACTTTGCGATCTGCATAGCTCTTTTGTCTAGACTGAGCTGTGCGAAGCCTATCTTGAATAATCTTGACCTTATCTAAGGCCTCCTGGAATAAATCTGTACCGAATAACCGAGTTCCTCCCGGTTCAAACCATCCAACCGGAGAACGACACCGCCTACCATAAAACGCTTCATAAGGAGCCATCTGGATGCTCGATTGATAACTATTATTATAAGCAAACTCTGCCAAAGGCAGGAATTGATCCCATCAGCATCTAAGGTGACCTGATTAGCACCTCCTCGCTGAATCGTGTCTCTAAGGTCACATAAATAGGAATCATTATATTGTTGATCGCGGATATGCTCCAATAATGAAGAGCGAGCGATCGCACAAGCTAGTGCTCGACTAGGCTCAGAAATATCCAACCTCACAAATCGATTGGCCAAGGACCGAACATCCAAAGCAATTGGCCTCTGATTGACTGGAATATAAACAAGACTGCCCATACTGGCTGACTTCCTACTCAAAGCGTCAGCCACCACGTTTGCTTTTTCCCTGATGATATAAAAAAGTGACATCATAATCTTTCCGCAATACCAGCCACCTTCTCTGCCTCAAATTCAACTCTTTTGTTTAAACAAATACTGAAGACTCTTATGATCGGTGTATACTTCACATACTACACCATACAATTAATGCCTCCAGATCTTCAATGCATGAATAATCGCCGCAAATTCTAGATCATGCACTGGGTAATTATTTTCAGGCATCTTTAACTGCCTCGAAGCATAGGCAATAACCTTGCCGTCCTGCAGTAACACTGCACGAAGCCCAATACGGGAAGCATCACAATAATCAGTATAAGGTCCCGTACATGTGGGTAAAATCAATACCGGTGTTGTGGTCATGGCTGTCTTGAGCTTTTGAAAGCTCGCCTCACATTCATCTGACCATTCAAATTGAACACCTTTCTGTGTCAATCTGGTCAGTGGGGTTGCAATAGATGAAAACCCCTCCACGAATCGCCGATAATAACCTGCTAATCCCAAGAAACTCCAAATCTCTGTGGATGATGTCAGTCTAGGTCAGTCCTTGACTGCCTCAATCTTCTTCGGATCAACCTGAATACCTGCTGCCGTCACAATATGACCCAGGAATGCAACTGAACTTAGCCAAAATTCACACTTCGAAATTTTTGCATATAGTTGGCTATCTTTCAGAGTCTGCAAAGTCACTCTGAGATGTTGCGCATTCTCCTCATGACCGCAGGAGTATGTCAATATGGAAACAATGAAGACTACAACGAACAAGTCTAAATAAGGCACGAACACACTCATGCGTATGCACATATCCATGACTCTGAAGTCTGGCCATAAGAGTTATTCTTAAATTACAACATTGTCAATTAACCCTGTTATCAAATACCTTATTCTACAAATCCCACTTTACTCAGAATGAGGTATGGTGACCTCGTGATTATTTTCCCGAATTAATGCGTCATATTTATCCTTACCTGGTGCTCGTCTCAAAGGCTAAGCTCAACGGTTTCAAAATAGAAACTAAATATGAATAGAAAATATACAAGAATTGTCAAATAGTCCTAACGGACATGACTCTTATTTACAAATGCGATACGAAAGTATTAATTCATAAAAGAAGAATTTTAAAACATAAACTCTTACTACCAGGACCCAGTCCTCATATGATATCCACCGCAGCTTGAAGCTCGGCTTAGAAATATTTCACATTATGCCAAAAATTGGAGGATCTCATCCTCAACTCTGAATCACAGTGCTTGCACATCATATAATCTGAAATTATTCATTTCCTTTCTTTCTTCCTTTAAATAATTGTCCGTCAAAGATAATCACGACATAAAATGAACCCTCATACCGATAGGGCACACAATTAACGATTAAAATTAGTTATTCCGAGAATTATATCAAAACATACTGTAATAAGTAATATAAAGTCACTCTTAGTCTCATGGATATTTAGTGACTAACACCTAATAATAGGGATGTCTATCCTCATGTAATATCTCAACGGGAGTATTTCCCTAAGTAGTATGATTACGATGCTCGCTCATGAATGGAGCATGTTAAACAGACTCGCCTAAATTTTCTTTCAAAAACCAAATCAAATTAAGGGAAAATTATTCTGTTTATAACAATCTGAATTATACACGTGATGACACCATCCGGTGTAATGACCTCCCTCATACCATAAAAAGTATATCAATGGTTGGGTCTCCACCTCTAGGATTTTCACCTCCACCTCTAACATCCTGACCTATACATCTGGCTGGCCATGTAGGATAAATATTAACTGCAATGGAGCGTGTAGCCTGAGTGCTTTCCTAAAATTATATTTCTCCAAAAATTCCACATTCACAACAATTCCTTTAAGGCTTAGTTAACTTGTTGTTCATGACAATATATATTTGGACACAGTCATTGTGACCTGGTACAACCGTTCAGATCGCATATACTACATATTGCAGAGAATCTCGGGGTGACGTCTTCATAACATTTTCTAAAATAGAGTTTAGTAGATAGCGTTGCATTGGCCGGCTTGCCCTCTTGGTAATCTTGTCACAAACATTGATGGCCAATTTCCTCTTTTGCTATGTTGGCTTAACACTGCTGAGCTACCCAGTTTACTCACAAACTCTTCGTTATTCACTGGGGCGATTTCTTACCCCATGAAAGGAACCAACCTTAAAAATGTATAAATTATTTAGAGGACCTTTCTATACCATATATATACAGTCCAATAACTCACCATATTTGTCCTTCACAACTCCAACACATCGACCGGACGTCAAGGTCCGTTGTAACCCAACACGATTTATTAGGTGATCTCCTGATATAATTGCACCTTCCGTTGGGACCATAACCGGTGTGGTAAATACATTATCTTCCCACTATTTCTGTGTGCCTTCTGTAGCACAGTAAAATGAACTCCTCGCATTCGACTATTCCCACGTTCTGTAATTCCTCATAAGAACTGTCAAGCACAATCTCGTGGGTTCTCAAAAGATGCACCGCTGAAGGTGGTAGCGAAGACTTTGGTGAAACCTATCCGTCCTCCGTAAAACTTTTGAAGGCATAGTTGATCTATCACCAGCCTGTGCCATTGTTCGGCTGGATAAGCGATACGTGACTACGCCATTCGTGGGAAGACAAGAGTGGAAATTTAACTTAACACTTTGAAGAACAAATTCGCACGATAAGAAAGAACAAATGAGAGACTCTTTCCTAACTCAATAGACTCGGGAGGACAAGCACAGACGTCTCCGTACCTACCTCTCAAACTCTACTAAGCTTGTTGTAGGTTAAATAAGTCCTAAAAGCTGAATACCAGTGTCACGACCCGGATTTTCCCCCAACATCGGGATCGTGATGGCGCCTACTCGTGGTAGCTAGGCAAGCCACCGTATTCATACTATCCCGTTTTTAACACAATTTTAATTAAATAAATGCGAAATACTTTATCGAAATAGAAATAACTAATTACAATATGAAAATCATACCGAAATCCTCTACCCAAGACGTGGAGTCACCAACTCACGAAATACTACTGAATACTACACATAAAGTCTGAAAGAAATATAACATAATCTGTTTGTCTCGGAACAAAGAGACTACAGCTAGTAACATAAGTAAAAGGAGAGACGCTCGGCCTGCGGACGCCTGCAAGCTACCTCGGTCTCAAAGTGTTCAACTCCCACGCAAAAGATTTACCGCTGCTGCTCCTGATCGTAACCTGGACCTGTGCAAAAACGCACAGAAGTGTAGTATTAGCACAACCGACCCCATGTGCTGGTAAGTGCCTGGCCTATCCCGGCGAAGTAGTGACAAGCCTAGGACCAGACACCCACATAAACCTGTGCAATTCAATATATATATATATACCACAAAATAACAAGAAATAATCAAGTATTAACACAATAAGGAATATCTTAAAGAATTCAACAATTAACCATTTATAAGGAAATACTCGGCTCTGCAATAACAGCCAATAACTCATAATATCCAGATTAATCTAATCAATATAATTAAGTCTTACTTTCGTGTCTCAATTCTTTACTTTTCTTTTCTTATCTCGTGGTAGGCGTACCACCCGCTCCCAAATATATCAATAGGCTACCGGCAACTATGGCCAATGCCAAGATTCAAATCACTTTGTGGTCGGCGTGCCACACGATCCCATTTCTTATCATAAAAGTGGTCGGCGCGCCACACGATCCCAATTCTTTAATATATATATTACCACAATTAACAAGAATTAACCAAGTAATAACACAATAAGGAATATCTCAAAAGAACTCAACAATTAACAACGGTTAATAAGTTCACAAGGAAAACAAAGTATAATGGAAACACAAGTAATATCAAGTCAAGGAATAGCAAATAGTTGCACGGCATCACCCAAATAAAATATAATGGAAAAACAAGTAATATCAAGTCAAGGAATAGCAAATAGTTGCACGACATCACCCAAATAAAATATAATGGAAAAACAAGTAATATCAAGTCAAGGAATGGCAAATAGTTGCACGGCATCACCCTTCGTGCTTTTACTCTCATCCTCACCAAATAAGCAAATAAAGTGCACGGCATCACCCTTCGTGCTTTTACTCTCATCCTCACATCCATAGTACGGCATGATCCTCCGTACATGGTTCAATAACAAGGCACGGCATGATCCTTCGTGCATAATCAATAAAACATGGCACGACATTAACCTTCGTGCATAAATAATAAAACATGGCACGGCATCACCCTTCGTGCATTATCACTCTTCCTCACCCAAATAACAATCACAATTAAGGGCAGAGAAAGAAAACAACAAATCATGAACCGTCCCGGCAAGGGACACAATAATCATTTCAACAAAGTCCCTGCAAGGGCAATCAATATCTCACTTCACAACAAGTCCCGACAAGGGAGAACAATAACAATTATACAACCCGGCAAGGGTTCAACAATTTATCTTCAAAATATCTCACAACAAATATCAACAACGACTCACGGTCATGCTAGACGCCGGTGTATGGATGCTCGTCACCACAGCCCCATACACCGCACTCGATCACATAGCACATAATCATATTCCCTCAAGCTAGGATAGAACAAACACTTACCTCGAATGTTTATGAACAATTCAATCCGTAGCAATGCCTTTTCCTTTCAAATTTGGCTCCAATCCAATCGTATCTATACACAATTGATTTAATATCATCAATACTACTCAACAAACCAATTCATAAGGCTAATTACAACTTTTACAACATTCTGCCCGGAATAGTGAATTTTGATCCCGGGCCCACATGGTCGGAACTCGGGGTTAGGACCAAAATCCGGTTACCCATCCCCCCACGAGTTCAAGTATATGATTTGTTTCAAAATCGGACCTCAATTCGAGGTCCAATTTCCCAATTTATGAAAAACCCTATATTCTATCAAAAACAAGAAAGTCTACCATGAAAACCTTTGATTTCTATTGAAAAACATGTTTAATGATGTTAGGAATTGAAAGAATTAAGTAAAAAGTGACTTACAATTGTTTTGATGAAGAAGGAATCCGTGAAGAATCGCAAATGGGTGTTTTTGGTTTGTAAAAAGTGAAGAAATGAACTGAAAATCGTGTTTTACAGGTCTCTGTGTTTTCGCATTTGCGAACATGGGTTCGCAATTGCGAACCCCGACCAATTTCTGGTGTTTGAAAAATAAGCTAAGGCTTGGAAGTTCGCATTTGCGAACATTTGTTCGCATTTGCGAAGTCTAGGCAGTTACTGGGGATTTCGCATTTGCGAAATAAGGTTCGCATTTGCGAACCAGCAGGCTTCTGGGCTTCTTCGCAATTGCGACACATTCTTCGCAATTGCGAAGACAGGCAATTACTGAAGGCCTCGCAATTGCGAGGTTAAGTTCGCAATTGCGAACTCCGGTCCAGGTGTACCAGTGTCGCATTTGCGACACTTTGTTCGCATTTGCGAACTTGGCTGGTTCTGGCAGGCATCGCATTTGCGATAATGGGTTCGCATTTGCGAACCCAGCCTTGAACTGCCTTCTTCGCATTTGCGAGAAATTCTTCGCAAATGCGAAGCCAACAGCTGGGTGAAAAACCAGCAGTGCATAAATTCAGAAATTGATCCTACGACCTATCAAATCTTTACCCGAGCCTCCCGGGCTCCAAACCAAACATGTACACAACCACAAAAACACATTATGAACTTGTTCGTGCGATCACATCGCCAATATCACATCGTTTTCATCAAATCAAGCCTCAAAATCATGATTTTCATACTTTTGGTTTTCAAAAACTTTCAAACTTGGAACTCAAGGTCCAAAACATTCCTAACGACATCCGAATGTCACCAAACTTTACAGAAATCACATATATAATATTTAAGACTTGTACCGTTCGTCGGAACCAAAATACGAGCCCGATACCAAGGTAAATTAATTCATTTCCTTTAACAATTAAATCAAAAACAATTTCATAGCAAAATTCATAACTTGGGCTCTAGGCCTCAGAATTCGACTCCGGACGCATGTCCAAGTCCCATATTTTCCTACGGACCTCTCGGGACCACCCAATCTCGGGTCCGGATCCGTTTACCAAAAATGTTGACCGAAGTCAACCATATCAATATTAATATCATTTTTATCCACATTTCTCATAGAATTCATATTTTCTATCACAAAATCTTTCCGCCTACATGCTCGAATTGTGCACGTAAATCGAGGCAACTATAAATGAGGTTTTCAAGACCTCAAAAGCTCGGAATGATTAAATAAATAAGTGATGACCCTTTGGGTCGTCACAATCTCCACCTCTAAAACAATCGTTCGTCCTCGAACGGACAAAAGAAAGAAGTACCCGAGTCAAGAAACAAATGTGGGTAGCGGCTCCGCATATCAGACTCCGACTCCCAGGTCGATGCCTCAGGAGGATGACCTCTCCACTGGACACGCACAGAAGGATAACTCTTCGACCTCAACTGTCAAACCTGCCGGTCTAGAATGGCCACCGGCTCCTCCTCGTAAGATAGATCATTGTCCAATTGGACAATACTGAAGTCTAACACATGTGTGGGATCGCCGTGGTATCTCCGAAGCATAGATACGTGAAAAACCGGATGCACGGCTGATAAGCTAGGCGGCAAAGCTAATCTGTAAGCCACCCCTCCCACTCTGTCTAGAATCTCAAATGGACCAATATACCTAGGGCTGAGCTTGCCCTTCTTCCCGAACCTCATCACGCCCTTCATAGGTGACACTCGGAGCAATACTCGCTCCCCAATCATGAAAGTTATGTCTCGAACTTTGCGATCTGCATAGCTCTTTTGTCTAGACTGAGCTGTGCGAAGCCTATCTTGAATAATCTTGACCTTATCTAAGGCCTCCTGGAATAAATCTGTACCGAATAACCGAGTTCCTCCCGGTTCAAACCATCCAACCGGAGAACGACACCGCCTACCATAAAACGCTTCATAAGGAGCCATCTGGATGCTCGATTGATAACTATTATTATAAGCAAACTCTGCCAAAGGCAGGAATTGATCCCATCAGCATCTAAGGTGACCTGATTAGCACCTCCTCGCTAGACCGTGTCTCTAAGGTCACATAAATAGGAATCATTATATTGTTGATCGCGGATACGCTCCAATAATGAAGAGCGAACGATCGCACAAGCTAGTGCTCGACTAGTCTCAGAAATATCAAACCTCACAAATCGATTGGCCAAGGACTGAACATCCAAAGCAATTGGCCTCTGATTGACTGGAATATAAACAAGACTGCCCATACTGGCTGACTTCCTACTCAAAGCGTCAGCCACCACGTTTGCTTTTTCCCCGATGATATAAAAAGGTGACATCATAATCTTTCCGCAATACCAGCCACCTTCTCTGCCTCAAATTCAACTCTTTTGTTTAAACAAATACTGAAGACTCTTATGATCGGTGTATACTTCACATACTACACCATACAAATAATGCCTCCAGATCTTCAATGCGTGAATAATCGCCTCAAATTCTAGATCATGCACTGGGTAATTCTTTTCATGCATCTTCAACTGCCTCGAAGCATAGGCAATAACCTTGCCGTCCTGCAGTAACACTGCACGAAGCCCAATACGGGAAGCATCACAATAATCAGTATAAGGTCCCGTACCTGTGGGTAAAATCAATACCGGTGATGTGGTCATGGCTATCTTGAGCTTTTGAAAGCTCGCCTCACATTCATCTGACAATTCAAATTGAACACCTTTCTGTGTCAATCTGGTCAGCGGGGTTGCAATAGATGAAAACCCCTCCACGAATCGCCGATAATAACCCGCTAATCCCAAGAAACTCCAAATCTCCGTGGCTGATGTCAGTCTAGGTCAGTCCTTGACTGCCTCAATCTTCTTCGGATCAACCCGAATACCTGCTGCCGTCACAATATGACCCAGGAATGCAACTGAACTTAGCCAAAATTCACACTTCGAAATTTTTGCATATAGTTGGCTATCTTTCAGAGTCTGCAAAGTCACTCTGAGATGTTGCGCATGCTCCTCATGACCGCAGGAGTATGTCAATATGGAAACAATGAAGACTACAACGAACAAGTCTAAATAAGGCACGAACACACTCATGCGTATGCACATATCCATGACTCTTGAAGTCTGGCCATAAGAGTTATTATTAAATTACAACATTGTCAATTAACCCCGTTATCAAATACCTTATTCTACAAATCCCACTTTACTCAGAATGAGGTATGGTGACCTCGTGATTATTTTCCCGAATTAATGCGTCATATTTATCCTTACCCGGTGCTCGTCTCAAAGGCTAAGCTCAACGGTTTCAAAATAGAAATGGCTAAATATGAATAGAAACTATACAAGAATTGTCAAATAGTCCTAACGGACATGACTCTTATTTACGAATGCATTACGAAAGTATTAATTCATAAAAGAAGAATTTTAAAACATAAACTCTTACTACCAGGACCCAGTCCTCATATGATATCCACCGCAGCTTGAAGCTCGGCTTAGAAATATTTCACATTATGCCAAAAATTGGAGGATCTCATCCTCAACTCTGAATCACAGTACTTGCACATCATATAATCTGAAATTTTTCATTTCCTTTCTTTCTTCCTTTCAATAATTGTCCGTCAAAGATAATCACGACATAAAATGAACCCTCATACCGATAGGGCACACAATTAACGATTAAAATTAGTTATTCCGAGAATTATATCAAAACATACTGTAATAAGTAATATAAAGTCACTCTTAGTCTCATGGATATTTAGTGACTAACACCTAATAATAGGGATGTCTATCCTCATGTAATATCTCAACGGGAGTATTTCCCTAAGTAGTATGATTACGATGCTCGCTCATGAATGGAGCATGTTAAACAGACTCGCCTAAATTTTCTTTCAAAAACCAAATCAAATTAAGGGAAAATTATTCTGTTTATAACAATCTGAATTATACACGTGATGACACCATCCGGTGTAATGACCTCCCTCATACCATAAAAAGTATATCAATGGTTGGGTCTCCACCTCTAGGATTTTCACCTCCACCTCTAACATCCTGACCTATACATCTGGCTGGCCATGTAGGATAAATATTAACTGCAATGGAGCGTGTAGCTTGAGTGCTTTCCTAAAATTATATTTCTCCAAAAATTCCACATTCACAGCAATTCCTTTAAGGCTCAGTTAACTTGTTGTTCATGACAATATATATTCGGACACGGTCATTGTGACCTGGTACAACCGTTCAGATCGCATATACTACATATTGCAGAGAATCTCGGGGTGACGTCTTCATAACATTTTCTAAAATAGAGTTTAGTAGATAGCGTTGCATTGGCCGGCTTGCCCTCTTGGTAATCTTGTCACAAACATTGATGGCCAATTTCCTCTTTTGCTATGTTGGCTTAACACTGCTGAGCTACCCCGTTTACTCACAAACTCTTCGTTATTCTTCCTGGGGCGATTTCTTACCCCATGAAAGGAACCAACCTTAAATATGTATAAATTATTTAGAGGAACTTTCTATACCATATATATACAGTCCAATAACTCACCATATTTGTCCTTCACAACTCCAACACATCGACCGGACGTCAAGGTCCGTTGAAACCCAACATGATTTATTAGGTGATCTCCTGATATAATTGCACCTTCCGTTGGGACCATAACTGGTGTGGTAAATACATTATCTTCCCACTATTTCTGTGTGCCTTCTCTAGCACAGTAAAATGAACTCCTCGCATTCGACTATTCCCACGTTCTGTAATTCCTCATAAGAACTGTCAAGCACAATCTCGTGGGTTCTCAAAAGATGCACCGCTGAAGGTGGTAGCGAAGACTTTGGTGAAACCTATCCGTCCTCCGTAAAACTTTTGAAGGCATAGTTGATCTATCACCAGCCTGTGCCATTGTTCGGCTGGATAAGCGGGACGTGACTACGCCATTCGTGGGAAGACAAGAGTGGAAATTTAACTTAACACTTTGAAGAACAAATTCGCACGATAAGAAAGAACAAATGAGAGACTCTTTCCTAACTCAATAGACTCGGAGGACAAGTACGGACGTCTCCGTACCTACCTCTCAAACTCTACTAAGCTTGTTCGTGAGTGGTGAGACCTATGTAACCTAGAGCTCTGATACCAACTTGTCACGACCCGGATTTTCCCCCAACATCGGGATCGTGATGGCGCCTACTCGTGGTAGCTAGGCAAGCCACCGTATTCATACTATCCTGTTTTTAACACAATTTTAATTAAATAAATGCGAAATACTTTATCGAAATAGAAATAACTAATTACAATATCAAAATCATACTGAAATCCTCTACCCAAGACGTGGAGTCACCAACTCACGAAATACTACTGAATACTACACATAAAAGTTTGAAAGAAATATAACATAATTCTGTTTGTCTCGGAACAAAGAGACTACGACTAGTAACATAAGTAAAGAGAGAGACGTCGGGCTTGCGGACGTCTGCAAGCTACCTCGGTCTCAAATATGATCAACTCCCACGCAATCTATTTACTGCTGCTGCTGCTCCTGATCGTAACCTGGACCTGTGCAAAAACACACAGAAGTGTAGCATCAGCACAACCGACCCCATGTTCTGGTAAGTGCCCGGCCTATCCCGGCGAAGTAGTGACAAGCCTAGGACCAGACACTCACATAAACCTGTGCAATTCATATATATATATATATATATATATATATATATATATATATATATATATATATATATATATGTACATAAACATTTATAAGGAAATACTCTGCTCTGCAATAACAGCCAATAACTCATAATATCCCGATTAATATAATCAACATAATTAAGTCTTACTTTCGTGTCTCAATTCTTTACTTTTCTTTTCTTATCTCGTGGTAGGCGTACCACCCGCTCCCAAATATATCAATAGGCTACCGGCAACTATGGCCAATGCCAAGATTCAAATCACTTTGTGGTCCGCGTGCCACACGATCCCATTTCTTATCATAAAAGTGGTCGGCGCGCCACACGATCCCAATTCTTTAATATATATATTACCACAATTAACAAGAATTAACCAAGTAATAACACAATAAGGAATATCTCAAAAGAACTCAACAATTAACAATGGTTAATAAGTTCACAAGGAAAACAAAGTATAATGGAAACACAAGTAATATCAAGTCAAGGAATAGCAAATAGTTGCACGACATCACCCAAATAAAATATAATGGAAAAACAAGTAATATCAAGTCAAGGAATAGCAAATAGTTGCACGACATCACCCAAATAAAATATAATGGAAAAACAAGTAATATCAAGTCAAGGAATGGCAAATAGTTGCACGGCATCACCCTTCGTGCTTTTACTCTCATCCTCACCAAATAAGCAAATAAAGTGCACGGCATCACCCTTCGTGCTTTTACTCTCATCCTCACATCCATAGTACGGCATGATCCTTCGTACATGGTTCAATAACAAGGCACGGCATGATCCTTCGTGCATAATCAATAAAACATGGCACGGCATTAACCTTCGTGCATAAATAATAAAACATGGCACGGCATCACCCTTCGTGCATTATCACTCTTCCTCACCCAAATAACAATCACAGTTAAGGGCAGAGAAAGTAAACAAGAAATCATGAACCGTTCCGGCAAGGGACACAATAATCATTTCAATAAAGTCCCTGCAAGGGCAATCAATATCTCACTTCACAACAAGTCCCGACAAGGGAGAACAATAACAATTATACAACCCGGCAAGGGTTCAACAATTTATCTTCAAAATATCTCACAACAAATATCAACAAAGACTCACGGTCATGCTAGACGCCAGTGTATGGATGCTCCTCACCACAGCCCATACACCGCACTCGATCACATAGCACATAATCATATTCCCTCAAGCTAGGATAGAACAAACACTTACCTCGAATGTTTATGAACAATTCAATCCGTAGCAATGCCTTTTCCTTTCAAATTTGGCTCCAATCCAATCGTATCTATACACAATTGATTTAATATCATCAATACTACTCAACAAACTAATTCATAAGACTAATTACAACTTTTACAACATTCTGCCCGGAATAGTGAATTTCGATCCCGGGCCCACATGGTCGGAACTCGGGGTTAGGACAAAAATACGGTTACCCATCCCCCCACGAGTTCAAGTATATGATTTGTTTCAAAATCGGACCTCAATTCGAGGTCCAATTTTCCAATTTATGAAAAACCCTATATTCTATCAAAAACAAGAAATTCTACGATGAAAACCTTTGATTTCTATTGAAAAACATGTTTAATGATGTTAGGAATTGAAAGAATTAAGTAAAAAGTGACTTACAATTGTTTTGATGAAGAAGGAATCCGTGAAGAATCGCAAATGGGTATTTTTGGTTTGTAAAAAGTGAAGAAATGAACTGAAAATCGTGTTTTACAGGTCTCTGTGTTCGCATTTGCGAACATGGGTTCGCAATTGCGAACCCCGACCAATTTCTGGAGTTTGAAAAATAAGCTAAGGCTGGGAAGTTCGCATTTGCGTTTCGCATTTGCGAAGTCTAGGCAGTTACTGGGGATTTCGCATTTGCGAAATAAGGTTCGCATTTGCGAACCAGCAGGCTTCTAGGCTTCTTCGCAATTGCGACACATTCTTCGCAATTGCGAAGACAGGCAATTACTGAAGGCCTCGCATTTGCGAGGTTAAGTTCGCAATTGCGAACTCTGGTCCAGGTGTACCGGTGTCGCATTTGCGACACTTTGTTCGCATTTGCGAACTTGGCTGGTTCTGGCAGGCATCGCATTTGCGATAATGGGTTCGCATTTGCGAACCCAGCCTTGAACTGCCTTCTTCGCATTTGCGAGAAATTCTTCGCAAATGCGAAGCCAACAGTTGGGTGAAAAACCAGCAGTGCATAAATTCAGAAATTGATCCTACGGCCTATCAAATCTTTACCCGAGCCCCCCGGCTCCAAACCAAACATGTACACAACCTCAAAAACACATTATGAACTTGTTCGTGCGATCACATCGCCAATATCACATCGTTTTCATCAAATCAAGCCTCAAATTCATGATTTTCATACTTTTGGTTTTCAAAAACTTTCAAACTTGGAACTCAAGGTCCAAAACATCTCAAACGACATCCGAATGTCACCAAACTTTACAGAAATCACATATATAATATTTAAGACTTGTATCGGGCGTCGGAACCAAAATACGAGCCCGATACCAAGGTCAATTAATTCATTTCCTTTAACAATTAAATCAAAAACAATTTCATAGCAAAATTCATAACTTGGGCTCTAGGCCTCGAATTCGACTCCGGACGCATGTCCAAGTCCCATATTTTCCTACGGACCTCTCGGGACCACCCAATCTCGGGTCCGGATCCGTTTACCAAAAATGTTGACCGAAGTCAACCATATCAATATTAATATCATTTTTATCCACATTTCTCATAGAATTCATATTTTCTATCACAAAATCTTTCCGGCTACATGCTCGGATTGTGCACGTAAATCGAGGCAACATGGAATGAGGTTTTCAAGGCCTCGGAAGCTCGAAATGATTAATAAAATAAGTGATGACCCTTTGGGTCGTCACACATAGAACCAATCCTTCTTATCAATCTTTTCACAACCAAAATCCAACTCAGGATTTATTTGGTTATCCTTCTTTGAATAGAAATCTTTCCTCCTGTAATAACAAAAGAGTGAATCAAATAAAAAAAATACAAAAAGAATTAAACCTTTGAAGTGTAAAAAGGGTAAATGGACAGTATAAATTAAAGCAATCATACCTCCTATTTCCTTTGTCAGTGCCAGTGTATAGCCAGGTTGTGAACCTATCAATCAAATCATGATCTACATCTTCGCCTATGACACTTGTGAAAGGGTGCTTCAGGTACAAATATTTGGGCCCAGCAGATGTGCTGCCTTCAGTACTGTACAAGGGTGTAAATGGTGATCGTGCATATTTTCCCGGCATCCTTATTCTTACAGGATGAAGGGGGGTTAATTCATCTGGTAGTGGGTCCAAAAAAATGACCAACTGTAATAAGTTGTCTGGAAGCTCAAAATCATCCATTGTTGCACCTTTGTTTTCAATGCCTTCAGGTACAACTTCAATCTCATCTTTTTTATGAATGCCTTCCCGGGAAACTTCAGTCAATGTTACAGCGTGTATTGGGGACTGTGGATTGTTATGTTCAACATATGATCCTTGCTGGATTGTTGGTTGATCAACCACTGGTGGCACAATCCCTGTGATAATTACACATTCTATAGATAAGTGTAGTGATATGTAGTTATGAACAATATATGGATCTTTTGTAGAAACTTAGAGATTACATTACCTGCTTGTTGTTCAACAACTATTTTATCAACTACTGGTTCTTCATCAATATTTCCTTGTACATATTTTGGTGAATTTGGAGCTGGAATGAACAATAGTATAATAAAATTGTAGTTATATGTAGTTATTTGTAGTTTACGAGTAAATTATTTTAAATTTGCTCAAAATGTAAGTATAATGAAGTTATGGTACTATACCTGCTTTAAATGCATCAGCTGCTTCTTGGAATTCAGGATACAAGTCAACTTGTGGTTGAACATGTTGTGTAGAAGTGGGATCTGCAAAATATAGTTAAAAAGTGATTGGCAACTCTTAAGATTTGTAGATATGTATGTTGGACTAATGTAGATACCTTACTAGTGCTTGCATGGAGTTGATCACCAACATTAAATTGAAAATAATGATTTTTGTCACCTTGATTTTGGTCATTATATTTTGTTGAACTACCTGCAAACTACAATTCTGGGAAATAGTTGAGAAAGCTTTTTTGTGATATGTCTTATATAGAGTTGTCCTAAATTTGATATGTAAATTCTTACCTTTGAATCATCCAACTCAAACCTCTTGTTAATTACACTCATAACACTCTTCAAAAATTGATCTATGAACTCTCGAAGGCTTGAGAGTTCATCAACAACATCCTTCTTAAAACCATCTAACTTTATATCAACCTAAAAAAATATATATGAAGAATTAGTTTGTAAGCTTATTCTATTTGCTACATATAAACTACAAAGAATCTACACAAATATTGTAATGTATTTAAATTGTAGTAAATTATGTCAAAATTTTTGTAGTTTTGCACAAAACCTGCTCAATTCTCTTTTCCAACTGGCTGATCTTGCTATTGACAGATTCCATGGACTTTTGAGAAGTAGATTCTTTGGGTTCAACTGTTGGAGAAGCATCAGTTTGAATATTTGATGGTTGAGCAACTTCTTCATGTTCATATTGAATCTTTTCTGGGAGATTAAGCACTCCAAGTTCTTCTCCAGATTCAACCATGTTTGTGAACTGATAGAAGTTACAGTTTATTCAAGTGAAAATAAAAATGTAGATGAATTGTATATACTATAACTTTAATTGTAGAATAATACAATAATGGAAAAAAATATCTTCAGCCACTCAGGCTTGATCATCTTGTCTTCAATTGCAGTCAACCAAATATGTCCCTTATTAGCTGACCATCTTAATATCCGAGGAATCAATTCAGAACACCGTGTAGCAAGCTCGGTGCTGACGGGCGAGCAACACTCATATAGCCACACTTGCAAGGCTATTGAGCATTCCTGTATAAGATAAGAATGTACATTCGGATTAAGATGATGCCTGACAGATCCAATAACCTGCCTGAATGATTTGGTACCCCATGGGTACGACTCAAAATTTCCACACTCAACTAAAAAGAACATAAACTTGTCTATCAATGTCATACGGTCCTTATCCGAAGGACAAACAAAAAATTCCAACAAATACAAAACATACAACTGCACCGCATCAATATCGTTTTCCCATGCTTTGTTAGTCACTACATTTTTTAGATGCCATTTTCCAACCCTTTCTTTACCCCCAAAGTATGTATTCATTAAATGGATAACATATTGGGGAGTGTAACCATAGTCTAAGAAATTATTCACACAATTAAACCCAGTTATCAAACCAAAATCTCTCAATAAAAAAATTAAATTTTGACCCTATAAAAGAACAGAAAAGTATGCGTTAGTAGACTTAGACAACTCATATTTCATTAGAAGATGAATGGGTTGGTTTTGTATAATAATTGGGGGCAGACCTAATAAGTAACCAAAATAAGTTTTTTTGAAAACTCATAATTGATTTGGAGAGAGTAAAGCTTGAATCTGGCTAGGTATGCTAGGCTCACACAAAGTGTGGAACCTAAGAACACCATAATCAATATTCTATTGAGCAGCGTAAGGGCAATTCTGAAAAAAAAAATAGAAAAAGTTGGACATTAATATTTACAATTAAAGTTATGACAATAGCATAATAAAATAAAATTAAAAACAGCCTACCCACACATATATCTACAAAAAAATAAAGCAGTTATATATATATATATAACTGTAGTTGGAAAATAGTTATATATATCAGCATAACTACAATAGAACTACATTTAACTACAAATCAACTGAGCACAACTACAATTATATATGTCAGCATAACTACAATAGAACTACATTTAACTACAAATCAACTGAGCACAACTACAAATATACTACATTATAACTACAATGTAACTACAATATAATCACAGTTCAAAATAAACATACAAAATAACGACATTTAATCTACAAAATTGAGACGAAGTAACATGTTTCCAAAAAATGTGCGGACAAATAAAATAAGAATACCTTTATTGAAATATTTTAAGGAACCAATTTTTTTGCTTTTTTTGAAGGTTTTTTATTTGTTTGTTTTGAAGATGAAGGAGACAACTTGAGTTTTTTTCCAGTTGGAACTTTGGGTGAATCTTCTACAAATTCGTCATCTATCATTATCTGTTTGGCCTTGCGCTTCAGTTGTTATTGGGCGGGTTTATCTACGGCACTAGCATTGACATCATGCAAATGCTTGCTTCGCATTTCAGCACGGATTTGCCTTGGAGTAGACATACATGTAGATTTTTCACTTGCATGTGTAGAATGTGGGGTTTTGGCAGGAGATTTAGGTGTTAAAACACCCAAATCAAAAGAGGGAATATCTCTGTCACTACCTCTTTTGCTGATTTTTTTTTTGAGTATTTGGATTTTTCATGATTAAGGAGATGAATACTAAAATTGAATTGGATGAAAATGGTGGGAGAAGTTAATGAAGGTGATGAGAATTGTGAGTTGCTGCTATACGAGAAAGGGGGAAATAAAACTGAAGAAAGAAAAAACGTGGGGGAGAAATTAACTGTGGGAGTTGGGGGTGGGGGTGGGGGGTGGGGAGTGAGGGGTAGAAAATTAACTGTGTGGATAAAAAGAGAAGCGGGTAAAAATATTAATTGGAAGATTTTATCCCTAAATACACTCCTAATTAAATGATAGTATAATTAAAGCCTTAATTTAAATTATGCTACATAAAGTAAAAATTGATATGCTTAAATATAATAAACACAAACTTTAAATATGATTGATAATAAGATTTGCTATATGATATAAAAATCCATTCTTTAAATCACTAGGGATTAGTCTGAGGTGCTTAGTGTGACTAGGGATACAGACTTAGCACATGACAAAGAGGATTAGACGTAATTAACTTTGAGGGATAAGTTAATTGTGCAGCAACTTTAAAATAGAGAAAGGAAACTACTTACAATATCTTCCCAACACAATCCTTTTTCCACAGTCATTGGTCAATTTATGATGTTTATTTTAATACAGATTTTCTGGAGGACCATTCTCATGAAAGATCTGTTCCTTTACCTAATCTTTCAATATTACATTTTCTTTAACTGATTCCTTCCTTCTCAAATTAAATTCTTTGCTTCTTTCACTCAAACAACAACAACAACAACTACCCAGTATAGTCCCGCAGGGTGGGGTCTAGGGAGGGTAATATGTACGCAGGTCTTACCCCTGCCAGATAGAGTAGGGAGACTGTTTCCAATTGACCCTCGGCGCAAGGACAAGAAGAGGAAAGAAACGAAAAAAAACAAAACAAAAACAAAGAAAAAGGACAAGCATTAGTGCTGTTAGCATAAATCACATAAATATATGAGTAAACAAAGACAAAAAATAACCTGACATATAGAAGGACAGGATACACAATAACAAAACATAGGGCATTAGTAAAACCTTACAATAAGAAAATGGTATTCCATACAATATATCAAGCACATATGGGTGAACCCCACACCCCGGTCCTACCCTGCGGAAGGAGAGCGTGTAATACTAGAAGCCCCTATCCTACAATCCTGATACTAGACTTCCAGGCGTTCCTATCAAGGGCCATGTCCTCGGAAATCCGCATGATAGCCATATCATGCCTAATCACCTCTCCCCAATACCTCTTGGGCCTCCCTCTACCGCGACACGCGCCAACCACTGTCAGCCGCTCGCAACTCCTCACAGGGGCATCGGGGCTTCTCCTCCGCACATGCCCGAACCACCTGAGTCTCGTTTCTCGCAGCTTCTCATCCACTGGGGCCACCCCCACCTTCTCCCGAATAACTTCATTCCTAACCCTATCCAACCTGGTGAGCCCGCACATCCACCCGAGCATCCTCATCTCTGCGACCTTCATTCTCTGAACATGGGAGTTCTTCACCGGCCAGCAGTCCGCCCCGTACAGCATGGCCGGTCTTACCACAGCTCTATAAAACCTCCCCCTGAGTTTCTGTGGCACTTTCTTGTCACACAGGACTCCCGAAGCAAGCCTCCATTTCGACCACCCGGCCCCTATACGGTGAGTGACATCCCCGTCAATCTCTCCGTCCCCCTGAATTACCGACCTAAGATATCTGAAATTGTCCTTCTTGACGATGACCTGGGAACCGAGCTTCACTTCCCTTCCAGCTTCATCTTCGCTCCGCTCGGCGCTAAACTTGCACTCCAGGTATTCAGTCTTAGACTTGCTTAGTTTGAAACCCTTTGACTCGAGGGTCCGTCTCCAGACTTCCAACCTTTCGTTAACCCCGACTCTCGTCTCGTCTATCAAACAATGTCGTCAGCGAATAGCATACACCAAGGCACATTCCCTTGGATATGATGGGTTAGAGCATCCATCACCAAAGCAAATAAGAGAGGGCCGAGCGCGGATCCTTGGTGAAGCCCCATAACCACCGGGAAGTGGTCTAAGTCGCCACCCACCGTCCTAACCCTCGTCTTAGCTCCGTCATACATGTCCTTGATCACTCTGATATTGGCTTCCGGTATGCTCTTCGCCTCCAGGCACCTCCATAGCACCTCTCTTGGGACCTTGTCATACGCCTACTCTAAGTATATGAACACCATGTGCAGGTCCTTCTTCTTGTCCCTGTACTTTTCCACTAGTCTCCTGACAAGGTGTATAGCTTCTGTAGTTAAGCGGCCCGGCATGAAACCGAATTGGTTCACGGATATAGACGCCATCCCCCTCACCCTAGCATCAATCACCCATTCCCAGACTTTCATGGTGTGGCTTAGTAATTTGATACCCCTATAGTTGTTACAACATTGGATATCCCTTTTGTTCTTATACACGGGCACAACTGTGCTCCACCTCCACTCCTCTGGCATCTTCTTCGTCCTGAAGATCACATTGAACAACCTGGCTCGCCACTCGACTCCTGTCCTACCCATGCATTTCCAAAACTCCACTGAAATTTCGTCGGGCCCGGTCGCACGACCCGTACTCGTCCTACGCAAAGCCCCCACGACCTCCTCCACCCTAATGTGCCTACAGAACCCAAGGTCCCTATGACGCTCAGAATATCTCAGCTCCCCTAGGTCTACGTCTTGATCCCCTTCCTCGTTTAGCAGGTCACGGAAATACGCTTGCCACCTCTGTTTAACTAGGGCCTCCCCTATCAGAACTCGACCATCCTCGTCCTTGATGCACCTAACCCGGTCCAGGTCCCGCGCTTTTTTCTCCCTCACTTTAGCCAGCCTGAATAACTTCTTGTCCCCGCCTTTCTCCCTTGAATAGCTTCTTTCAGTCAGTAGGTTGCAAATATTTTTCTTGTTTTGATTTGTTCATCATTTTTCTTTTATTCGCAATCAGTTTGAATAAATGTTTGAAATATGGATAATCCATGCTCTTACAGTCATCAGTTAATCCTCTTGAATTCATGTTAAATAATTAGAAGAATTGGAGTTTTACTTGGACTGATATTAATTAGAATAGAAGGTTTGGTAGTGAATGAATTGAATGTAGCTGGAAAGGAAATATTCTAGGAAATTTTACCACCTATAGAATAGGTTAGTACCATATTTATAACATACAAATACCTTTTTAAGATTTTACATAATATAATAACCTTTTTTATTTTGTAGCAAAAAATTTAAATTTAATACTTTCCTATATTTAAGCATTATTAGATGATACAAAATATTTTTCTCTCACCAATTTATGGTATAACTCGCGTTTTTTGTGAAATGACGCCGCTTAATACAGCTTAATACACCTAAATACAGATTCATCTTCCCATGATTTGCGCTGAAACATTACTTTTTCCCCGCTTAATACAGCTTAATACACCTAAATACAGATCATGATTTACAGGAATCCCTATTTGTGCGGCGTCATTTCATGTTGTATTATTGAATACAATTCATTTAATACACTATATACATCATAAAATAACGTAAAATATATCTATATCACGTAATATAGGAAATGGTTCTATTTATTGCTAATTAGGTCTTAATGAATGCCTTTTGTAAAAAAATTCTCAATAATCTATACCAAGAAAAGATTTCTCTTTCTAATTCAACAATTAAAATCAGTCCCCCTTTTTTTAACTAACAATAATGGTTTCATTTAAATAATCCATTAAAATAATTAGTGGTAGAGTAATCTTAGGCACGAAGGCAGGTATATAATTTTCTTAATGGTCTGTTTTATTACATCACTTATTAAATAAGAATAAGAATAAGGTTTTAAGTAAGGTTAAATATCCTTAATATCCCTACACGGTCTCGCTACCTTCATGCTACAAAGAGGGCTACCTTTTATGATCCAATATTTAATAATAGGTTTAACAAAGATAACTAATTTATCTTAACCGATATCAGGAGGACTCACTTCGGAATAAGTATATAAATAAAATGGCAAAGTCGTGATTAGGGCTGTGCATTTGATTTATCGATTCGATTTTGACTGTTATCGATAATTACTTATCGATTATCGATTTGTACATTAATTACGATTATCGATTTGTACATTAATTACTTATCGATTATTCGATTTATTAATTTTTGGGGCTTATCGATTCGGTTATCGATTACACCAATAAGAAAATTTGCAGGATTTCACGGAAAGTATATCGCTATAAACACGCCTAACTAATATGGACAAAAAGAAGCTAAAATAAGACGAACACTGTTTATAACATAAAAATTGTGTCAATAGACATATGCAACGAAACTAAAGTAAGGGATCAAATATATGCCACCAACACTCCAACGGTATTAAAAAAAAAAAATACATCATCACTTCTAATTCTATTTTCCATTAATTTGAACTTCATTCCCTTCAGCTTTAAATATGATCATTCCTTAAATGTGGTAGATGAAATAATTAGGGGTGTACATTCGATTTATCGATTCGATTTTGACCCTTATCGATTATCGATTTGTACAACTGCTTATCGTTATCGTTTCAATAAGGTTTCGATTTTTTCGATTTCATTTATCGATGAATCGATAATACATAATCGATTCGATTTATCGATAAATCGATTCGAATGCACACCCCTAGTCGTGACAACACTTCTTGTTTTCAATTCTTTCAAATAAAAGTTTGTTATTTAAGTGACTTAAAGGAGGCTCCAATTTTGGGTATGACACACGAACTAAGGTCGGAGATACTCGTCTTTGTTAGTGTAAACTAGGGTCGGAAATATTCGTCCTAGCTTGATACTAATAAAGTTATCAACAATAAAAGTGGATATAGGAAAATATGACAACCAAATAAAAATATAGTTTGTCCAAAATTAATTTGAAGCTAAATGCAATTAATAAAGCGACCGTGCTAGAACACGGGACTCAGGGATTGTCTTACACCTTCTCTCCCTAGTCAACATAATTCCTTATTCGGACTTTGATTTTGCAAACCAATAATAAAAGAGTCAAACCTTCCTTTGACTAGGGATTCAAATAAAAGGTGACTTGGAACACCAAAAATCAATTTCAAGTGGCGACTCTGAATAACAAAAGAATCCCTATTTCAAAATTGTTATTTTAATTGAAAAAACTCTTTAACCCATAATTCATAAATATATAAATATTCTTTTAGGGAGGGTACAAAGGGGGTGTGACAACAAATTTAACCATCAATGAAGACATTGTAATTAATCACTTTTGTAAATCCATTGTCCAACCTAAATTATAGGAGTATTATTATTTACTTAACAACTTGGGTGTTTGGCACCGCAGATTTATCCAACTAGCGACTTGTAGTTGTAAGAACAGAATCAATTAAAGCTGGACCTAATTTATTTTCCATTAATTTGTCACTTTTCAACCAACCGCGAATTATTATGAGCTAATTAAATATTTTATTTGCTGCAGTAATTAGCTCAAAATAGTATGAAATGATGAACCTATTAACAAAAAATTTAGAACGACTTTGTCTACGTATATACTCCCTCCGGTCCAATAAACGACCAATTTGTCGTAGGCATATAATTAAGGAATATTAAATTCTAGATAAAAATAATTTATGTGACTAAACTATCCTTAAGTAAATGTTACAATATAATTTAATATGAGGAGTAAATTTTTTTTTATAAATATATACATAAGGTATACTTATTTTCAGTTTGAATCACACTGAAAATTTGTTAATTTAACTTTGGTACTCCAAAAAGGTTCAAATAAATTAAAAAACAGTACAATTTCTCTAGTACTGCTTTTAACTGCTTTTACCTTATGTAGTTGAAGATGCATGAAGTTATTAATGTAGGTTGGTCCAGTGGAAATTCTTCCTATAAATTGCGATCAATATCGTTGCTATTTCTTGTGTAGTAGCTGAATATTTTGACCATTTGTAGAAGATTGGGTCCATTTATTTTTAAGACTATCAATTAATTTTTGTAAAAGCATACTACAATGTAATTATTTTTTACTGTATTGCATAAAACCTATTCTCTTTGCTCGTTCACAATTATTACCACAAGTTAAGAGGGTTATGAACTTGTGCACTACTTTCTTTTATCTCTAATAATAACGTTGTTTGATCATTTCCTACTTAGTTTGTTCTTTTTAGCTAAAAGCTTCTTTACAAATCATGCATCTCTTATCTCATCATATCATACTTCATCTTTATGTCATTGGAGTGCTATATTATTAGGGGCAGATTTATCGGCAAAAACGAGTCTTCGTAAAGGGAAATAGGTTGTTTTACGCATCCAACAACTAAAAGAATTTGCGGAGAAGGGCTGAGTTGCGTAATAGCGGATTCGTAGGTCAATAAATCGTTGGATTTGGAATCGAACTCTCTACCTTGGGCGGATAGGAATTGAGACTTTCAATGGTCCGCTCTTCTCTCCTCGTGATCGAAGCTGACCCCAGAAGTTGGGTATTCCTTCTTAAGAGGACACTAACCCTCGGGGCACGCGATCACATAATCTTTCCACAAAATCAAATATTATGTGTACATATTTTTTAAAATTGGTATGATATCAATTATTCGCACTCATACTCCAAGAAAGTTGAATACTGCACTTAATTGAAGACTGAATTAATTTATCAAGAGAAATAGGGATCAATTCTCACTTATGACTATTATTCATTAAATATTAAACTTGACAATCTTACACAACTTTGCAATACAAGAAACTCAGAACTCCAAGAATTCCTTTTGAATAAACCCTAATCAAAATATATATTTATTAAACATTTTTGGTCAATTAATATCAAAGAAATGGAGTAATCAACACAAAAGTTGGAGTAATCAACACAAGATCTTCATTTCCTGAGTTACTTATCCAACATGAAAAGTGGACAGCCTTATTTCCTTCATTAAACCTTATGTTTTGAGCTTCCAAATCATCACAGCAAACTGAAAGTAATCCAGTAATAGAATCAAATGTAGAAATCCCTTCTCTAGAAAATGTTTCCACCCTAATATCCTCTGAGGTTTCTCTAACAAACATACAAAATTTTGAAGCCAACTTCTTACCAAGTTTGTCTTCTACCTCTTCAACACATTTTTCAGCAAGATTCTTGTGGATATTATCCATAAAATTCAAGATATTTGAGGGTATTTCAAAGATTAAGGTTTCATTAATATGTTTGTTTGTGGTGGATCTTGTGGATAAAGTTGGTGAACATCCAGTTTTCCTAAGATTTGGAAGGAAAAATGTTGGAATTTTGGGCATGTCTGCTTCTGATACAATGTTGTTGTGAATTTTGGACCATTTATTCAAAAAATTAGTCATGCTATAAGGATCTGCTAGAAAAAGGCTGCAACTTATACCAATTGAGTATCTTCCACACTTGAAATTTGTCACCTGAACAATAAAATCATTGATCAAGAATAATCTTGCATTTTGAATAAAACCAAAAAACCCATATTCAGTCCATAAATATTGTTCAATAAAAATGGTAGTATAAGTATATCTAACTTTATCTTGTTCCCTCTTTTTTTGTTGGACTGATCTTAATGATACCACCAACAACAATAACAATAACAACATAGCAACAATAAGAACAACAATAATATATTACTTCTTCCGGTCCAAAATAAGTGTTTTTTTGGATATTTTCACACATATTAAGAAAGTCATCTTTTAGCATTAATTAATAATAGAATTGAACATTTTAACCTTACTATCTCACATAAACACTCCTAACACATATTTCAATGTACTATTTACTCCAAGGACAATGTAGGAAAAACATCAATAAGTCATTCTTAAAATCCGAAAAAATCACTTATTTTGGACCACAAAAAAAAAGCCAAAAAATTACTTATTTTGGACCGGATGGAGTAATGTACTATTTTCCTATAGTGTAGGGTTTGGAAAAGATAAGCATATAGATTGTACCTTAATCTTTAAGGGTACCGAGCATATTTCCTATAGACCTCGGCAATTATTATTTTTAATCTAACCATTTGGTATTCAAAATTCATCCTATTATTATTAGTGCACACACTTCTTACCATGAGTTTTTCCATTAGCACGCAAAAGTCGAGGATGGAGAAATTATAGGAGAGGGAGTTTATCCCCTATAATGGGTCTTGTGTGACACGAATTCAAATTAGTCGTACCAATAAGTTTTAAATAATGACTCTTGAACCCAAAAAATAATAAATAAATAAAAAGATAGAAATTTAAGTTTAGTTTCTGCTTTCCTACACTAATTACCTGGACATAAAAAAGAGGTGAATACTGAGGATTTGATTCATTGACATCCTCCCAAAAGACAAGCTCAGCTTCTTCATTTTTCCTTTCATTAAGAATATCAAGAAAATCAACCAAGTCCATAGGCATATTAGCCTCAACAAGTCTAACACCAGAATCATTGGATACAATTTCAAACTCTCCATTATCATTAGTTTCTCCTATTCTTTTAAGTCTACCAGCAAATAATGGTTTTTCAACAAGTGCTTTTCCTAATGACTCTTTAATCCAACCAGCTAATAGCCACCCTGAATCCTCTTCTGATGCTTTGTTATAGCAAAGAACTATGTGAAAACGACTCTGGAGATTGCTTGAGCCAAGATTTTCACCAATGACGACTCGTCGCGATAACCTTGGATCAGTTGGCTTCATTGGCATCACTGTTTGGATTGCTTCAATTTGTAAGTTAGAGCCAAAATGTGCAACTCCATTTCCATTGCAACTTTCCATTTTCAAGAGAATTGACTATACAATAGTTGAGTGACAGTACAAGGCATTATATAGGTAAGGCTAGAGGTGAAGTGGATATGTTGGGGTCAAATTTATTTTATTAAAGGGAAATGGGCAAAAATTATACACATGCTATTAAAAATTAGTCACGTTAGTACCCCATTTTACTTTACGGCTAAAATTGTTCATACCGTTAACAAAGTATGCAAAATTGTCCCTACCGTTACTAAAATAGATAAATTTGTACCTAAATTTAACAGATTTGGAAAAAGGGTCAAAAAAGTACCCATACTATTGAAATTTATCCACATTAATACCCCATTTTACTTTCGGGCTAAATAATACATGTTGTTATTAAAGTAGGAGAAATAGTACACAAATTTAACGGAGCTCCTACGTGGCAACCTGGTCCCTCTTAATAATGTGCCAACTAATTAATTAATTGCCAATTAGACTATGACAACCCGCCCCACATAATAAATTTGTATAGTAGGGGTACTTTTTTGGCCTTTTTCCCAAATCTGTTAGATTTAGGTACAAATTTATCTACTTTAGTAACGGTGGAGATAATTATGCATACTATATTAACGGTAGGGATAATTTTAGCCGTAAAGTAGAACATGGTACTAACGTGACTAATTTTCGACAGTAAGGGTTTAATTTTAACCTTTTTTCCTTTATTAAATGTTAATCAAAAAGTGAGTATATATATATATATATAAATCTATGTATTTCAGTCAAGGGCAAGTTAATATTTTGAGTCGATGGGTTCTGAATTTTAAAATTACATAAGTTTTTGTGTTTTGAATAAATTATTTATATATATTAAATAAATAATTTAATAATAGTACGAACTGTGGACAAAAACTTATGAGTTCTGCCAAACCCACAGGCTGCTGGCATGTGACTCTGTTCCAAATTACAGTAGCCAAGACAATTTTTTTCTAACTCACATACTCCCTATGATTATTTTGGATATTTTTATACATATTAAAAAAATCACTTTTAGCATTAATTAGTAATAGAATTGATCATTTTAACCTTACTATCTCACATAAACACTTCTACATATATTCCAACACTATTTACTCCAAAGGACAATGTAGGGAAAATATCATCAAGTCATTGTTGAAATCCGAAAAAATCACTTATTTTGAACCAAAAAATTACTTATTTTAGACCCGAGGGAATATCTAAAAGTTAAATATTTCGCTGTTGATGTTGACAGTGAAATTTATCTGTCAAATTAAGACATTGTAATTAATCACTTTTGTCCAACCTAATTTATAGGAGTACTATTATTTATTTAAAAACTTGTAGTTGTAAGAACAGAAACAATTAAGGGGATAGCTGCACCTAATTAATTTTCCATCTACACGCCAGATAGCTAAGTCAAAATGTGGTTATTTATTGCTCCTCTAATTTAATGATTACGTATTGCTCACTTTATTTATTTCTAGTGAAACTACACAAGAAAAAAAAATATATAGAACAGTTTTATCGCAAAGATAATACTATAGGTTATTTATTCAAGAAAAATAATCTCAAATCATGTGCTCATCTCGTTAAAGTGGCGGAGACACGTTAGAGAAGAAGAGACCATTAATTTGTCACTTTTCAACCAACCAAGACTTAATATATATGAGCTAATTAAATATTTAATTTGCAGCAGTAATTAGCTCAAAATAGTATGAAATGATGAACCTATTAATAAAAAATTGAGAACGACATTGTCGCGTATATACTCCCTTCCCTCCAGTCCATAATAGATGATTAATTATCGGGCACATAATTAAAAAAATACTAAATTTTAGACAAAAATAGTTAGTGTGACTAAACTACCTTTAACTAAATGTTGCATCATAATTTAACGTGTGGAGTAAAAGAATTTTTAGGAATACGTACATAAATATATTTTTGGAGAAAAAAATTAAATTTTTTCTTGATTATATTAATATACGCTTATTTTGGACCAAAATAAATATATAAATTGATCATTTATTATGAACCGGATGTAATAATATTTTTTGCGCAGCTTTGTACATAATTGTAAATTTCACCTAAAGTTATCGATATTTACTACTCAATCTACCAGTCCATCTCTCATTCTGGAATACTGAAGACTGAAGTTGGTGAATGTGTCATTATATTTGCAACTCCCTCCTTTAGTTCTTTAAAAAAAAAATGAACCTTTTATTTTTGGGGAATCAAATAAATTTTCGTCTTATATATCTTTTTTTGCAAACAATTTTAAAATATGTTAAAAAATTTATCCAACTTGACTTATAGTACTTCCTATGTAGTTTTTAAAATTATACATTTTATTTTAAAACTTTAAAAAATATATATTTGAATCACACTAAAAATTAGTTAATTTAACTTTCGTACTCCAAAAAGGTTCAAATAAATAAAAAAAAAGGAGTACAATTTCTTTGGTATTACTTTGAACCTTATGTAATTGAAGCATGGCCGAAGCCACCTATAGCAAAGGGTGGTCAACTAATTATCCTTCGCCGAAATATTACAAAATTATACTATATATAAATAAAATATTAATTTTAGATGTATAAAACTTATATTGAACACTCTTTGTCAATTTTTTTTTTACTTGTTTTAAATTTGAACACCATTCAAAACATTTCTGGTAAATTGAAGATACATTTATTAATGTAGGCTGGTCCAGTGGAAATTCTTGCCATAAAATTTCTCAATAAATGTATTTTGTAGACCACGTTTTCCTTATTACTATTAACTATTAATTCAAAAAGGCATGGAGGTTGCAGGTTGGTCCATAATAAAATTCTGACGGTAAACAAGATATCCCTAAAATTGCGATCAATATCGTTGCTATTTCTTTATTAGTAGCTGAATATTTTGACCTTTTACAGAAGATTGGGTCCATTTATTTTTAAGATTATCAATTAATTTTTGTATACAAATCATACGGCAATGTAATTATTTTTACTCTGTAGCATAAAATTTATTTCCCTCGATTCATAATAAGGGTCCAATTTACTTTTATTTTGGTTTAAATAAGTGTCTAGTTATATAATCAAGAAAAAAATTTAATTTGTTTTACAAATTAACCCCTATATGTATATATCTCTAAAACAATTTCTTACTTCTCACATTAAATGTTTAATTAGAGATAATTTAGTCATAGTATGTATTTTTATAGAATTTAGTATTTTCTTAATGAACGTGTTAAAAGTATATTAGACACTTATTGTGAACCAGAGGAAATTCTCTTTGCTCATTCACAATTACTAGTATCAGAACCCGCGCGATGCGCGGTAACTACTAAATAAAATTAATGATAACAAATTATTTTATTTATTTGAATACATTAAATCTAATTATTTCAATTAAGTTGCATAATTATGTATTTCTAAAATCAATTATATTTATTAATACCACATTTAGTTATGTTCTCTTCTAATTGCAAGTTCAATTATATTTATTAATATAATCTCAAAAATGTTTTTTAATCTTTTTTGCTAAACAAAATCAAATAAATTTTATTTTCTAGTCCTTCAAGACCGTCGAGACTTTGGTAGGGACTTATAATGTTCTTCTTTCTCTACTACTCATATGACCGCAAAAAGTATGACAAATATATAAATTGTGATAAATAGCTTTCAATATAGCGGCTGGCTTATATTATTTTAGTAATTCATGTTTTTAAAGTTTTGGAAGTCTCTAAATAAAAATATGCATTTTAGCGGTAATTTCTTTCACTCTACACACATTCAGGAACCATTTAGAACAAAATTCACTCATAGCTAGTCTTAACATCTCTATTAAATAATATATAAAAATAATATTTAGCGTGTTATTGGCTACAATTTCAAATGAAAAAACTCTCTTTTTGTGAAACATTCTTTAAATAAATAATATAACACACTCGGTTTAAGTTCTTTAATTTGTGTCACCCAATCCGTCATTATCATCATCTCGCTTACAAATATGGTTAAGAAGCGATTTAAGATTTTTACTTTGAAAAGTTATTTAAGGAATCCAACAATCCTAATCGTTTCTCATGATATAACAAAGTTTAACCCTTAAAAGAAGCCTCAAAACCATTTTAAAGAACAAAAATATATTTTACCATAATAAATGATATCCAAACTATAACTAAAACTTCTTTTGTATAACTTATTTCCTCCGCTGGCCGATATTAAAATATTTTTTTTAGTTTACACGATAGTGGACTCATATAATTCAACCGACTACCAAGTATGATGTGGTTCTATATAAGAATCAGAGAATACATCATTCCTTTTAAACGTCTTCCAACAATAATGAGGATAGTTAAGTAATCAAAAAAGAAAAGGACAATTTAAGCTTTAGAAAAACATAAAACACTTCATCTATTTCAAACACATCTTCCAGTAATAATGAGGATAATTAATCAATTATTCTAAATATATATTAGAATAAATGATACCATTAAAAAAATGATAATTATGCTGAACGTCATTAAAGCCAATCGGTAGTCCAAATATATTTATTTATGATTTCCTTGTTCCTTTCCATCGTAAATCAAAATGTAGATTTATTTAAATTTAAAATTAAAGGTAAATCAAAATTTTACCTAATCTTCTTCTTATTTGAGTGATAAAAGACTTGTAAAATTGGTATAATTTTTGTGTCTTTAATTATATAGATTTACATATCAGTGATCATGTAATCTTTATAGCAAATCTAACTAATCATATATTATCATGCCAGTTATTATTGGACTTTTGGTCAATCATATATTTCAAAAGAAATTTTTCTTTCATTTTGACGCTAGTGTCAATAAAATATTTCATTGTACCTTTTTCTCCTACCTAAATTTACTCAAAGTATTAATTTAAGATTTTGGAAGAACAGTTGTTCAAAAAATTTTATAGTACTTTTTGCATATATGAGCAACATCAATTTAATGATCTCTTTAATTTTCATCTTCTACATGCCCTTGATTAATTTTCTTAACTAAGTTAGTATATTTTTTTAGCACATCTTGTACTTTAAGTTTATTACTTAATATACTCTACTTTAACATCGGTTCATCATTGTATGCTCATTATCTAGAATTCACACGTATAGGAGGAAAAAATATGAGAAAAGATTAAAAACATACGAAATACTCCAAAAGAATTCTAGTTCTGATAAACATTCGAGATATATGAGTATGTTACTCTTCTCATGGAGTTATTGAGATAAATTCCAGCTTGCTTTAATTATCCACATTTAAAATACATATCAATGAGAGCAAATTCACTTTTCAATTATGAATGAACCTTCCCCATTTTATAGCTATTATGTTGTCGTTGTGTTAACTTATCACATTCTTGGTATCCTCTTTCCTTTGACACCAATACTTGAAAGACGACCTCTTCTATCTCGACCGAGGAATTGTATATGAACAATAATCAGTTTACGTAAGTTATATATGCATAATTATAATGAAAAAGGATTACCTGTTTGGAACTGGCCACGCGTGATATATTTTCTTCATTTCGAATCTGCTTCATCTGCTATTTGTGGGATCAACACTTTGTAGAAGAAATAGTGAAAGATAAAATAATTACCGAATAATTCATTTATATCAACATCAAGTTGATTTATCAAATGCTCGTAAGGTTTAAAGTCGATGATATTGAAACTAAACTCCAGAACATTGTCGTTCTATGAGAAAATATCAGTTTTAATTTATGCTTATTGATCATATTGTTTGGTCCAACTAAAAAATTCTTCGTAACATACAATTTTATTTCCTATATTTTTGTTTTAAAGATACATATAACGGGCCATCCAACAGTTGCATAAATTCGATCTCCCTAAAAAAAATTAAGTTAGCAGGAGGTCATGTTGTATAAAAATTATGCATTATTTTGTTTGTAAAAACCCACAACATACTAATGCATCAGTATGCATGAGTAAACTATCTCTAATAGTCATAAATTGGATGACACGTTGTATTAATAAACATGCATCGACACCCAAATAAATATTTTATCTTGGCAGCATGGACAAAATTTGATCAGTACTCTCTCACAAATGGCTTAGCTATTTGAATTGAAAATCTTTCAAGAAGAAAAAATCTTTTTCTATTATGTGTTAAGTGTAAGAGTTGTGCAAACTAACATAAGAAAGCAGTATTGATCAAATTTTGGTTTCACAATCAATACATCTTATTGTGAAACATTTATCGCTAAAACCCGAAAAGAATAGAAATTTAGAACTGTAGTAATTAAGTTGAATATATTACCTTTGCATCTTGTAAAATCAACTCAATCGAATATGGTTTTCCAGGATTGAAACGCTCCGGCATTTCCCACATTCGAACGACTCTAACTTTGAGATTTCATTGCATCGAATTGCTAGAATTTTGACTCATTTCATGAAGTGTTGTAATCATATTTGCAAATTTCTGTAATTTGAGCAGAGAAAATAGAAGAAAGAGCAGACGTTTGAAATATTATTAGTGTAGGAGACACTTTATAAGTTATGGAGTTAGGTTTGATGTCCACGTTTGATTTTGGGAAGAGGATCGTGGAGTATTTTTTTTCCCCTCTTCCTATTTTTATGTAAAATTATTTGTAAAGAAGAGTCCAATTTTTTAAATACATGAACGTGGTAAGAAACCTGGGAGTCCAACAAAACATGGGAGTCATCTTGTGAATAGATATGCTAAAATGTGGGAGTTTTTGAATAACTGGCCAAACTATATTTTATAATTTTTCTAAATCTCCTACCTTATTGGAGTTTTGTCTGAAAAACTAAAACGTGTCATTTTTTTATTTTGATACTTGTCATTGTATGCTTGCTTTGTCTTTCATATTCTATATAGATTGCCACAGGTTTCTATCTCTAATGAGGGTTATGTACTTGTGCACTGCTTTCTTTATCTCTAATAACAAAGCAGTTTGATCGTTTCCTACTTAGCTTGTTCTTTTTAGCTAAAAGCTTCTTTACAAATCATGCATCTCTTATCTCATCATATCATACTTCATCTCTATGTCATTAAAGTGCAGTATTTATTAGGCAGGGATTTATCGGCAAAATTTTAGAGCACGTGAATCCATAATTTTTTCATAAAATTTTATATTTTATGTATATATTTTTTAAAATTGGTATAATATTAATTATTGGTGCCGATGCTCCAAGAAAGTTGAATGGTGCACTTGGTTGAAGATTGAGTTAATTTATCAAAAGGAATAAGGATCAATTCCCACTTAATACTTTTTTGTTCTTCATATTTTTAGTAATGCATCCATGTACTAGAAAAACTAAGGCCTAATTTGTTTGCACTTAATAGATGTGTGAATCTTAATCATTCAGATCTTAGATATTAAGTGTACTTGTTTTTAAAGTCTGAATCTTAAATTATTTAAATTTTAATCATTAAGTGTGTTTATTTTTTTACCTTACAACCGCTTAATGGATCTGAATATGCGTGTATGATTAATATAACAGAGACTTATTTTCATTAAGATGCTATCACATATTCATTATTAATCGCCGCCACCGTCTACCATTATTAACTACTGTCATGCCACCACCACCACCATACTGAACCACCAGCACCACGATCATCCTCAATCATAGTTGCTCCATTATTGACCATCACCATCAACCATCCCCACCACTCCGATTACCATCATTCTCACCCACAGTCGACACTTATCCACCTTAACTATCACAACTACCACTCCATCACCATTAACAACCACAGCCGGTACCGCCCATCATTATAACCTACCACCACCTTCCTCAATTACAAATCACTACTCGTCATTATTAACTATCACCAACTACCACCACCATCCTTAATCATAATCGTCACCACTACCAATCACTACTAGCTACTAGCATGAACTACCATCATCAACCAAAACTACCGCCAAACACTGCCTCTAATCGGCATTCACCCGTTAGCCATCACCATCAACAACTATCATATTTTAAAAAAATTATATATTTTATTGATAGAATATTAGATTAGTTCATATTTCATTTGAATTTTATGTTTATTATTTTTCAAATAAAGATAAATTTATGCACTCACATGTAAAAAATCAAACAGTCTTAGTTTTTCGTATTCAGATTATTTGGCTCAAAAGCTATTGATTACTTTATAAGTTAGGGACAATCAAAAGTCGTAAAGGGGTAAATCGTAACCAGCTATAATAATCCCAAAGATAGATCTATGATTTATGTGTTACAAATCCTGATAAGAATATAGCAAGATTATGTGGACTATCAATGAAAATTACTGGGGAGACAAAGAAAGAACAAATAATATAGAGAGGTTGATACAGAGAGAGAGAGATGATCAGAAGTTGTATTATTAAAGAATAACACTTGCCTTTACAATAAGAAAAACCCCTCTTTATATAGAAGAAAGGTTCTCTCGTCAAAAACATAATTCAGTTAAGAGCTGCTGACGTCCTAAAAATATAAAAAGGGGGGAGGGGATATATCGTTCACATGTGCGAGTTGACGCTACGTCTTTGTTGTTAAAGACGCACCCTCGAAGCCGTGTAGGCGTGGGGAGAGATATGCTCGACCTTTATCAGGAGACGTGCTCGGCTCTTGTTAGTTATATCCGATTCGATCCCATACAGTTAGTCCCTCCGCCTGTTGGAGATGTATTTGACATATGTCTGCAATAGCGGGAAAGATCGACTCGCCGTGGCGGCGTCCATATATGGGCACGTGGCTTGCTTTTTGAACTGACTTCACTGGCGGTATGCGTCATAATTACAACTGCTCCTAAGGCAGGTCAGGAGGTGATTTGACGTTTCAGCCTCCCGCCACTTTTTCTGACACTCACCTCTTTGAATCTCGTGTATTAGGGTACTATAAATAGGAAGGGGTTTCAAGTTTTTTTATTCTTTGGATCTCCTCAAGAAAAAGTTCTTTGTGCCTTTGTTCTTTTCATAGTGACTTTTGGCAACTTTGTGTTTTGACTTTCAGAATTTACTTTGTAACTTTACAAGCTTGTTGACGTGTCCCGTCTTTGATCAAATTCTTATTATGCCGAAGGGTAGTCTATGTCGTGAAGGAGACGGGGATGGGGCCACTTCTAGGGTTCCTTCGTCTTATGAAGGTGGGAAAAAGGTCCGAAAGTCTCTTGTACCTCTTTCCATAGATAATGTGCTTCCTCGAGAACTATATGTTCGAAGGGATTTTCCCTCGAGATGTACTGCTCCTGCATGGGAGAAGTCTAAATTCTTTATGTCACACTTGAACGACTTGCGTGTCTCTTGTCAGATTTCGGACACGGTAGTCATGGAAGCGTCCGGGGGAGATTTAGCCAACGTACACAGGACAGGGTTCTGTGCCTTTTATGAATACCCCTTCTTAATTGGGTGTGGTCTTCCCATCTACCCGTTGGCGGAAGATCTGTATATATTTTATAACATATGTCTGGCCCAACTCACTCCTTATACATGGAAAATATGTCATATATTGACGACTTATGCCGAGAGGGCCGGACTTGACGTCATAATACACCATCCACTGTAATTGTTTAGTCTCGGATTCATGAGGGGGACGATGTTGCAGCTGAAGAATTGCGGGATGAAGGGTTTGGTCGTCGAAACGGACGAAAAGCCCAATCGTCAGTTTTGGTTGAAATTTTTCTTTGTTCGAACCTCGGATCTGGTGGCAGACCCTGCTGGATTCCCTAAAGTGTGGAATCCTGAACGTAAGTGTCGTTTCATGCACTTAAGATTTTCAATTATTTATGCCGACTCGACCGTTGTAACCTCTTGTGTTTTTTTTTAATTTACAGCCAGAGCGTCCACGCCCTGATCCATGCCGGACATTAGGGCATGGGTGGGGCGGTTGATCCCACTCGCCAAACAATACGGGACGTGGGTGGCGTTCACCACGAAATATGGCCTTCCAAGTATTGCTTGAATTTCTGGTTTGGCGACCATATCCTTTGGTACCGCATTCTCTGACGTATCTTTCCATTGGTTAATGTGTTGGGAGCCCAAAGTGTCCCACAAAGGAGGAGAAGACGTCGAGCTGTTGCTTCCTCGTCGGCGGACTCTAATTTCGAGCATGTAGTTCAGGAGCGTATTGGTGGGGATGTTCCTGAGGTTACTCGACCTGAGGGCGAGCATGCGGATGTGGAGGTATCCAGTGAGGATGTTTCTGACGCTGTTCGCTCTGAAGGCAAGGGTGTAATTCGGGAGCCCTCTATCAAGGACTCTCCTGAGACTGCTCATCCCGTAGACGAGTCGGTAGCTGAACCGACGAATGAGAAGAACCCTTCGCCTCCATCTCCTCCCGCCGAAGAGGAGGTTTCCGAAGGTGACGAACCGCCAGAACAGAAAAGGCACCGATTACTTATCGGCAAAGGTGTAGCCGTGGAGCGCAGGAAGGTGGTTACTCACCGTCCCGAGTCAAGGTCGGTCTTCATGGGCGATGATATTCGACTAGAGAGGGCGACCCTTTAGAGGGAAGTCGTAGGCGATACTGCTTCCCCTCAAGTCAAAGGAGGTAGTGTACCGGCTGTCGCCGAGTTGGCTGCTGGTGAGGGAGGAGCAGCTTCTGGACGAGCTCCTGCCTCTACGGACGTGCCGCGAGAGGACTATGCTCGGGTGGACATGGCAACGACGAGGCCTAATCATCCGCTTATAATCCCGATGGGATATAATCTGTTGCTAAATAGTGAGCAGGCCGCGGCGGACATGACCTTACTGTGCGCGACCGCTGGGACCGAAACCTTAAAAGATGTAAGCGACAGGGACTTATCCCATCGAGTCGCTGGTATAGCTTTGCATGTAAGCTCTGTTATTGTTTGTTGTTGTTCTACTATAAGCCTTAAGGCTTGTGCTAATTTCGGTTTTATTTCTTTTCTTTTTTTCTTTCAGACCCTTATTTTGGAAGCGGAGCGAGGCCGACGTGATCGGAAAAAAAGTACCTCCCTTAGGAAGGCGACGAAGAAGTACAGGGATGCCCAAGGCAAGCATAAGACGTTGGCGGACCTTTATACCCAGGACCACAATTTCAAGTATTCCACGAGGGGTTGGAGCAGGCGGAGAGTCAACTACGAAAGCATACGACCCAGCTTGAAAAGGTAGACGCAGACTTAATGGCCGTTGTGGCTCGAAACACTGAGCTGTAGAATCTCATTCGACAGAAGGAGGAAGAGTTGGAAATTGGCCGCGTGGCGATGGCAGAGGCAGCTGAGTTCCGTGACAGAGTTTATGCCTTAACTACCGAGCTCAGGGCCAAAGCGACCGAGGTGGACTCTTTTCAGCAGGTGGCGGTGGCCGGTCCTGTCGATAACTTATCCCGTGAAGCGCATGACATGTGGTGTACGCTGAGGTAAAACGGACAGTTTTTGAGGAACTACGGACCGTCGACAGGGCCATTGAGGCGGAGCTCGAAGACCAGCATCGTCTGGTTAGGGTCGCATGAGAAGCTTGTGTGTACAACCCTGATTCCCCGGGCCTGGCGGGATATACCTTTGCGGATGTGAATCAGCTAGGCACGGGGTCCCGGATTTCTTTACTGTTTCGAACTGAGGACGGTGATGGTCGTGGTGACGGCATGGCTAGTGCAGCAGGGGTGGCAAAGGCCAGGGTGGTAGTTAGGTTAAATTCTTATTGTGATTTTGTAGTCGAAGAAATGTCGTGATTGTAAATGATTTGTAGTAATACATGTGTAATTTTTTGTTTACGTCTTCTTTCGCACATTTTATCTTGGGTACTCACTTCATGGTATTGACTTTTATTGAGTTAACTTGTCGTAGTTAGGTTGAATCGACTTTGATCCCAGCTGCTTGTTTGTTTTGAAGCGGTTTTTGCCCTTCCCTCGGCTCCGATCGTATCGGGTTGAGTCGAGTTGGTTATTTCGACATCGGCCTTGGCCATTCGCATATTTAGGGGTGACCGTATCCTCTTATGAATTTATGGATGTCCGCAGCTTATTTATACGCTGTTGGTGGCCTTATCCTTTTATGTTTGTGGACAGCCGTAACCTCTCTATACGTTATTAGCGGCCTTAGCCTCTTGCGTTTATGGATGGTCGTAGCCTTTCATACATGGTAGATGGTCGTAGCCTTTTCATACGCTATTAGTGGCCTTAGCCTTTTGCATTTATGGATGGTCGTAGCCTTTTCATGCATTGGAGGTGGTCGTAGCCTTCTCGTACGCTATTAGTGGCCTTAGCCTTTTCATTTATGGATGGCCGTAGCCTTTCATACATTTGGAGATGGTCGTAGCCGTTTCATGCACTGGAGGTGGCCATAGCCTTCTCGTACGCTATTAGTGGCCTTAGCCTTTTCATTTATGGATGGCCGTAGCCTTTCATACATTTGGAGATGGTCATAGCCTTTTCATGCATTGGACGTGGCCATAGCCTTCTCGTACGCTATTAGTGGCCTTAGCCTTTTCATTTATGGATGGACGTAGCCTTTTATTCATTTGGAGATGGTCATAGTCTTTCATACATTTGGAGATGGCCGTAGCCTTTCATACATTTGGAGATAGCCGTAGCCTTTTCATACATTTGGAGATGGCCGTAGCCTTTCATACGTTTGGAGATGGACGTAGCCTTTTCATACGTTTGGAGATGGTCGTGGCCTTTTATACATTTGGAGATGGATGTAGCCTTAGTCCCTGTGATATGCCATTCGTGCCGATTGTCATAATGCTTGGTGTATCAGATTAGCCTCCTAATCATTTCCGAGCATCTCCTTTGTCGCCTCATTAAAAACCTCTCCGATAAAACCCAATTGTGACAAAACTCGAATGAGGGACAAAGAGTACGACTCGGGGGATAATATTTTTAGAAATGGAAATAATTGAGGTGGAAGATGTTCCAGTTGTTTTGGAGCATTTCCCATCCATGGTTTCTAGTCGGAAAGAACCCTTGTCCACTGTTGCGGTGATTTTGTAGAGTCTGTCCCAATTGGTGCCCAACTTTCCGTCACTGGGTTCTTTGGATGCTAGTGTCTTGGCTTTTAGCATGTAGTCACCTACTTTGAGCGATCGAATTTTTACTTTCTTGTTGTAGTATCTTTCGATCTGCTGTTTTCGGGCCGCTAGCCTAATGTGGGCCATTTCTCTTCTTTCTTCGGCTTTATCGAGATCTTGGAGTCGATTCGTGTCATTCTCCTCTCCGCCTGTGTGCGAGTACCTTAGAATTAGTTTACCGACTTCGACTGGTATGACGGCGTCAGTCCCGTAGACTAGCGAGTAGGGTGTTTCTCCTGTGGAGGACTTGGGGGTGGTTCTGTGTGCCCATAGTACTTCTGGCAATAGCTCGAGCCACAGTCCTTTGGCGTCTTCGAGTTTATTTTTTAATATACTCAATATGGTTTTATTGGATGACTCTGCCTAACCGTTGGCGGCAGGGTGTTATGGTGTTGAGAGTATTCTTTTGATACGCCATTTATCGAAGAAGTCGGTTGTTTTCTACCCGATGAACTATTGTCCGTTGTCATAGGTGATTTCCTTGGGGATGCCGAAGCGTCATATGATGTTTTTCCAGATGAAGGCGATGACCTCCTGCTCACGAATCTGGGCGTAGGCACCTACTTCTACCCACTTAGAGAAATAGTTAGTTCAAACTAGTAAAAAAACGTACCTTTCCCCGTCCGGCGGGTAGTGGTCCGATTATATCCATTCCCCACTTGATGAAGAGCCATGGTGAAGTGACTGAATTGAGGGGTTCCCCTGGTTGGTGTATTAAGGGGGTAAACTTTTGACACTTTTCGCACTGGCGAACGTACTCCGCATCATCTTTTTTCATGGTGGGCAGTAGTATCTAGCTCGCCCTAGGCATCGTACGAGTGCTTGATTGCCTATGTGGGCACCAAAATGGCCTTCGTGAACTTCCTCCAGTACCTGTATTGTCTGATTGGGGCCTAGGCACTTGGCCAGGGGTCCTCCAAAAGTCCTCTTGTAGAGGTCATTGTTTATCATGCAGTACCTTGCTGCCTGCATGCGAAGCTTTATTGCTTCCTTTTTGTCGGGCGGTAAAGTTCCGTCCTGCAAATTTGATACAAATTTATTGCGCCAGTCCCAAGTTAGATGTAGGGCTCAGTGTGATCGACTGCCGAGTGAAGGAGAGTGACGATGCTTTCCCTGCTTAGGCTTGTGGCGGCCGCAGCCAGCTTGGCCAGACCGTCTGCTTCGGCATTGTGTGCTCTAGGAATTTGTTCGAAGCAGCATTCATCGAGTTGTGCCATTAACCTGTGGATTTCTGCTTGATACTTTTGCAACCTTTGTTCCTTGATTTGATAAGTCCCGGTGACTAAATTTATCACGCATTGTGAATCGCAGTGTAAGACGAGTCGGCGGGCCCCGTACCTGATGGCTAACTTTATACCTACAATAACGGCTTCATATTCTGCCTCGTTGTTAGTCATCTCAGGGCATCATATGGACTGGCGACTAGTTTCACCCGTAGGAACTTTGAGGATGAGTCCCAGTCCTGATCCCGAGGCATTTGCGGCACCATTGGTGTAGAGAGCCTAGAGGTCGGTACTTGAGGTGGAATGTAGGGCTTCCTTTTCCGCCTCTAGTGATATATTGGCACTGAAATCAGCCACAAAGTCGGCGAGGACTTGCGACTTAATGACGGTTCTAGGAATGTATGTGATATTGTGCTCGCTGAGCTTTATGGCCCATCTGGCGAGCCGGCCCGATAGTTCGGGCTTGTGAAAGATGCTTCTTAGAGGAAAAGTGATCACTACTTTAATGGGGTGGCATTGGAAATAGGGTCTCAGCTTTCTCGAAGCTGTGACCAGTGCCAGAGCCAATTTTCGAGGTATGGCTATCATGTTTCGGTGTCTACTAGTGTTTTGTTGATGTAATAGATAGGTGATTGCGTACCTTTTGCTTCACAAACCACCACCGCGCTGACTGCGACTTCTAATATGGCCAGGTATGACAGTAAGGGTTCACCTGGTTCCGCCTTCGATAGTAGCGGTGGTGATGATATGTATACTTTTAGTCCTTGTAAGGCTTTGACACATTTTTTGTTCCAATGAAATCCGTTGTCGTTTCTCAGGATGTTGAAGAATTTGTGGCATCTGTCCGAGGATCGAGAGATGAAACGGGAGAGGGCGGATATCCGACCTGTCAATTTTTGGACCTGCTTTTTGCTGTTGAGCACTTCGGGTATTGAGGTGATTGCTTTGATTTGATCAGGGTTGATTTTGATGCCTCTTTGGGACATGAGAAAACCTAAAAACTTTCCTGACACCACGCCAAAGGCGCATTTCTTGGGATTCAGTTTCATCCCATACCTCAGTATTTCGAAGGCCTCTCACAAGTGGTTGATGTGATCATCATTTTTAGCGGACTTCACTGGCATGTCATCTATGTAGACGTCCATGGTCTTGCCGAGCTATTCCTTGAACATCTTGGTGACCAATCTTTGATATGTGGCCCCCACATTTTTTAGCCCAAAGGGCATCACTTTGTAGCAGTAGGTACCCTGGTGCGTGATGAACGTGGTTTTTCTTGGTCTTCTTCGGCCATTAAGATTTGCTTATAACCGGAATATGCGTCCAAAAAGCTTAGCAGTTCATCCCCGGCAGTGGCGTCGATTAGTGGTTGATGTGCGGGGGGGGAAGTAGTTCTTGGGGCATGCCTTGTTCAGGTTGGTGAAGTCCACACACATTCTCCATTTCCCGTTCTTCTTTTTGACAATCACTACATTGGCGACCCACTGCGGGTATTTTGACTCTCTGATAGAGCTGTTGGCGAGTAATTTGTCCACTTCTTCGTGGACTGCCTCGTTGATCACGACATTGAATTTTCTTCTGACTTGTCGTACCGGTGGATGTAACGTATCGACGTTGAGCTTGTGGGTAGCGATGTCTGGCGAGATCCCTGGCATGTCTTCATGGGAAAAATCAAATATGTTTGCATGGTCAGTTAAAATTTTATGATACTTACTTGGGTTAGTGAGCCCGTGGCCGATTATGCTTTCTTTTCGGGGTTGTGACGATCCAGTTGAACCGGATTGAGGTCCTCGATCGTTGTTTTGCAGGCTTCCACGATGTCCGGGTCACTGATGGTATCGGTCATCAGGTCCATTTTGGTCCCCGACATGGCTAATGGCTATGCTTCTGAGCTTGCCCCTTTCAACTGTCGGGTGTTGGCGCAATCCTGTGTTCTCTTGTAACACTCTTGTGCTGTGCGTGGCTCTCCTTTGATACTAAATATCCCCCATGGCGTAGGGAGCTTGACCACTTGGTATAAACTTGAGGGGACTGCTCGCATGGCATGTATCCATGGGCGTCCGATGATAACATTGTACGCCATTTCATGGTCCATTACGTGAAAAGTCATCTCCAATGTGACTCCCCCCGCAAGGACGGGCAAAATCACTTCTCCTGGTGTACATTCCACTGCATTGTCGAAACCAGTTAGAGTTATAGAACGGGTTATTACCCTATCCTCGAGTCCCATCTGTAAAAGGACTCTTGGATGGATGATGCAGGCGCCACTTTTGTCATCGATCATGACTCTCCTGACGTCCATATCAACAATATGTAAAGTGATAACTAAAGCGTCATAATGGGGAAAACATAAACCGTCAGCATCAAACTTATCGAAGGTGATACTCCCTTCGAAGTCGTCGTACCGTTCGTGGGAGATTGTTCGCTTTAGCTTGTGTGTGTTGGAGAATTTGACATGGTTGATAGCAACGTTGGCGCCGTCTTCGACGATCATGTTTATTGTCCGTGTCGAGAAGGGTGGTTTTGGTGGTCTGCGGGACGGTTCTCGCCCGCGTGCGAAATTGGTTTTTCCCTTGTCGCTAAGCATCTCCTTTAGGTACCCTTGTTTTATCATTCTGACGACTTCCTATCGTAGGCCTATGCAATCTTCGTTCTTGTGTCCCCGCTCTCGGTGGAATTCACAAAGGACGTTTGATTTCCTCGTGGCGGGATCTGATTTCATTTTCTGAGGCCAATGCACCTTGGTGCCAAGCGTTTCCACTGCGTACACTATCTCGGAAGGAGAGACACAAAAGTTATATGATGAAAGCAAATGGGGCGTACCTCTTTCATTTCTAAGCGGGGCAAGATGTCGTTGCAATGCGTCTCTATGACGAGGGGGCGGATGATGAGACCTTATGTATGGCTGATGCCGCTCTTTACAGGGGCGAGGGGGGAGTTCTCGGCATCCTTCGTAATGTCGATCTTTCCTTGTGTCTGAGTATATAGTTGCCAGCTGTCGGGTTGGCCTGTTGAGATCGTCTTCGTCTGCTCGTACCTCGGTGAAGTAGGCGTTGTGGATCTCGTCCCAAGTTGTGGGAGGATATTTCATGAGTCGGCTTAGTAGCTTCTTAGTTGCTCTGGAACCGTCTCTGCTGAGTCCGTTCTGGAAGGCGGCTACCGCCATGCCTTCCAACACGTATGGCAGGCTCATCCTCACCAATCTAGCGAGGAAGTCCCTAAGGCCCTCGCCCGTGGTTTGCCTGATGGTGAAGATGTCGTTCACCCTTGCCTCTGCCTTCTTTGCACTGGCGTGTGCGGTGACAAACTTGTGTGCCATTTCTTCGAAGGTTGAGATTGCTTTGGTGGGCAGCTGAGAGTACCATGTCAGGGCTCCCCCGATTAGCGTCTCCCCGAACATCTTCAGCAGCACAGATGGTACATGTTCTTTAGACAAGTCGTTACCTTTCACGGCGGTGACATAATGGATGAGATGATCCTCGGGGTCTGTAGTCCCATCGTACACCCTCAGATAAGGAGGCATCTTGAAAGTTTTCGGGATGGTGTAAGGGGTGGCTTCCTCGGAGTAGGGTGTTCTACGAACCTTCCCACGTCGTGTTTGGGCAGTAGTTTGGGCACTCCGAGGATCTTGTCGACCCTATCTTGATTCTCTTTCATTTGGTCGCGGAGGGCCTTGTTTTTACTCTCCATTTCTTCCATTTTTCTAAGAATGGACGCTAGTGTGTCATCATGCATTTGTGTTTCGACGGGTTAGTTGTTGGTTCGTGTTTCCTCTTGCTCGTCCGCTGTGGTAGCGATACTCGTCGTTGGTACTGCTTTTGTGTGGATTTGTGGTAATTTTTCCACTAAGCCGCTCAGGGTGCTCGTCAACCATTCTTCCAGTAACTTTCTAACCGCCGGGGGTGCTTCTTTTGCAGTGCATATGGAAGCTTCTTTGTCTTGCAATGTCGAGGTTCCCGGATGAGGAAGGTGAATCTTCTATCTCTGGCGCGGTATCAGGGGAGGTGTTGATGGTAGCGCTACCACCGACCTCGTTCAAGGAGCGTAGGAGGTTGATGGTGACTTCCATTATAGCTTTGGAATTGGTGTTGTTTTCGGCCATTTTGGGGTTTTCGTGGGAGATAGATGATGTGGTTATCTGATCTTTCGGGTGTATACTATAGGTTTGATTCTCGAAATCTCCACAGACGGCGCCAAATCAAAAGTTAGGGACAATCAAAAGTCATGAAGGGGTAAATCGTAACCGGCTATAATAAATCCCGAAGATAGATCTATGATTTATGTGTTACAAATCCTGATAAGAATATAGCGAGATTATATGGACTATCAATGAAAATTATTGGGGAGACAAAGAAAGAACAAATAATATAGAGAGGTTGATACAAAGAGAGAGAGAGAGAGAGATGATCATAAGTTGTATTATTAAAAAATAACACTTGCCTTTACAATAAGAAAACCCCCTCTTATATAGAAGAAAGGTTTTCTCGTCAAAAGCATAATTCGTTTAAGGGCTGCTGACATCCTAAAAATATAAAAAGGGGGGAGGGGATAGATTGTCCGCATGTGCAAGTCGACGCTACGCCTTTGTTGTTAAAGACACACCCTCAAAACCCCAAAATTCTACGAACGTATTCTAAAAACCGACGATTTGGTACGATCCTTGAAAATTTCAAACGAGGTTGCTATCGGAAGAGAGGTTATGACGAGAGGAATCTATATTCATGTTTTGATACCATGTTAGAGTCGAAGCTCGATAGTTGTGACGGAAATTAGTAGAAGAAAATCCTAAAAGAGTTGAGAAAAGGAGGAGACTGAGAATGAGTCGGTCAAATCTTAATTGACCAAAACTAAATCCACTGCTAAGTAGTGCCTATTTATATTTACATGTGTAATGAGCAAAACATAAAAATGTAATGCAAAATGTAAAGAATCAAAATACATGTAAAGTGTAAAACTATAAAAGAGCCTTCTACTTTCCCTTGGTAGATTGGGCCTGTGACTGTTGGGCCTGAACTTGGGCATGAGCTATATCTGGGCTAACAACACCGGAGCCTGAATTTTTATTAAGGGGTGTCAAAATATAAAAATATAAATACACCAAAAGTTTAGGATATTCAACGTATAGTAAATATATATGAAATGAAAAAATATATCTAACAATACAATATAATTTTCCGGCGAAGAGGTATCGACACCCCTTAGTTGAATGTGACTCCACATCTGGTTATCATAGTCCAACTCGTCTAAAGTTTGCTTGGATCAAAATAAATGGTCATAATCCAATTTGTCCATATGATCCAATTCCTCCCATCAATTTTTTATTTGCTTTCTGAAGAGTAAAAATGAAAACTAATGTATTTTTGTTGAATATTTAACTTAAGTTCTTTCAACTTGTCATAAAAAGGATAAAATAAATGTTAAAGCTAATTTTGGATTACACAAATTTCACTAGTTTTTACTTAATAGTTTGATGTGATATTTCTAATTCAACGAGTTGAATTAAGCCAATAAACGGGTTATAGTTTGAATTTGAACGGATTGGGTGGATTAACCAAAAAGTAGTTGATTTAATCAATTTTATGTAAAATAAGTAATCTTTTACAATAAATTAAATTGTAAAAATTGTATAAAGAAAATTCACATTATCACTAATACACAAAATAAATCCTAAGTATAATTAAATTCTCTCTAACAATTTGGTGGCAACTCTCATCGCCGAGTCAGCTCCCAACACACACAAGGAAAAGAACAACAATAATTACAACTCAGTAAAATTTTACAAAGTGGGGTTTGAAGATGATTGTATGTGCACGGACCGTACCTTTACCCCGAAGGGTAGAAAGGATATTTCCGAAAGACTTTCGGCTCAAGACAATAAAAAGACAAAATGAAAGAATATTAGATTTACCACGGGATCATAGAAAAATAGGAACATAAAATGCATGGAAAAAAATACAAAGCAAAAACGATGGTTAATATATGGATCATGCGTCGAAAATAGAAAATAGTAAGATATGACATTGCAAAATCCTACGGACTAGGCTCATAAAGATACAAAGTAATACAAGACTCAACTATCTCCTAGCCTACAACCGTAATACTCGACCTCCATAACTTCCTATCAAAGAAACGAATTTGAAAAAATTAAGTTGGTAAAGAAAAGAAAGAATTTATGATAATACAACTCATTAAATGGGTGCTCTCCAAGGTAATACTTTTATCTTTAGCGCTTACACTAAATAATACTAATTTTATAATTTATGGATAAACTACGATAATAAAATATATTAATTAAAGGCTGATTTAGTAATACTAATGTTCCAAAGTCAAATATAATCAAGATTGGTATGGTGATGCACCTAAGTTTCATTAATTGTGCTGGAAATGGGCAAAGGTCATTTTCTTATAAGATTTGGTTATCAGAACAAAACTATTGTTTTCCATCTAATTGCCTATCAAATAAATTAATAACATATCATTTTCTGTTATAAATAGAATTTTATTTACGGTGAATGTCTATATTTAAAGAAATTTTAGGGTTTATTACTTGGTGGCTAAGTCATATTCTCCCTATAAATAGATGGTTCTATTACATTGTAATTTATCCCAAAATTCAATAAGAATTCCCTCTCCCTTTCTCTGCAATATTGTTCTTATTCTTTTATTATTTATAATACGTTATCAGCACGAGACTCTAACCAATTAAGTAGAAGCTTTGAGATTGAGCACAATAAATATCAATTGTTCCATGAACTTCCTTCGTGATTAAATTTTGAATTCAAGGTAAGTATTTTACTTTATTTTTCTCTTTCAAATTCTTTTATTCTATACTTTTATTTTATATACAGGCAAAGACAACAAAGTTTGATTATAAATCTAATACGGATTTTAAGAAATTACACCCACCATCGGGATCGTGAAAGCGTCTACTCGTGGTAGCTAGGCAAGCCAATTTACTCACTATCTTTCCTTAACACAATCGTCCTATTGTCAGTTTAATAACAAGAATAATAATAATAATAATAATAATAACGTTAACTGCGGAAGTCTACTTCATAAAACTGATTATAAGTGTGAAATGCTCAACATAGACCCTCTACCCAAGATGTGGAGTCACAAACTCACGAACTACTAAGAATAACTACACATAGTGGTCTGAAAGAAAAATAATAATCGTCTGTCTCGAAACAATGAGACTACAACAATAAATGAAAACTATGAGAAGAGACGTCGGGCCTGCGGACGTCTGCAGGCTACCTCAGTCTCGAGAGTATGACAATCCCGCTAGTGAACTACTGCTGCTGCTGCTCAAAATCTGGACCTGTGCAAAAACGCAGAGAAGTGTATTATCAGCACAATCCAACCCCATGTGCTGGTAAGTGCCTGGCCTATCCCGGCGAAGTAGTGACAAGCCTAGGACCAGACACTCACATCAACCTGTGCAGTTCTATATACATATATACCACAAAATAACAAAAATACTGAGCAACACAAATAACAAGGGAGTGATCATGCTAGGGGGAGTACAATCGAACATACATAACTAATATGTAAGGTAAAAAAAATAGAGTGCAATAAACAGTTATCACAACACAAGAAATCGAATAGTGGCATGGCATCACCCTTAGTACTTTTACTCTTATCCTCACCAAACAATCAAATAAAAGTGCACGGCATCACCCTTCGTGCTTTTACTCTCATCCTCACCAAACAATCAAATAAAAGTGCACAGCATCACCCTTCGTGCTTTTACTCTCATCCTCACCAAATAATCAAATAAAAGTGCACAGCATCACCCTTTGTGCTTTTAATCTCATCCTCACATTCATGGCACGACATGATCCTTCGTGCATGATTTAATTAATAATGGCATGGAATGTTCCTTCATGCATAAATAGTAAAACATGGCACGGAATGATCCTTCGTGCATAAATAGTAAAACGTGGCACGGAATGATCCTTCGTGCATAAATAGTAAAACATGGCACGGAATGATCCTTCGTGCGAATATAATTAAAAATGGCACGGCATCACCCTTCGTGCTTTATCACTCTTCCTCACCCAAATAACAGTCCCAATCAATGGGCAAGAAGAATGAAAATAAACAACAAATATCATCTCGGTAAGGGAGTGACAACTGTCATGACAATATCCCGGCAAGGGAGGAATAACAACAACACAACAAGGTCCCGGTAAAAGAACAATACACAACCTTCACAACCCGGCAAGGGCTCAATAATATAACTTAGGAAAGTTCCACATTAGCTCACAATATGTATCAACAAACGACTCACGGTCATGCTAGACTCTTGTGTATAGATGTTCGTCACCACGCCTATACACCGCACTCAATCATTTAGCAATTAGCAAGTTATTATACTCTCTCCTATTCCCTCAAGCTAGGATAGATAAAACACTTACCTTAAAGACTTGAAGTTCGCTTAACCTTCAACTATTGCTTTACCTCGTGATTCAACCTCCAACTCGCTCGAATCTAATCACAATTAGTCCAGTTACATTAGTAAACACTATATGAATTGGTTTGAATGCATAAAAACAGTTTTTCCAAAGTCTTGCTCAAAATTTTCCAAAATGCCCCCGGGCCCACTGTCACGACCCGGATTTCCCACCATCGGGGTCATGATGGCGCCTACTAAATAGAAGCTAGGCAAGCCAAATATTAATTACATTTCCATTAATAATCAATTTCTTATTAACAACATAAAAATTACAGTGGAATAATCAAAATTAGCGGAAGACTTAGTCAGATATGATAAAGAAAAATCCAAATCTGATACACTACCCAAGACTGTTGTCACAATACTCACGAACTTCTAAGAATAATACACATAATTGTTTGAAGGAAAATACAAGCTGTTTATCTCGATCATATGAGATAAGAGAATGAAAATCATAGATAGAAGAGACGACGGGTCCTGCGGACGCCGCGAGGCTACCTCGTAGTCTCGCATTCGAAAAATCCACAAGTCGCTACTGCCGCTGCTGCTGTCCGTAACCTGTATCTGCGCAAAAAGAGCGCAGAGTGTAGTATCAGCACAACCGACCCCATGTGCTGGTAAGTGCCTGGCCTATCCCAGCGAACTAGTGACAAGGCTAAGGTCAGTCACCCACCTAAACCTGTACAATTGCAATATAGGCATGTATATATAATACATTATAAGGAAATACTCTGCTCTGAAATAACAGTCAATAACTCACGATATCCAGAATAATCTAATCAACATAATAAATCTTACTTTCATGTCTCAATTCCTTTCTCATTTCATATCTCGTGGTAGGCGTACCACCCGCTCCCAACTATCACGATAATTACCTCTTGTGGTAGGCGTACCACCCGCTCCCAAATATATCAATAGGCTACCAGCAACTATGGCCAATGCCAAGATTTAAATCACTTTGTGGTCGGCGTGCCACACGATCCCAAATATATCAATAATTATATCTTGTGGTAGGCGTACCACCCGCTCCCAAATATATCAATCGGCTACCGGCAACTATGGCCAATGCCAAGATTTTAAATCACTTTGTGGTCGGCGTACCACACGATCCCAATTTATAAAATATATATATTACCGGCATTTAGCCAATAATCTCTATATCAACAATATTTATAATTACCGGTTTTAAACCAATAATTTATAATAATTTCAACAATTTACCTTCATTACCGGTATAACACCAATAATTCTTATTCAACAATTTATTCATAACTAAATTCATATTCCTACAAACTAGGATAGAACAAACACTTACCTCGAAAGTTCACGAATGATTCAATCCGTAGCAATGCCTTTTCCCTTCGAATTTGACTCCAATCCAATCGTATCTATACACAATTGATTCAATGTCATCAATTCTACTTAACAAACTAGTTCATATTGCTAAGTATGATTTTTACAACATTCTGCCCGGAATAGTAAAAATCGACCCCGGGCCCACATAACCGAAACTCAAGTTTCGAACCAAAATAAGTTCACCCAATCCTCCATGAGTTCAAATATACAATTTGTTCTTAAGCTCGACTCCAAAACGAGGTCTAAATCGCAAATTCTTTGAAAGCCCTAACTATACCCATTTCTCAAATTTCCAACCAATTTACACATGTTCAAGCCTAAGGATTTGATTGATGTTGATGAAAAATGAAGAAGACGAGTTAACAATACTTACCCAATGAACTTTGATGAAGAAATGCCTCAAAAATCGCCTAAGAGTTGTGGAGAAGAAAGGATTTTGTGAAAATGGGATAAAATCCCGTAAGTGTTCTGTTTTGGGGTATTAAATCACTGGGCGAAATTTTACTCTATGCGATCGCAGGGCCTGTGATGCGATCGCATAGAAGAAAAATAGGGACAGCAAAATTACTCGATGCGATCGCGGAGGTCCTATGCGATCGCATAGAAGGAAAATGGATGAACTGAAATTACTCTATGCGATCGCAGGGAATGGTATGCGATCGCATAGAAGGAAATTCTGGGCCTCAGTCTTACTCTATGCGATCGCAAAGGATGGTATGCGATCGCATAGGAGGAAAAGTGGAAGTTATGCGATCGCATGGGCTATATCGCGATCGCACAGAAGGATTTTTGGGACCTCTGATCTTTGCTCTATGCGATCGCAGCTACACCTATGCGATCGCATAGAAGAAAATCTCTGTGCAAAAATTGCAGAGTTTCTGCTGAAATTTTCAAGTTCAAACCATCCCGTTACCTATCCGAAACTCACCCGAGCCCTCGGGGATTCAAACCAAGTATGTACACCGACTCAAAAACATCATACGAACTTGCTCGCGCGATCAAATCACCAAAATAACATCAAAATCAAGGAATTTAGCCTTAAATCTCAAGAATTCTTTCAAAATTTCATAACTTCCAAACTTTCCAATTTAAGGCCGAAACACGTCAAACGACGTCCGTTTTCAACCAAACTTTACAGGAAGCACTTAACCAATATATATGACCTGTACCGGGTGTCGGAACCAAAATACGAGCCCGATACCAGTACTTTTTAATAAAAATTTAGTTTCATTTTCCTTAAACATTTTCAGAAAACAATTTAACAGAAAAATTCTTTTACCGGGGTTCTAGACCTCGGATTTTAATTCCGGACATATGCCCAAGTTCCATATTTTTCTACGTATTTTCTGAGATAGTCAAATCACGAATCCGGGTCCGTTTACCAAAAATGTTGACCAAAGTCAACCATATCAATATTAATATCAAAATTCTTCTACTTTTTCACATATATCACATATTTCAACATAAATATTTTTCAGCTTTGTGCCCGGACTGTGCACGCAAATCGAGGCAACTATAAATGAGGTTTCTAAGACCTCCAAAGCTTGGAATGATTACTAAACAAGTGATGACCCCTTTGGGTCGTCACACCCACGTGGTCGACACTCGGGGTTCAGGCCAAAATCCGGTTACTCATTCCCTTACGAGTTCAAACATATAATTTGTTTTGAAATTGGACCCCAAATTGAGGTCCAAAACCCCCAAATTTAGAAACCCCGGTTCTACACTAAACTCCCAATTCCCCCATTAAAATCCTTGTTTTGAAATTGAAATTATGTTTAAAGATGTTAAGGAGTAGGGAAAATACAATGGAAGCCACTTACCAATCGTTTTGAAGAAGAAGAATTGTTTGGAAAATTGCCTCTTATGTTTTGGGTTTTGAAAAAGTGTAAAGTAGCTGAGAATCTCGGTTTATATACACTTTTCGGGAAGTTGGCGCGGACCGCACAAAAATGCCATGTGGCCGCGCCTAAAAAGGGAAGAAAAATGCACTCTCTGGACCTACCTAGCGCGGACCGTACTGTTTTGGTGCGCGGTCGCGCTGGCCAAACGCGACCCCTCGAAATCTCGCCACGCCGACCGCATAGAATTATATTGCGGCAGCGCGGTACCCAGCGCAGACCGCACTGTTTTGGTGCGCGGCCGCGCTGGTTGAGCTTAAACATGCGCCCTCTCTGAACCAGTCCACGCGGACCGCACATAAATGTATTGCGGCATCGTGAGACCTGTTGTACTGGACATCTGATATTTTTAAGCTAAGGCCTCCCGCGGCCTACCCAATTTTCACACGAACTCTCGGGGCTCTAAACTAAACATGCACACAGCCTCAAAAATATACCACGAACTTGCTCGCGCGATCAAATCGCCAATATAACATCGTTTTCATAGGATCAAGCCTCAAATTTATGATTTCTTCTTTTAAACTTCATAAACCTTCAAACTTGGAACTCATAGTTCAAAATTCATCAAACGATGTTCAATTTCCGTCAAACTTTGCAGGAAGTGCATAAACAATTTATAAGATTTGTACCGGACGTCGGAATCAAAATACGAGCCCGATACCATGGTCTTTTAATCAATTTTCATTTTTATTTTCCTTAATAATTTCAGAAAAATAATTTAACAGAAAAATTCATATCTCGGGCTCTAGGCCTCGGAATTCAACTCCAGGCACATGCCCGAGTCCCATGTTTTTCTACGAACCCTCAGGGACCGTCCGAACTCGGGTCCGGGTCCATTTACCAAAAATGTTGACCGGAGTCAATTACTTTTCATAAAATTCACATATTCTAACACAAATATTTTCTGGCTACGCGCCCGGACTGCACACGTAAATCTAGGCAATATAAAATAAGGTTTTCAAGGCCTCGGAAGCACGGAATAGATGAGAAAAATAGGTGATGACCCTTTAGGTCATCACATGGTAAAATTTCTCTGCCTTGCCATGATTAAATTCATGTATGATTGTGGGCAAAGAATGGAAAGCTCGTCCCATTGAATTTGCCACATTCTCATTTCCTTTAGAGAATGTGATAGCAGTATGTGATAAGTCTGAAAAAAAGACAAATTTATTATTATGAATAATCAATGGATGTGGATGTGAAAGTAATATTTTTCATCGATTTGACATGTGATTTAATAAAGCACATATAGATGATTATGGTCCATTCATGATGTGAAGGTGACAACATCTGATTTATGAATACATATTCATTCTTTAAAGAATATGAACGTGCTAGTGGTAGCAAATATATCACACTCACCTGTAGAAGGAGGTTTGAGATGATATAAAAAAATAATATCATTATTATGGCATGAATGGTCATTGGTCATGTACCTATTGTACGTCAAAATATTTTGGCAATGTGATTATTAAAGGACAATAATAATGCAAGAAACATATCTTGCATATTATTTTGACCATGACCATAATGGTATAACTTTCTCTTTAAAAGAGATATTCACCATATAGGTGTTGATGATTATGTGGTACTACAAATTAGCTCTGGAAGAGCCAATTACCACTATTTTGGAAAAATACAATTGATTGCCAATAAGGTATTATGTTATAGTAAGTTTCAAAGAAAAATATTTAGTTTCCAAAGTATTCGCGAAAATGGTTGATTATATTGAGACTATAAATAAAGAAAAAATTTAATATCTTCTATTACTATAACTTGCAGTGGGATAATATGTATGTGAAAAGTTATCCGCTTTATCTTTAATTTGTACTACATAAATAAAAGAATACTATAATGAACTGGATATTTATTGATATAAAAACCTATATCATAATAAACCTGGAGTTTATTGATAATTGCACACGTCATGGAATAAATCTGAAGTTTATCAATATTGATAATTTATTCAATTTGCATAATTGGTTTAGCCATATCAATTTGAGTATGATGCGCAAAAATAAAAGAGAATTCACATAGGTAACTATTAAAGAACAAGAAAGTTCTTTACGAATTCTCTTATATAGCTTGTTCTCATTAATTAATATACCAGCTAAAATTGGGATTGAATCCCATGAATGCTGGAAATATCAAAGGTGAATATGACCCCATTCACCCGCCATGTATACCACATAAGGTGCATCTATGAGATGGTTACATGTGCAATTATTATTAATCCGCAACCTGGCCGGTGTGTGCGAGGTAACTTGCTCATTAATTTAATTTCAAACATAATTTTCAAATTTCCTATTCAAGATAATTTATCTTGGTAAGTTGGTTTACATCACAGTTGATTTAACAAAATAATTTATTAAATGCCTCCACTTAATAGCTAAACTATTACTTATGAGAATAAAGTTAAATATATTAGTTTGATATTAGTTTGATATACATTATATACGAAAGTATATTATTATTTCCTCTCACTAGTGGTTCAGGGTCAGGAACCAAATAATTCCATCTTATTATTGTTGTTGTGCGGTGTATATTTTGATTAACACCATAACGCACAAAGATGGGTTATAAAAGTTGAGGAAATAAGTTAGTTTTTCTAACATGAGGGGGAGACAAGATACAATAGTTGAGAAAAGTTACATGGAATAAATTATTATTTATACATCGAGATCCTCGAATAAAATAATATGAACTTGAAGTTCATAAAAGGATAATTCATGTGCAATTTATTGTAAAGCATGCCAGATGCGTTTGCTGATTAAAGAAAGTAACTATATTCTCATTGCAAATACTCATATTAAGTCCTAGAAGGACAAAGTCTATGGTAAGCTTAAAGCGTATGGACAATCAATTTCAAATAAACTTCTTGATAAAGAAGATGAGCAAATGATCAAAATGATCATAATAAAGGAGGCAAGTGATCTAGAAGATCCCATGACATAATACTTCATAATATCTCATGAGAGATTCAGCTACCTGAATATATGAATGAAGAGATCTCTATGTTATGTCATCATGAAAAAATATTGAAACTGATATAAAATCTTTGTCGACGTCAATCTTCAAGAAGCTAGTGCACAAGATCGGGATATGAATGCTTAAAGATGTGAATTGATGCTCTCATCAGGGGGAGTTGATGCGAGTTGCACTCTTTTTTCCTTACTAGGTTTTGTCCTACTGGGTTTTCCTTGCAAGGTTTTTAACGAGGCAACCAATAGGCGCATTTCTAAACATGTGTACTCTTTTTCCTTTCTAGAATTTTTTTCCACTAGATTTTATTTTAGTTAAGGTTTTAACGAGGCACATCATCTGTTGAATAGACATTCAAGGAGGAATGTTATAAATAGAATTCTATTTATGATGAATGCCTATATTTAAAAAGATTTTAGGGTTTATTACTTGGTGGCTAAGTCACCATCTCCCTATAAATAGAGGGTTCTATTACATTGTAATTTATCTCAAAATTCAATAAGAATTTCCTCTCTCTTTTTCTATAATATTGTTCTTGTTTTTTTATTATTTTATAACATTTTCTTAATTAGTTCAGACTTCGACGGGCAATTTTCCTTTTTCTTTTCCCAATGAACAAACAATGGGCTCGCAAATTAGAAAATGAAAACAAAAAGAGGAAAAACAATGTCATTGTAAATGGGAACTGCTGATTCATTTTTGGATGCGATGGCTCCTAAATTAATTCTGCTGGCAAATGTCGCTTTCTAGGTTATGGATCATTGCTTGGCCCATATGTAGCGGGGATAAGATAATAAGATATGAGCCTTTTATTATTAAAATAATAGTAATAATAAGTTTTAGTAAAGATGCGTTGCACGTGTCTATAATGTCTATCAATTCAAAATATATACATTAACATTAAAATAAGATACCATATTTGTTAAATGATAAAACTAATTTTCCGCATAGTAATAATATTAAAGACCTTTTGAATTTGTGCGGATATTGAATTTAGTTTAATTAGTTGTACATTATTATGTAATTATACATATCTTATAATATAATTTACAAATATGTTAACTTGTATCTCACTTAATATCTCTTTATGAATACAATTTGGCTTCTACTAATTCGTCCTTATTTCTTTAAATTTACATTTAACCAATTTAATCGTAATACTATAATTAAATTTTATTTTATATTTCGATTTCTTGTATCACAGATGGCCTTTTTCTGAAAAATAATTTACGTACCCTAAGACCTGTATAAACTTGAAAAATATGTTACCTTGATGAATTTGGAAGGAATAAAATTGGATTATTTTTCTAGTTAGTTAATGAAATCGAGGTGGAAAAAGTCCAATTCAAATACTTAATTATCTTGTAATCACTAATAGAATTAATCTATCATTTGAGGATTTAAACTATTAATATTATCTCATATAATAAAATAAATATTTAATTATAACTATAATTTTATCCACAAATTTCTGTTGTCAAATGATAAAAAATCGGATTTTTACACACTATGTTTGTCACACCGTTACTAAATGCCTTTTGTCGATCACGTTTCTCTCTCTTTCTCTTTCTAATATGAAATATTTCTGTTACGATCCAGATTTTTCGCCCTCAGGAGTTGTGATGGTGCCTACTCATGAAAGCTAGGCAAACTGAGTGTTATATATCTTATTACTCTTTTTCTTAACATTTTTGCAATTTTAAATTAACATGCGATTAACAGCGGAATAATAACATTAATAAAAGAAATGCGGAAGAAGTTTGATAACTTAGCCAAATACGAGTACGAAAATATAAAACACGTCTCTACCCAGAACTGATGTCATAATATTCACGGACCATCTATGAATACTACAATAATTATCTCGAAAGAAAGATACAATTTGTCTTTGAGGTAACTGAAAACAGAATATAAAAGATAGATGGGGACGTCACGGCCTGCGTACGTCTGCAGGACTACCTCGGGTCTCTGCTGGGGTGAAGGAAGCAATCACTCTAAGGTCCGTATGCTCCAGTACCGAGATCTGCACAAAAGAGTACAGAGTGTACCATCAGTACAATCGACCCCATATGCTGGTAAGTGTCGAGCTTAACCTCGGCGAAGTAGTAACGAGGCTAGGACAAGACTACCAAACAAACATGTGCAATTAAAGTATATATGGAAAATAATAATTAGAAACTAGAAGTCTAAGATGGGAAGGGGTACATGCTGCGGGGAATATAAAAAACAAACACAAACTCAAGAGAAAAGCATAAAGAACATATTGAAGTGTGCATCAGTAAGAATAAGCAAACAGTAACAAATCAATATCCACTTTTATTCATTATTATTGTGGCGTGTAACCAGATCCAAATCTTATATTACTGTTGCGGCGTGCAACCCGATCAAAATCATATATCACTATTGCAATGTGTAACCCGACCACTCATATTCTCCTTTATTACTCCATGTTGTGGCGTGCAACCCAATCCCATAGAATGTTATTGCGGCGTGCAACCTGATCCCAATATATAAATTAACATTAATCACAAAGAATCCTGGAAAATAAACAATAAGGAAATAATAACATCCCGGCAAGAGAATCATCAATTAGAATAAACACACCCCGGCAAGGAAGTCAGCTATAACCAATCTTGTTCCAATATTTAAATTTACAAAAGAAACCTCAACTAGAACCAATAATCAACTATAATCAGATACCACATGAATAATCATAATTCTTGCTCGACACAGAGAATCAACAACTTAGGCATTTGTAGTACTTATTAAGAAACACAACGATTACAATTTAAGACTCAATGGAATACTTGATAATGACGTATAGATTCTTGTCACCACACCTATACGTCATACATTAAACAAGCACTTCGCAAATATATCACAATACTTATTCCCTTATGCTAAGGTTAGACCAAACACTTACCTCGAACTTCCAGGACCAACTGAAGCCTAAAACATCATTTTTCATTTAGAATTTGCCTCCAAATTACTTGTATCTAGTCCAAATTAATTTAAAACATCAATAAATACTAAGAAATTCATACCCAATGCTTAATTACATATTTTCTATCATTTTTTCCAAAAAGTTAAAAATTAATCCCGGGCTCGCTTGGTCGAAACTCGAGGTTTGGACCAAAATATGATCACTTATTCACCCACAAGCCCATATATGCGATTAGTTTCAAAATCTGATCCCAAAACGAGGTCTAAATTTCAATTATATAAAAAGCACTAACTCTACCCACCCCTAATTTCTACCATAATAATCCTAGTTTTTTGGATGAAGATTGATGAAATGCAATGGGAAATCAAAAGAAAAAGGTTTAGAATCATATACCAAAGCTTTAGGGAAGAATATCTCTTGAAAATTGCCTCAATGCTCTTTAAGTTTGAAAATATGAAGTAAATGGGTGTTGTCCGTTTTTGGTACTGTTTTAAAAATAACTCGGAAGGACTTTATCGCGTTCGCGATGGGCCTATCGCGTTCTCAGAGCTTTAGCTCCTCAAGCTTCGCGTCCGTGGTCAGGTGGTCGCGCTCATGTAGAACAGTTTCAAATCCCTTCCCCATGCCCACTAACCCTATGCGTTTGAGTGTGCCTGAACGCGTTCACGAAGGGTAACTCCCCTCCCACAGCTTCGCGCTCGCTCCTGAGCTTCGCGTTCACGAAGAACAACTGACACTTGAGGGACTTTGCCTTACGCGTTCGCAAGTGAAGCCACGCGAACGCGAAGAAGAAAATCACTGAGCACCTGAGACATCAAAACTTGCAACTTTTCTAAGTATAAAACATCTCGACCTATCCAAAACTCACCCAAGCCCTCTCGGCTCCATCCCAAACATCCATACTAACTCAACAACATCTTATGGACTTACTCATGCGATAAAATCACAAAATTAACACCTTTAATGATGAATTGAGCATCAAAATCAAGGAAAAATTTTAAGAACTCTTAAGTTCAAATTTTAACAACCGAGGGTCCCATACACGTCATAACAAGTCTGTTTCTCGTAAAATTTTAGAGGATCAACCTAAATACTATATAAGACATGTACCGGGATCCGAAATCAAGATATAGTCCTGATACCATCAATTTCAAATACATTCAAATTTCCTAAAACTCTTAAAATTTCAGCTAAACAATATTCATTTCTCGGGCTTGGGACCTCGGAATTCAATTTCGAGCATACGCCCATGTCCCATATTTTCCTACGGGCCCTCTGGGACCATCAAATCACAGGTCCAAGTCTGTTTACCTAAAATATTGACCGAAGTTAATTCAAATTAAAATTTAAAGTCCACATTAGCATTTTCATCAAATTTCCACATAAAAGCATTTTGGATATACCGGATTGCACACGCAAATCAAAGTGAGATAAAAGGAGGCTCTAAGGCCTCAAAACACATAACTTACTTGTAAATCAAATGATGACGTTTTGGGTCATCACATCCTCCACCTCTAAAATAATCGTTCGTCCTCTAATGAACATGGAAAAGAAGTACTTAAGTCAGAAAAAAGATGGGCATATTGACTCTGCATATTAGACTCGGACTCCCAAGTTATTGCCTCAACAGGCTGACCTGTCCACTAAACACAAATCGAAAAGGAAACTCTCGATCTTAACTAACGAACCTGTCGGTCTAGAATAGCTATCGGCTCCTCCTCGTAGGAAAGTCCTTGTCCAACTGGATAGTGCTGAAGTCTAACACGTGGGATGGATCACCGTGATATTTTTGAAGCATGGACACATGAAACACTAGATGTACAGCTGATAAACTCTAAGCCAATGCAAGTTTGTAAGCCACCTCTCCCACTCGATCAAGAATCCAAAAAGAACCAATGAGTCCAGGTCTTAGCTTGACTTTCCTTTCAATTCTTATTAGGCCTTTCATAGGCGACACCCGAAGCAACAATCGCTCTCCGACCATGAATGCCACATCACGATCCTTACGGTTGGCATAACTTGTTTGCCTGGACTGAGCTGTACGAAGCCTATCCTAAATGATCGTAACCTTGTCCAAGGCATCCTGCCTAGATCCGTACCCAAAAATCGAGCGTCTCCCAGCGGAAACCACCCAATTGGCGACCGACACCACCTATTGTATAATGCCTCATACGGGGCCATCTGGGTGCTTGACTGGTAGTTGTTACTGTAGGCAAACTCTGCTAGTGACAAGAGCTGATCCCAAGAACCTCCAAAATTAGTAACACATGCTCGGAGCATATCCTTCAATATCTGAATAGTACGCTCGGACTGTTCGTCCATCTGAGGATGAAATTATGTCCTCAACTCAACCCGCACACCCAACTTACACTAAAATGTCCTAAAAATGCAAGGTAAATTATGTACCTTGGTCAGTAATAATAGATAGGGGAACACATGAAGACAAAAAATCTCTTGGATATAGGTCTCGGCTAACCTCTCTAAAGAATAGGAAAGTGCCACAAGAATGAAATGTGCCGACTTAGTTAGCCTATCAACAATAAACCACACCGCATCGAACTTCCTCTAAGTCCGTGGGAGTCCAACAACAAAGTCCATGGCGATACGCTCCTACTTCTGCTTAGGAATATCAATCTTCTTGAACAAACCACCAAGTTTATAATGCTCGTATTTTACCTGTTGACAATTCAAACACTGAGCCACATATGCAACTATATCATTCTTTATCCTCCTCCGCCTAATAATGCTGCTACAAATCCTGATACATATTGGCAGCGCACGGGTGAATAGAATACTGGGTGCTATGGGCCCCTGTAGAACCAACTCATGAAGCACATCCATATTAGGAACACAAATACCACCATGCATCCTCCAAACTCCATCATCTCCAATTGTAACCTGCTTGGGACCATCGTTCCAAACGATGTTACTAAGGACAAGAAAATGAGTATCATCAAACTACCAATATTAGATACGCTCAAATAATGAAGAACGAGCAATTGTGCAAGCTAGAACACGGTTGGGCTCAGAAATATCCAACCTCACGAACTGGTTGGCTAAAGCCCGAACATCCAAAGCAATCGGCCTCTCACCGACTAGAATATATGCAAGGCTGACCATATTGACTGACTTCCTACTCAATGCATCGGCCACTACATTGGCCTTTCCCGGATAATATAAGATGGTGATATCATAGTCTTTCAATAGCTCCAACCACCTCTTCTGCCTCAAATTTATCTCTTTTTGCTTGAACAAGTATTGCAAACTCTTGTGATCCGTGAACAACTCATATGGCACCCCATACAAATAATGCCTCTAAATCTTCAATGCGTGAATAATGGCTGCTAATTCCAAATCATGAACCTGATAATTCTTCTCGTGGATATTCAACTGTCGCAAAGTATATGCAATAACCTTCTTATTCTGCATCAACACTATACCAAGTCCAATACACGATGCATCACAATACACTCTATATGGCCCTAAACCTATGGGCAAATCAACACAGGTTCCATAGTCAAAGCTGTCTTAAGCTTCTGAAAACTTGACTCACACTCATCCGACCAACTGAACTAGGCACCTTTCTGGTCAACCTGGTCATCGGGGCTGTAATAGATTAAAACCCCTCCACAAACCAATGGTAATAACCCGCCAAACCCAAGAAACTTTGGATCTCTATAGCTAATGCGGGTCTAGGCCAAACTTTGACAACCTTATCTTCTTCGAATCAACCTGAGTACCCTATGTTGATACAACGTGATCCAAGAAAGCAATTGACTCCAACCAAAACTCTCAGCTCGAAAACATAGCATACAACTGACTATCTCTCCAAGTCTGAAAAAGAATAACTCTCAAATGATGTGCATGCTCCTCCCGGCTGAGAGAATAAATTAAAATGTCGTCAATGAAGACTATCATGAAGGAATCCAAACAAGGCCTGAACACTCGGTTCATCAAATCCATGAAAGTTGCTTGGGCCTTTATCAACCCGAATGACATTACCAAGAACTCATAATGCCCATACCGAGTGCGGAATGCTGCCTTAGGGACATCGGATGCCCTAATTCTCAACCGATGGTAGCTATATCTCAAGTAAATATTCAAAAATACCTTGGCAGCCTGAAGTTAGTCAAGAAAATCATCAATCCTCGGCAATAGATGATTGTTACCTTGTTCAACTGCTGGTAATCTATACACATTCTCATCGATCCGTCCTTCTTCTTAACAAATAATACCGGCACACCACAAGGTTAGACACTAGGCCTAATAAATCCCTTATCAAGCAAGTCTTGCAACTTCTCCTTCAATTCTTTCAACTCAGACGGGGGCATACAATACCGCATAATAGAACTAGTTTGAGTGTCCGGAGCCAAATCAATGCAGAAGTCAATGTCTGTAATGACCCGGCCGGTCGTTTTAGACAATTACGCCCTAATCCCCAATTTAACTATTTCCCTAAGTTCATTTCGGCAATTGTGGTTTGCCGGGAGAGTCGGCTCGAAATTTGGAGTATTTTGGGACACTTAGTCCCTAAATGAGAGCTTTAAAGTTAGGAAAATGGTCCGTAACTGGAACAGTGTTAAGACGACCTCGGAACAGAAATCTGATGGTTCCATTAGCTCCGTTAGGTGATTTCAGGGTTGGGAGCGTGTTCTGAATATATTTGGAGGTCCGTAGCTCAATTAGGCTTGAAATGCCGAAGTTTGAAATTCTGGCAAATCCGAACGATAGGTGAGATTTTGATCCGGGGGTCGGAATGGAATTCTGACAATTTATGTAGCTTCGTTATATGATTTTGGATATGTCCGCAAATTTTCAGGTCATTCGGACGTCGTTTGGTTGGGTTTTTGATCAATGTGCAATTCGGAGAGTTTTAAGAAATTTAGGCTTGAATTCAATGTGAATTATGGGTTTTGATGTTGATAGACGTGTTTTTATGATTGGAATGAGTTCGTATCATGTTTTGGAGTATGTTGGTGGTTTTTGTTGGGGTCCCGGGGGCCTCGGGATGAATTCGGGGGTCCAAACGGACCAATTTGTGCCAAAAGGCACTGCTGTTCTGCTGCAACAATTGCAGAGAAATTTTGCTCTCCGCGATCGCGGAGATGGCCATGCGATCGCGTAAGGGAGAAATCCTGAGCTCTGCGATCGCGAAGTAAAGTGTGCGATCGCGTAAGTCCGGGAGAGTAAGCATCGCGATCGCGTGAGGTAGTATGCGATCGCGTAGGGTAGTTGGGGAGCCGGACGAGTTTGTTCATCGCGATCGCGTTCGTGTCATTGCGATCGCGTAGGGTCGCTGAGTTGTTCACTGCGATCGCGTCTAGGATCACGCGATCGCATAGAGGAAAATTAGGCCGCCCATATTTTGTGCATCGCGATCGCAAGCCCAGTTTGCGATCGCGTAGAGTAAAATGGCCTGGCAGTGACTTTAAGTCCAGAACATTTCGGTCGCGGCCTAACACACCAAAACCGCCATTGTTGAGCTCCAAGAGAGGATTTTGAAGGGGAAACGCTGGGATATCATCGGGAAATCATCGGGGGTAAGTTTCTTGACCTTAATTCGTTGGTTTATCATGAAATCCGTGATTGTACCGGAGTCGAGGTAAGTGGCTTGTCTAACCTCGTGTGGGGGAATTTTCACCCCTAGGATATTATGTGATAGTTAAAATGCCTTGTACGCGAGGTGACGGGCGTGTACATGCGCTGGTTGTTGAACACATACTTTATTAAAATGTTCGATGAGTGATATTCCTGTTTTTAGCTGTTAATTGATATTTTTACCCGGTAGTAGTTCGAAGAGCATGTTTAGGTAGTACATAACTGTTTAGTTGCCTAATTGTCTTATTTGAACTTTTGATAATTATTGGCACTATTTTTTGGTGAAGTTATAGTTAAGCATAATTTATTCTCTCTGTGTATTCCTTTATTTGCTGTGCTTGTGGACTACGGGTTCAATTCCCGGAGACCCAGGGCTGTGGGTTCGATTCCCAGAGACCCGGAGTGATATGGGTAGGGACTGCGGGTTCAATTCCCGAGATCCTGAGTTATTGGTAGGGACTGTGGGTTCGATTCCCGAGATCCTGAGTTATTGGTAGGGACTGCGTGTTCGATTCCCGATATCCCGAGTTATTGGTAGGGACTGCAGGTTTCGATTCTCGAGATCCTGAGTTATTGGTAGGGACTGCGGGTTCGATTCCCGGAGATCCCGAGTTATTGATTATTTATTGAGACATGGGCTGCGGGTTCGATTCCCGGAGACCCAGAGGTACTGTCAATGGGACTGTGGGTTCGATTCCTACAGGTCCTGGACTTGTTTATTGAGTTGGTTATTTGTTGTTAGCTTAATTGTAGACGGTTGCAGTAATCATCTTATTGTTGTTATTTCGGAAATTATTATCATTTAAACTGTTTATTATTGTTATCATCATTATATTATTGTTTCTCAGTAGGGCCCTAACCTTCCTCGTCACTACTCCATCGAGGTTAGGCTTGGCACTTACTGAGTACCGCTATGGTGTACTCATGCTACTCTTCTGCACACTTTTGTTGTGCAGATCCAGGTACATCAGGACAGGCTCATACTAGGTGATTCCGCAGCTTTCAAGGAGACCTCGAGGTATGATCAGCTACGTTCGCGGATCCGGAGCTTTTCCTTCTATTCTGATAGTATTAGTTGACATTTTTCCTTCATTTAGTTGTTAGATACTCTTTACACATAGAGCCACAGGTGTATATCCTCTTTTTGTCTGTGTTACCCGTGAGATTCCGGATCTTGGTAGTGTTTACACAGTGTGTTGAAGGATGTATGTGCCAAGCGGCACGAATTACATTCCTTTGTATTATTTTTCCGCTATTTCTTATTAATTATTCATAAACTGGTATATTCCGTAACGTGTTAGGCTTACCTAGTCGTGGGAACTGGGTGTCATCACGACATGTTCACGATTGGTGAACTAGGGTCGTGACAAGTCGGGATGGTCAGAATTTGAAGTCACGGGACACAGACCGGTTACTTAGAGTCTCGCTGATCGATACAGAGACGTTTGTATTTATCTACGAGGGGCTATGTAACTATTTAGGAAACTCTTCTTTTCTTTTGGATTCCTTGTCGTGCGACATTTTTGGCATCAAAATCTAAACTATTGCTTTCTATTCTCTCGCAGATGGTGAGGACACGAGCTACTCGCGACGATCAGGTACCCGCGCCCCCTGTTGCCGCCGTCAGAGGCCGGGGCCGATGTAGAGGATGAGGACGTGCCCGAGGTGCAGCCACAGCACCCGCGTGCGCCGCCGCTGAGGTGCCACAGGTAGACCAGGTTGGAGCGCAGGCACCTGGTACACCGACTACAACTGCTACTACTCCAGCACTACAGGAGACCCTGGCCCAGTTCATGAGTATGTATACCACTCTAGCTCAGGCAGGACTGCTTCCTCTCGTCGCAGCTACATCCCAGGCCGGGGGAGGGGCCCAGACTCCCGCAGCCATTACACCTGAGCAGCGTGTGCCAGTGGGACAGGTTCCAGAGGTTTTGGTTATGCCTCCTGCCGCCCCAGCACAGCCCGGAGGTGGACCAGCTGCCTCTGAGGACGAGCAGCGCAGATTGGAGAGGTTCTAGAAATATGACCCTCCAGTGTTCAGTGGGTTGGCTTCAGATGATGCATTGGGTTTTCCGGAGGAGTGTCATCGTATTCTTCGTACTATGGGAATTGTGGAGAGGTTTCCTTCACTGCTTTTCAGTTTCGCGGGGCCGCTTATGATTGGTGGCGCACGTATGAGTTGGATAGTCCAGAGGAGTCTGCTTCATTGACCTGGACGCAGTTTTCAGATCTATTTTTTTAGAGAGTTTGTTCCTCAGAGCCTTAGGGATTCTTGGCGCTCGGAGTTTGAGCGGTTGCGACAGGGTTCCATGTCAGTATCGGAGTATGCTATCAGTTTCACCCGTCTTGCCAGACATGCACCGGCCTTGGTAGCCACAGTCCGGGAGAGGGTGCGGAGATTTATTGAGGGCCTGATTCCGCCGATCCGATCCAGCATGGCCAGAGAGTTGGAGACAGATATATCTTATCAGCAGGCAGTGAGCATTGCTAGGAGGATCGAGAGTATGCTCCCTAGAGAGCGGGGAGAGAGGGAGGCCAAGAGGTCTCGCGAGTCGGGCCATTTCTCTGGTGCCCGCACTTCAGCAGCCGGTCGTTTTGGCAGGGGTTATTCCGGTCGTCCAGTTCATTCAGCATTGCCAGCAGCCGGTAGTACTCCAGCTCTTCCAGCCACCTTAGGAGCCTTATTATGCTCCCCCCAGTTTCCAGTACGCCTCCTGCGCGGGATATCTTCAAGGTTCAAACTAGTGGGGGTGAGGCAGGTTAGTCACAGCCACCACGTCCTCCCAGAGCTTGTTTTGAGTGCGGGGATACTCGCCATCTGGCTAGGGAGTGACCCAGGCGTAGGAGAGGAGCACCTCCTCAGTCTTCGCAACCTCAGCGTGGTTCACAGGGTCAGCATGCCATCATTCCAGCCCCAGATGCCACTCTACCTGCCCAGCCAGCCAGGGGCGGGGATCACGGCACCAGAGGCAGTCCTCGAGAGAGGGGCCAGGTCAGATTTTATGCTATTCCGGATTGCGCTGCAGCTATTGCATCTGATTCTATTATCACATGTATTATTCCGGTTAGTCACAGGGAGGCATCGGTTCTATTCGACCCTAGTTCTACTTTTTCATATGTGTCTTCTTACTTTGCTTCTCATCTGGGTGTGCCTCGGGATTCTTTGAGTGCCCCCATTTATGTTTCCACTCCGGTGGGTGATTCTTTGGTCGTGGACCGTGTATATCGGTCGTGTTTGGTTACCATTTGTGATTTTGAGACCAGAGCGGATCTATTGTTGCTCGGGATGGTCGATTTTGATATTATTCTGGGCATGGACTGGTTGTCGCCCCATTATGCTATTCTTGATTGTCACGCCAAGATCGTGACGCTGGCGATGCCAGGCATTCCACGTATTGAGTGGAGTGGTACCCTAGATAACACCTCCATCCGTGTTATTTCTTTTCTCAGAGCTCAGCGTATGGTTGAGAAGGGGTGTGCTGCTTATCTAGCCTATGTGCGGGACGTCAGTATTGACACTCCCTCTATTGATTCTGTTCCTGTGGTACGTGACTTTGGTGATGTATTTCCAGTTGATATCCCGGGCATGCCGCCCGATAGAGATATTGACTTTGCTATTGATTTGTTGTCGGGCACTCAGCCCAATTCTATTCCACCGTACCGTATGGATCCTCCCGAGTTGAAGGAGTTGAAGGATTAGTTACAGGAGTTATTGGGTAAGGGTTGCATTCGACCCAGTGTTTCACCTTGGGGTGCTCCTGTGTTGTTTGTGAATAAAAAGGACGGTTCTATGCGTATGTGGATTGAATATCATCAGCTGAACAAAGTTACAGTGAAGAACCGATATCCTTTGCCACGCATTGATGATTTATTTGACCAGCTACAGGGCGCATATGTGTTCTCTAAGATTGATTTGCGCTCTGGTTATCATTAGCTGAAGATTCGGGAGCCAGATATCTCGAAGACTGCCTTCAGGACTCGGTATGGTCACTATGAGTTCCTCGTGATGTCTTTTGGGCTGACTAATGCCCCGGCAGCCTTTATGCATTTGATGCACAGTGTGTTCAGGCCTTATCTGGACTCGTTCGAGATTGTCTTCATTGATGATATTCTAGTATATTCCCGGAGCCGGGAAAAGCACGAGCAACATTTGAGGACAGTGCTTTAGATTCTGAGGGAGAAGCAGCTTTATGCCAAGTTCTCTAAATGTGAATTCTTGTTGAGTTGAGTGGCATTTTTGGGCCACGTGGTGTCGAGGGATGGTATTCGAGTAGATCCGAGGAAGGTGGAGGCCGTGTAGAGTTGGCCCAGACCCTCCTCCGCTACTGAGATTCACAGTTTCCTTGGTTTGGTGGGATATTACCGTCGTTTCGTAGAGGGGTTCTCTTCGATTGCAGCACCTATGACCAGATTGACCCAAAAGGGTGCCCCTTTTCAGTGGACAGACGAGTGTGAGGCGAGCTTTCAGAAGCTGAAGATAGCTTTGACTTCGGCCCCTATATTGATGTTGCCTACAGGTTCGGGGTCCTATACTGTATATTGTGATGCCTCACGAGTTGGACTCGGTGCGGTATTGATGCAGGACGGTAGGGTGATTGCCTACGCGTCGAGACGGCTGAAGGTGCATGAGAAGAATTACCCTGTTCATGATTTGGAGCTGGCTGCCATTGTTCACGCCTTGAAGATTTGGCGTCATTATTTATATGGGGTTCCTTGTGAGATCTACACTGATCATCGGAGCTTGCAGCACTTGCTTAAGCAGAAGGACCTGAACATGCATCAGAGGAGATGGTTGGAGCTGTTGAAGGACTATGATATTACTATTCTCTACCATCCGGGCAAGGCTAATGTAGTTGCCGATGCCTTGAGTCACCGGGCGGAGAGTTTGAGGAGTTTAGCATATCTACCAGCTTCGGAGAGGCCTATGGCGATGGATGTTCAGGCTTTAGCCAGGCAGTTTGTTAGACTGGATCTTTCGGAGCCCAACTGGGTTCTAGCTTGTGTGGTTTCTCGGTCTTCTCTATTTGACCGCATCGAGGAGTGTCAGTTCGACGACCCCTATTTGCTTGTCCTCCGGGATAAATTTCAGAGTGGTGATGCTCGAGATGTTACCATTGGGGATGATGGAGTTGTGAGGATGCAAGGGCGTATTTGTGTGCCCAATGTAGATGATCTTCGAGAGCTGATTCTAGCAGAGGCCCATAGCTCGCGGTATTCCATCCATCCGGGAGCCGCGAAGATGTATCGGGACTTGAAACAGCATTACTGGTGGAGGCGGATGAAGAAGGATATAGTTGGTTATGTTTCTAGATGCCTCAACTGCCAGCAGGTGAAGTATGAGCATCAGCGTCCAGGTGGATTGATGCAGCAGATCGAGATTCCCGAGTGGAAATGGGAGCGCATTACCATGGACTTTGTATCTGGACTTCCACGGACCGTTAGGAAGTTTGATTCTATTTGGGTTATCGTGGATCGACTGACCAAGTCCGCCCACTTTATACAGGTGAGCACTACTTATTCATCGGAGCGACTGGCGGAGATCTATATCAGGGAGATAGTTCGGCTGCATGGTATTCCGGTTTCCATCATTTCAGATAGAGGCACTCAGTTCACTTCACGGTTCTGGAGAGCCGTACAGCAGGAGTTAGGTACTCGGGTGGAGCTGAGCACAGCATTTCACCCCCAGACTGATGGGCAGTCCGAGCGCACTATTCGGATTTTGGAGGATATGCTCCGTGCGTGCGTGATTGAGTTTGGAGGTTCATGGGATCACTTCTGCCACTGGCGGAGTTTGCTTATAACAACAACTACCAGTCTAGTATTCAGATGGCACCGTATGAGGCCCTATATGGTAGGAGGTGCAGGTCTCCCGTGGGTTGGTTTGAGCCGGGCGAGGCCAGGTTGCTAGGTACTGATATGGTTCAGGATGCTATGGACAAGGTCAAGGTGATTCAGGACAGACTTCGTGCAGCCCAGTCTAGACAGAAGAGTTATGCAGACAAGAAGGTTCGCGATGTGGCTTTTATGGTTGGCGAGCGGGTTCTGCTTTGAGTCTCGCCCATGAAGGGCGTTATGAGGTTCGGGAAGAAAGGGAAGCTGAGTCCCACATTTATTGGCCCTTTTGAGATTTTGAGGCGTATTGGGGAGGTTGCCTGTGAGTTAGCCTTACCTCCTAGTCTAGTTGGAGTTCACCCCGTATTTCATGTCTCCATGCTCCGGAGATACCATGGTGACCCGTCGCATGTGTTGGATTTCACTTCTGTTCAGCTAGACAAGGATCTGTCTTATGTTGAGGAGCCAGTAGCCATTCTAGATAGGCAGGTCAGAAAGCTAAGGTCAAAGAACATCGCTTCGGTCGAGGAGGCGACTTGGGAGACTGAGCAGGATATGCGCAGCCAGTACCCTCATCTTTTCACTACTCCAGGTATGTTTTCTATGCTCGTTTATATTTTCTATGCTCGTTCGAGGACGAACGAATCTTTTAAGGGTGGGAAGATGTAACGACCCGGCCGGTCATTTTAGAAAATTACGCCCCAATCCCCAATTTAACTATTTCCCTAAGTTCATTTCGGCTATTGTGGTTTGCCGGGAGAGTCGGCTCTGAAATTTGGAGTATTTTGGGACACTTAGTCCCTAAATGAGAGCTTTAAAGTTAGGAAAATGGTCCATAACCGGAACAGTGTTAAGACGACCTCGGAACGGAAATCCGATGGTTCCATTAGCTCCGTTAGGTGATTTCGGGGTTGGGAGCGTGTTCGGAATGTATTTTGGAGGTCCGTAGCTCAATTAGGCTTGAAATGCCGAAGTTTGAAATTTTGGCGAATCCGAAAGATAGGTGAGATTTTGATCCGGGGTCGGAATGGAATTCTGACAATTGTTGTAGCTTCGTTATGTGATTTTGGATATGTCCGCAAATTTTCAGGTCATTCAGACTTCGTTTGGTCGGGTTTTTGATCGAATGTGCAATTCGGAGAGTTTTAAGAAATTTAGGCTTGAATTCGATGTGAATTATGGGTTTTGATGTTGATAGACGTGTTTTTATGATTGGAATGAGTTCGTATCGTGTTTTGGAGTATGTTGGTGGTTTTCGTTGGGGTCCCGGGGGCCTCGGGATGAATTAGGGGGTGCAAACGGACCAATTTGTGCCAAAAGGCACTGCTGTTCTGCTGCAATAATTGCAGAGAAATTTTGCTCTCCGCGATCGCGGAGATGGCCATGCGATCGCGTAAGGGAGAAATCCTGAGCTCTGCGATCGCGAAGTAAAGCGTGCGATCGCGTAAGTCTGGGAGAGTAAGCATCGCGATCGCGTGAGGTAGTATGCGATCGCGTAGGGTAGTTGGGGAGCCGGACGAGTTTGTTCTTCGTGATCGCGTTCGTGTCATTCCGATCGCGTAGGGTCGCTGAGTTGTTCACTGCGATCGCGTCTAGGATCACGCGATCGCATAGAGGAAAATTAGGCCGCCCATATTTTGTGCATCGCGATCGCAAGCCCAGTGCTGCGATCGCGTAGAGTAAAATGGCCTGGCAGTGACTTTAAGTCCACAACATTTCAGTCACGGCCTAACACACCAAAACCGCCATTGTTGAGCTCCAAGAGAGGATTTCGAAGGGGAAACGCTGGGTTATCATCGGGAAATCATCGGGGATACTATACCTGTGGAGGCCGACATTCGTGGCAAGAGAGTTGTCTCATAGCGGTTTTGTACCGGAGTCGAGGTAAGTGGCTTGTCTAACCTCGTGTGGGGGAATTTTCACCCCTAGGATATTATGTGATAGTTAAAATGCCTTGTACGCGAGGTGACGGGCGTGTACATGCGCCTGGTTGTTGAACACATACTTTATTAAAATGTTCGATGAGTGATATTCCTATTTTTAGCTGTCAATTTGATATTTTTACCCGGTAGTAGTTAGAAGAGCATGTTTAGGTAGTACTTAACCGTTTAGTTGCCTAATTGTCTTATTTGAACTTTTGATAATTATTGGCACTATTTTTCGGTGAAGTTATTGTTAAGCATAATTTATTCTCTCTGTGTATTCCTTTATTTGTTGTGTTTGTAGACTGCGGGTTCAATTCCCGGAGACCCAGGGCTGTGGGTTCAATTCCCAGAGACCCGTAGTGATATGGGTAGGGACTGCGGGTTCGATTCCCGAGATCCTGGGTTATTGGTAGGGACTGCGGGTTCGATTTCCGAGATCCTGAGTTATTGGTAGGGATTGCGGGTTCGATTCTCGAGATCCTGAGTTATTGGTAGGGACTGCAGGTTCGATTCCTGAGATCCTGAGTTATTTGTAGGGACTGCGGGTTCGATTCCCAGAGATCCTGAGTTATTGATTATTTATTGAGACATGGGCTGCGGGTTCGATTCCCGAAGACCTAGAGGTACTGTTAATGGGACTGTGGGTTCGATTCCCATAGGTCATGGACTTGTTTTATTGAGTTGGTTATTTGTTGTTAGCTTAATTGTAGACGGTTGCAGTAATCATCTTATTGTTTTTATTTCGGAAATTATTATCATTTAAACTGTTTATTATTGTTATCATCATTATATTATTGTTTCTCAGTAGGGCCCTGACCTTCCTCGTCACTACTCCATCGAGGTTAGGCTTGGCACTTACTGAGTACCGCCGTGGTGTACTCATGCTACTCTTCTGCACACTTTTGTTGTGCAGATCCAGGTACATCAGGACAGGCTCGTACTAGGTAATTCTGCAGCTTTCAGGGAGACCTCGAGGTATGATCTGCTACGTCCGCGGATCCGGAGGCTTTTCCTTCTATGCTGATAGTATTAGTTGACATTTTTCCTTCATTTCATTGTTAGATACTCTTTACACATAGAGCCACAGTTGTATATCCTCTTTTAGTCTGTGTTACCCGTGAGATTCCGGATCTTGGTAGTGTTTACATAGTGTGTTGAAGGATGTATGTGCCAAGCGGCACGGATTACATATCTTTTTATGCTATTTTTCCGTTGTTTCTTATTTAAATGTTTTTAGCTTGTATATTCCGCAACATATTAGGCTTACCTAGTCGTGGGGACTGGGTGCCATCACGACATGTTCACGATTGGTGAACTAGGGTCGTGACAATGTCCCTGTCGGGTAGCATACCTGATAGGTATAAAGGAAATGACTCACGAAACTTACAAATAACATGCACAAAATCCATAAAAGGAACCTCAGCACTAGAATCACAAACATACGCCAAATAGGCCAAACATCCTTTATCAACCATACGTCGAGCATTCATATATGAGATAACCCTATAGGTAGAATGACTAGGAGTGCCTCTCCACTCTAGATGAGGTAAACTCGGTAAAGCTAAGGTCACAATCTTGGCATAACAGTCCAAGATAGCGTGGTAAGGTGATAACTTGTCCATATCTAATATGACATCAAAATCAACCATATCCAACAGTAACAAGTCTACTCGGGTCTCAAGACCTCAATCACATCTTTACAAGAATGATGAACACGATATACCATTATAGAATCATCCACCGGCGTAGACATATATACCAGAGCGCTCAACTAATTGCTAAGCATGACCAGGTACGAGGCAAAATAAGATAATACTACAGATATGTAGACCCTGGATCAAATAGAACTGAAGCATCTCTACTATAAACTAGAATGGTACCTGTGATAAATGCATCGGTGGACTCAACCTAGGGCCTGGATGGAAGAGAATAACATCAGGGATGGGCCCCACCACTCTGAGCTACGCCCCTTGGGCTACCTCCTTCTCGCTGGCCTCCACCTCTAGTGTCCTGACCTCCACCTTGGATACCTTTACCTCTACCTATAGCACCTCTACCCCCCACCCCCAGCTAGTTAAGTAGACGGTGTAACACTCGATGCCTGAACCATAGCACAAGAACCTTGATGTCGAGAGCTGCTCGGTGCTCGAGGGAAAAAATCTAGTAATATGTCTTATATCGCCACAAGTATAACAAGCCCTCGGCTAATGATAGTATTGACCCTGACGGCCTGAATGACCACTCTAAAAATTTTGGAAAGGCAGTGCACTGATAAGAGCTGGTGGAGAACTATAGGACTACTGATCAGAGTATTGCATATGAGAACCACGGCCACCTGAAGCACCATGAGACGTCTGAAGTGTTGAATGATATATATGTCCTTGGAGGATGGCCCCTACCAAAATAATCCCTGCCTCCAAATGAAGCACCATTGAACCTGGCTGAATGGCGGGGCCTCTTATCAGACCCCCTGACCATCCTCCTATGATAGAGCCATCTCAACTCTCCTGCCACATTGGTCGCATCCTGAAAAGAAATCTCGCTCCCGGACTCCTTGTCCGTGTGCAATCGAATCGGCTGAGTGAGTCCCTCAATGAACCTCTTTATCCTCTCTCTCTTGGTGGGAAGTATCATAAGAGCGTGACGGGCCAAAGCAATGAATCTGGTCTCATACTGAGTGACAGTCATAGAACCCTACTGGTGATGCTCAAACTGCCTCCGATAGTCCTCCCTCCGAGCGATAGGAAGCAACTTCTCCAGAAATAGCTGAGAGAACTGATCCCAAGTCAAAGCTGGTGACCAACTGGTCTAACCAAATAATAATCTCTCCACCAAGTCTCGACGGATCCAGACAACGAAAAGCGGCAAAGTCAACCCCATTGGTCTCCACTATCCCTATGTTTTGTACCGCCAAAAGGAGTAATAGAGAGCTTGATAAACTTTATCCAACCTGCACAAAGCCTCCGTAGATGTAGCTGATCCATCATCGCTCTGCTCTCCTGCTCGGCTAAAAAAGCGGTACGTGAATTCGCCATTCTTGAAAGGACAAGAGTAGAGGTTTCAATTTAGTAGTAAGAGAACAAAATTGCATGACATAGAAGAATAGAAGTGAAATTGTTCCTAACTCTATAGCCTCTAGTGGATAAATACAGACGTCTCCATACCGATCCCTCATACTCTACTAAACGTGTCCATGAATGGTGAGACCTAAGAAACCTAGAGCTTTGATACCATCTTCTCACGACCCGAATTTTCTACCCTCGGGAGTTGTAATGGCACCCACTCATGAAAGTAAGGAAAGACGAGTGTTACATATCTTATTACCTTTTTTCTTAACCTTTTTGCAATTTCAATTTAACATGATATTAACAACGAAATAATAAAATTAATAAAAGAAATGCGGAAGACAAAATTCGATAACTTAGCCAAATACAATACGAAAATACAAAACACATCTCTATCCAGAACTGTTGTCATAATTCACGGACAATCTATGAATACTACAATAATTATTTGGAAAGACAGATAAAATCTATCTCTGAGGTAAATGAAAATAGAATATAAAAGATAGATGGGGAAGCCAAGGCCTGCGGACGTCTGTAGGACTACCTCGGGTCTTCGCTAGGCTTAAGGCAGCAACCACTCTAAGGCTCGTATGCTCCAATACTGGGATCTGCACAAAAAAGTGCACAGTGTAGAATCAGCACAACCGACCCCATGTGCTGGTAAGTGTTGAGCCTAACCTCGGGAAAGTAGTGTTGAGCCTAATAGCGGAATAATAAAATTAATAAAAGAAATGCGGAAGACAAAATTAGATAACTTAGCCAAATACAATACGAAAATACGAAACACGTCTGTACCCAGAACTGGTGTCACAATTCACGGACAATCTATGAATGCTACAATAATTATTTGGAAAGAAAGATACAATCTATCTTTGAGGTAAATGAAAACAGAATATAAAAGATAGATGGGGATGCCAAGGCCTGCGGACGTCTGGAGGACTACCTCGGGTCTTCTCTAGGCTGAAGGCAGCAACCACTCTAAGGTCCGTATGCTCCAATATTGGGATCTGCACAAAAGATTGCAAAGTATAGTATCAGCACAACCGACCCCATGTGTTGGTAAGTGTTGAGCCTAACCTCGGAAAAGTAGTGATGAGGCTAGGACAATACTAACAAATAACCCTTTTCAATTAAAGCATATACGACAAGTAATAATAACAAGAACTAGAAGTTTAAGATGGGAACATGTATATGCTGCGGGGAATATCAAGTACAAACAGTAACTTAGGAGAAAAGCACAAAGAACATATTAAAGTGTGCATCAGTAAGAATAAGGAAACAATAACATGTCAATATTCACTATTATTACAGCGCATAACCCGATCCAAATCATATATCATTGTTGCGACGTACAACCCGATCCAAATTATATATCACTATTACACCGCGCAACCGGATCCAAATCATATATCACTGTTGCGGCGTGCAACTCGATCCAAATTATATATCACGCTTGCGGCGTGCAACAGACCCCTCATGTTCTCCCTTATTACTCCATGTTACGGCGTGCAACCCGATCCCATATAATATTATTGGGGCATGCAACCCGATCCAGCAGAATATTATTGCAGCGTGGAACCTGATCCCAATATATAAATCAACACCAATGAAAAAGAATTGTGGAAAGGAAACAATAAGAAAACAACAATATCCCAGCAAGGGAATCATCAATAAGAATAAACACACCCTTGCAAGGAGTCAACTATAACAAATCTTGTTCCAACATTTAACTTCACAAAAGAAACCTCAACTAGAACCAATACTCAACCATAATTAGATACCACGAGAATAATCATAATTCTTGCCCGACACGGAGAATCAACAACTTAGGCATTTGTAGTACTTATTAAGAAACACAACGATTACAATTTAAGACTCACGGGCATGCTTGAAAATAATGTATATATACTCTTCACCACACTTAAACGTCGTACACTACACTAGCACTTAGCAAATATAGCACAATACCTATTCCTTCAAGCTAAGGTTAGATCAAAAACTTATCTCGAACTTCTACGGCCAACTCAAGCCTCAAACATTGCTTTTTCTTTAGAATTCACCTTCAAATTACTTATATCTAGTCCAAATTAATTTAACAACGTCAATAAATGCTAAAGAACTCATACTCAATGCTAAATTACATGTTTTCTATCATTTTCCCCATAAGGTCAAAAATCGACCTCATGCCCGCTTGGTTGAAACTTGAGGTTCATACCAAAACCCGGTCACACATTCACCCACGAGCCCAATATGCAATTAGTTTCAAAATCCAACACCAAAATGAGGTCTAAATTAAAATTATTCAGAAAGCCCTAACATTATCCAAATTAACAATTTCTACCATAAAACCCTAGTTTGTTTTTATGAAGATTAATGAAATGCAATGAAATATTGAAAGAAAAAGGTTTAGAATCATATACCAGGCCTTCTTCGCATTTGCGGCAATATTGTCGTAGTTCCCAAGCCAGCAAACTTTGCATTTGCGAAGCCTGATCTCGCATTTAAGAGATCAGAGGCCTGTGCAAAACACCAGACGCACAGCTGATTTCGCTAAGTCCCAAAATACTCTGTGGCCTATCCAAACCTCACCCCCGCCCTCGGGGCTCCAAACCAAACACGCAAGCATGTCTAAAAACATCATCCTAACTTGCTAGTGCGATCAAATTATAAAACTAACATCAATAACTACGAATTTAACCTCAAACTCATGAAATTCTTATCATAGTTCAAAGTTTCTATTTTCTCAACCTAGGGTCCGATTCATATCAAATCAACTTCGATTCTTACAAATTTCACAGATTCGAGTTAAATATTATTTTAAACATATACCAGGCTCCGGAACAAAAATACGGGCTCGATACCATCAAGATCACACACCATTTCATTTCCAAAAGTCCTTATATTTTCCAGCAAATAATTTTTTTTAAAAGAGTTTTCTCGGGCTAGGGACCTCATAATTCGATTCGGGCATACGCACAAGTCTAATATTTTACAACGGACCGACGGAGGACCGTCAAATCATGGTTCCGGGTTGTTTACAAAAAAAGCTAACAGAAGTCAACTTTAACCAATTTTACAGGCCAAATTCAATATTTTCTTAAATTTCACATAAAAGCTTTTTGGATACACGCTCAGACTGTGCACGCAGATTGAGGAGAAAGAAAATGAATACTTCGGAACAAAAAATCTGAGCTCGATACCTAGGAATTCAATGAATACTTAGTTTATTTAATTCTTTAAAAGTTCAATTTAATCAAATTAATGGAAAACAGAATTAGTTGTGATGATGTATTTTTTTTTAATACCGTTGGAGTGTTAGTTGCATACATTTGATCTCGTACTTTAGTTTTGTTGCATGTGCTTGTTGACACAATTTTTATGTTATAAACGATGTTCGTCTTATTTTAGTTTCTTTTTGTCCATGTTAGTTAGGCGTGTTTATAGCGATATACTTTTCGTAGAATCCCGCAAATTTTCTTATTAGTGTAATCGATAACCGAATCGATAAGCCCCAAAATCGATAAATCTAAATCGAAAAAACCGAAACCTTATTGAAATAATAACGATAAGCATATATACAAATCGATAATCGATAAGTAATTATCGATAAGAATCAACATTGAATTGACAAATAGAATGCATACTCTTATTGTTTTATGTTATAGTGTCGTACTCCCTCCGATCCAAAATAAGCGATTTTTTGCATGTATTCACACATATTAAGAAAGTCGCCTTTTAGCATTAATTAGCAATTGAATTGACCATTTTAACCTTATTATCTCACATAAACACTCCTAACACATATTCCAATACTATTTACTTCAAGGACAATGTAGGAAAAACATCATTAAGTCATTCTTGAAATCCGAAAAAATCACTTATTTTGGACTACAAAAAAAAAACAAAAAAATCACTTATTTTGAACTGGAGGGAGTAGTTTTTTAGAATTCATTCTAAATATTATTGACTTTTCCAAGGTGGAACTATTGACAATCATAAGCACATAAATTAGAAAACGATCAAGATTTTATTGAATCTTATTAATTAAAAAACACGTGAAAAGTTTCTGACTCCTCTTACTTTTTGACCTTTCCAATTCGAACCTCCTGAGTATTTCCAATTCGAACCTCCTGAGTATACTTGTCCAATTTTCATTAGCTAAATTTCCTTCACATCTAATCATCATACTCTCTCAATGAACTTTTGACTGACAAGTCTTTGAGTCATTAACGTGTCCAACTTGTAAAAAAAAAAAAGACTTTTCTTGGTCGTAATGGGAGGCGTATCTTGATTTTTTTTTGTACATTTACTATGTCCGCAAAATATCGCCTTCATCTAAATTCAGTATTCAATATTTTCGCTACGGGTAGAATAAAATTCATAATCTTTTAAATATAATATATATTATGTGAAAAATCTTAAAAAATCGACGTAAAATCTTGATTACCTATATGGTATACAATTACATATTGTTATGATGGTGTAACTTGTAACAAAAACATTTTAGCGACAGAAGTAAAACCTAACACTAGGAGTATACATGGACCATATTTGCTCAGTTTTATTTGAACCAAACCAATTATATCAGTTTGAATTGGTTCGATTTTGTTGAATTTTTTGGATATTTCGGATTTTTTTTGTAACATGAATACAATGTCAATTTTACTTTGTTAAATATTTTATAAGTAAATATATGTATAATAAAAATTTAAAAAATTGACAAACATATAGTCTATAAAAATATTCTTATGGGAGAACTTTTTTAGTAAAATGATACTTGTGTTTTTAGTTATCTGACAATAATTTTTCGTTATTGTACACTTTCAAGGTTAACTAAATTTAATAAGTAAATATAAATCTAAATAATTATACGTTCTAGTTAATTTCAATTATCGAAATGCCACTCCAAATACGAAAAAGATATAAGAATATAATAGATTTTGACATATGAATAAGGAAGAATAAAGAGATTATCACATTTCAATAAAACTTGATAAGAGAATCATACAATACATTATTTAAAGTTAATAAAAAAATGAAGCACTTTATATTCTATTAAATAGTACATCCCATAAGAGAATCTCAAATATATCTAGATTTTTGTTAAAAAAAATCTATATAAAATCTTTAAAGTATATATATAAAAATAATATATTTATTCGATTTGGTTCGATTTTTTTTACTCAATATCAATCCAAGTCAAAACAAATCTAGTCAAATATTTTAATCAATTTGGTTTGACTTTTGGATTTGTTACGAATTTTCGGTTCAGTTTGTAAACCCCTGCCTCGGACCATAATATAGTGGATTTTCATTCACCTTTATATGTCATCACAACAACTCTTCTATATGCACATATATAGCCGTCTTGAATTTATTTTGCCTCTATAGTCTTGTTTTCTCCGAACGAATGAAAATGGCTTTAATCTCTTCGATTCTTCAAAACGGCAAGTCGCGTGTATCTCTTTCTTCCTCAAACGTGTCTAGTTATTTCCAGAAAAGAATATGTCAAACACCTAGGGTTGGAGTGATCAGACACATGTCTGTCTCAACTCTAAATGCTAAAGCTAATGATAGAAAAGAAGATATTGTAATAGTTGGTGCTGGAATTGCTGGCCTTGCTTCTGCTGTTTCACTTCACAGGTTCAATTCAACAACTTAATTTGTATCCAAATGATTGTTCTTATTTATCAAACTGAAACTTCAGTTATTTTGTTGCTGTTGTTTAGGCTTGGTATTAGAAGCGTGGTGCTTGAGCAGGCTGAGTCGTTGAGAACTGAAGGAAGCTCAATAACACTTTCTAAAAATGGATGGAAATCACTTGATGCTATTGGTGTTGGTGATGAAATTAGGAGTCAGTTTCTTGAAATTCAAGGGTATGTTCCTTCAATTGTTCCCGGAAACAGCCTCTCTACCCTTTCGGTTAGGGTTAAGGTTTGTGTATGTATTACCTCCTCACACCCCCACCTTATCGGACTGTACTGGGTAGTTGTTGTTGTTATTGTTACATTTTTTCCTACAACTGTTCTGTTTTAGCCAAAATAATTGCTAATTTTGGCTAAATATATCGAGCATTGATCCTTCAGCGGATCCCACGCATAGCGGTAGCCTAATATATCCTTTAATACGGAGCATTAGCTGAGAGCTTACTCTAATAGATGTAGGTGTACCACTAATTGTTTTCAACTCAAACTCTATATATAGGTGAAATTTTTTGAAATAAATATTTTAATAAGTCTGCACAGATTGGAGTCTGCGTCTATTGTCACAAAAGCTATTATACTTAACTTTAAATCCTAAATCTGTTTCTTCTGCCAGAGGCTAAGGGCTCCAATGTAATAGAACTATGTTCAAAGTAAATAATTAAGCTTAATAAAATGAAAGGAGATCATTAGAACATGTAATAATGTGAATCATTTTGATCAGCACACAAAGTTTGTATTACTCAATTGGGCAGCCCAATGCACTAAGCTCCCGTTATGTACGGGGTCTGGGTAAGGGTTGTACCACAAGGGTCTATTGTACACAATCTTACCCCATATTTCTACAAGAGGTTGTTTTCACGGCTCGAACTCGTGAGCTCCTGGTCACATGGCAACAACTTTACTAGTTACTCCAAAGCTCTCCTTACTTTGTATCACTCAATTAACCAGTATTAAGTATGAAAAAATTAAGGCAAAAGGTAGTCTGCTTTTTATTTTGATGTTATCTGCTTTGCAGGATAGTAATAAAATCAGATGATGGAAAGGAGTTGAACGCCTTTGGGTTCAAAGATGAGGACAAAAGGTAATAGTGATGATCCTTTTCGAATTGATGTGTTTTTCAGTGGTGATTTGCCATGCTATTCTTACTCTTCTTCTATTGATCCCATGAAAATGGAACAGCCAAGAACTTCGGGTCGTGGAGAGGAGAGTCTTACTTGAAACACTAGCCAGTAAGCTACCACCAGATGCTATTTCCTTTTCCTCAAAGTTGGCAAAGATTGAAACAAGTGAAAATGGTAGTAATACCTTATTGCAACTTGAAGATGGAACTCGATTATCTGCTCAGGTAAATCTACATGCTATTATTGCATAGACATTTTATCGAATTGTGTGACTATCTTATCTAAAAGCTTAAAATCGTTCACTTTTATATACTACTTAATTTATACCGTTAGCACTATCCATAGGTGGTGATCGCTTGTGATGGCGTCTGGTCACCAACGGCTAGGTGGATGGGATTTCGAGAGCCAAAGTATGCAGGGCATATTGCATTCCGAGGCCTAGGACATTTTCCTGAAGGACAGCCATATGAACCAAAAGTAAACTATACCTATGGAAGAGGATTACGTACTGGATATGTTCCTGCTTCTAAAACCAAGGTCTATTGGTTTGTCATATGTAACAGCTCATCTCCAGGTATATACTCCATAAAATCTACTATCAGTTCTAGTTCTTCATCTCTGCATTAATCTTAAGATACTTCTTTTTGGATCACATTTATGTTAACCAACTAAAATGTTGTAATCAGATTGCATAGATAGGAGAATCATGGTAGCCTAGGTAGCGTAGTTGGTTGGCTACCTGAACTTTCTACCGTGTTGGTGGAGGTTTGATAATATTAATGGCGAAAATCAAAGACAACTACTTGTCAACCCACCACCTTAATCCTCGACCTCGACACCTTCCTATTGCGAGTCATGTCACTCGCTTCCATTACCTTATTACATTACTGCCGATATTGGCTGTTGTTTTATTTTTATCGTTCCTTAAGCCGAGGGTCTATCGGAACAGCGTCTCAGGTAGGGTAATGCTGCGTACAACACTATCCTCCCAATACCCTACGTATGGGATTAAGCTGGATTTTTTGTTGTTCTTGTACACCTCAATTGAAGCTATGACCTATTTGCTAACTGGACATCTGTGCAAAATGTGCCTATTAAATTTCAGCACTCATTATTCCACCAGTGTGCCAAAAGAATCAAGAGTCAATATGCCTATGAGCATATGATAGGCTTCCAGTTTATGCTTTATTTAGTGTGGGGTTGTTATTCCATGTTATTGACAGCAAATGTTTCCCATGTAACATCAGTTGTTAATCAAACTAGAGTTAAACCAGATTGACAAGTTGGCCAGCACAATTCTGTTAACACCTCTCCAACTTTTGCATCTCTTTGGCAGGTCCAAGGATCACAGATCCATCTATTTTGAGACAGCAAGCTAAAGAGCTCATTAGAGATTGGCCAGTCGCGGACATGTTAACCCTGATTAATTGTACAGCAGACGATACATTAACAAGAAATCCCCTTTATGACCGATGGCTCTGGCCCTTAATAAGTCCTCCGCCTTCTGTTGGAAGAACTGTGCTCGTTGGAGATGCATGGCATCCAATGACACCAAACATGGGTCAAGGTGCTTGTTGTGCATTGGAGGATTCGATAGTTTTGACAGAAAAACTAGCAGAAGCAATGAAGTCTAAACATATTTCTGTGGAGGATGCATTCAAAGCATATGGAAATGAAAGATGGAGCCGTGTCTTTCCATTAACAGTAATGGCAAATCGCATTGGAGCATTGCTGCAGTCTGAGAATAAACTGATATGTTCTGTTAGAAATAACATCCTTGTGCCTAAGCTGCAGCCCAGAACATTGACGAGACATGCCAATTATGAATTCGAGCAAACTAAAAGAAACAAACATTAGTTTTATAGGAAGAAATACTTAGCAATAAAAGTTCCCCCAAATTATAGTAGGCAGAGTGTATTAAAGTAAAATCCTGTTTTGTAATTCATTCTTCATATCAAGAAACTTGCTATTAACTGTACTTATACTTCTGTATTAGAAATATGCTTCAGCATTACAAAAGGGGGAAACCATTCACTATAACACTTTCTTTTATAGCTACACTTTGGGACAATTGTTAATATTTTCCAAAATGCAAACAGGATGTCACCTATATATATATGTTGTTGTATACAGTTCGCTAACTTAACATAAGAACCACGATCGATGATGTCTATTCTAGATGAGCAACGGAACTTCATTCTTGTCATCCTTCAGCTTCGTTATTTTCTTGACCTATGAACTTACCAGTTGAATCGATATCCTCCTCCTCCAGCTTTGATGTGAAACTGCTGTTTGAACTGCCTTCATTGATTTCAGCTTGAGTTACGTAAGTGTTGACTCTGGCAACAATTGAATCAGCTTTATTCACCATAGTAACTGCTGTGCAGGATAGAAATAGGTCTTAACAGCAAATTGATAGTCATAAGCATTTTTTCCTCATTCAGAATAATGGTAGCATAGATAAAACATTGCCTCATAACCAAAACACAAAAACCAAACAACAACAACGACGGGTTTGAGGAGGATAGTGTGTACGCAGACCTTACCCCTACCCCGAGGGAAAAACCAAACAACAAATATTTGGGAATTGTCTAATGTACCTCAGAGCTAGAGACCACATTATAGAACGGCAGAATAATCTAGACAGATGGACTATGACCAATATCAGAAACCGGTATGTTGACAGAACGTTATTCTGGAAATTTTTCCAACAATTCTGTCTTAATAGTTCAATCGAAAACTTTCTTAAGTAAACAATGTATGCATATGATGATTGATGATTGTTGATCTGTTACACAGCTAGTTCTAAATTTCAATATGTATGATCATTTCGAGTGATCCATGATCATTTCCGACTACACAAAAACTACGAGCAGCCAATGCTGCCTATTGATGAAATACTCCTGTTAACATATTACACATTAACAAGCAGAAAGCTGGGAATCTAGTCAAATATTCAATGTGGGGAGGGGGGGGGGAGCTCCAATTTTATCTTAAATACAAACAACAGAGAACCCCCAAAAAACATGAAAGTGCATCCATAAGATCCAAAATACCAACGACAAAAAAAAAACTCGAGTCGTAATATCTCTTCTATAGGCAAAAGATCTGATTTCTACTATCAAAAGATGCCATTTACAAATTCACATCCATCTTGTTTCCACATTATTCCGTTACAAAGTAAAAAAAAACGAAGTATAACCAAACGGGTCGGTAAAATTCAGCTGTACATGAATAAAACCAAATCTACACATCATAAAAAGAAATCTTTACACATATTCAGCAGAAGCAAAACAGAAGATACTGAGATTTTTGGGGGTTTTAGTAAAGATTACCAGGGCTAGAGAAAACCCACAAAATGAAAGCAGAAAGCAGCAAAATTAAAGGGATGAGATGAATGGAATTTTCAGCAGATCTGAGTCGATTTCTTTCTTTTTTAGCAACGTGGGATTGAGGGTTGAAAGTCGGAAGTTCTTCAGTTTCAGTAGATGTAATTGTTGATTTGAGATTTGGAGAGAAGAACTCGTCAGATACTCGTGTGGTACTAGATGAACGGTACATGGTTTTTCTTGTAAAAGATTACAGAATTGAAAGGAATGGCAAAAATGGAGTTTTTGGATTTGGAAAAAAAAAGGGGTTGTTTTGACTGTTATTTTACGCGGGTTCTGGGAAGTTGACAACTTGTAGCGGCAGCGTAGAAATGGACACCTCTAATAGAAAAAGAAAATAATAAGAAAATTCGAGTGGACCTATGAGCAATTATCAGTTTATCACCGACGGTCCTACATAACGTACTGCGCACAACATTCTATTTTTTATTAATTCATCATATTAAAAAGGGACAAAACTTATTATTTTCAAGATTTCATGCAACACTCTCCACCTATAACTTTAGACTAAACAAACAAGTTTTGTCCATCGTTATGTATAAAAAATTTGAGATAGTATATATTTTCAGTTATTCCTTAAAATAATAGATGATAATATATATATATATATATATATATATATATATATATATATATATATATATATATATATATATATATATATATATATATATATATATATATATATATATATACAACAACAACAACAACAATCCAGTAGAATTTCACAAGTGGGGTCTGGGAAGGGTAGTGTGTACGCAGACTTTACCCCTACCCAAGGGGATAGAGAGGCTGTTTCTGAAAGACTCTCGACTCAAGATAATAGAAAAGACAAAAGAAGAAAGTATGAATCAACGCGAAAATTATATGGTAAAAGGAACATAGAAAGTAAGAAAAAAAATAATAATAATTCAAAGCAAAAACGATGGTTTGTAAATGGATCCTGCATCGAAAATAGAAAATAATAAAATTCGACATTGCCCCTAGTTATCTTAGACAAAAACCCACCGAATTAGTCCACTACCTCCTAGCCTATAACCGTAATACGCGATTTTCATAACTTCCTATCAAGTGTCATGTCCCCGGAAATTTGAAGCATAGCCATATCCTGCCTGATCACTTCTCCCCAATACTTCTTAGGCCGCCATATGCCTCTTCTCGTGCCTTCCACGACCAGCCGCTCACACGTCCTTACTGGAGCATCTGGGCTTCTCCTCTGTACACGTCCGAACCATCTAAGCATCGCTTCCCATATATATATATATATATATATATATATATATATATATATATATATATATATATATATATATATATATATATGTGTGTGTGTGTGTGTGTGTGTGTGTGTTTACATACTTTTGAGCTACTGGATATAATTAATTTTGATCGATAGGCCACTTTTGTATTTTGCCCTAAACTTTTTACCATCATCTTAAGTTGACATCTAATAACAAGTAAATTATCCGAGCAAACGTGATATGATAACATTAAAAATAGAGTAATAATTTACTATAATCGATCAAATTGAATTGATAACATAAAACTCTTTACACTATTATTTGATTCTTGAAAATTTACTTTTTTAGTTGATAAGAATTATCAAAATCATGGAATCATTCCTAGGATATAAAGGTTAACCTTTAATTTATCGTTTTTTCTGTTGAGGAGTTACTCGTGGGCAATGATTAGGTCATGCACGTTCTAGAATGCAGCAACTTTTACTATATCAAGCTGCTATTCAAAAGTGTGAGGTAAGAACATATTATTTTGGAATATACTCCCATAGAATAATTAAACTGTAAGCTGAGAATCTGTTATTTTGGAAAAAGGTATGCCCAGTTCTCACGTGGAAAATCAAGGTGAATTGATTAGTATAATGTACATAATTTAGATCACTAAGCGATGAAAGGATCCCACATAGACTCTAAACATAATTTTAACTTACAAATATGTTAAAAAGCTTACAAGAGTAATAATTAAATTAATCATCATGTATTTTCAAATTGTTGATAGCAATATTTGTTAGTTATTACCTGAAAAGCCAACTGAATTCATTCTTGATCTATCCCTACTATGGTGGACCAAATGATCTATTTGTACTATTAAAATTAGATCATTAGGATGTTGATTGGCCGAATCAAGCAACATGGCAATATTTTTTAAGTTTGACCTTTCTATGCTAGTCTAATAACTTCACTTAATCTTGATTAAAGGAGTAAAGGACTAATGAAAGATGAGACTCATCAATACAGAAGAAATTAGTAGGGGATGCAAATAATTTATTTGTACCTAATCATGCTAATTTATTATACTTAATTTATAGTCAACAACAACAATAGCCCAATGAAATCCCACAAGTGTGATCTGGAGAGGGTAGGATATACGCAATCTTACTACTACATTGGGAGGGCAGAGTGATGAATTTTGTCATCAACATACGGCTAAAGAGAAGAAACAAAGACGAAGAATGCAGAGAAAATTTTTTGCTCTGTTATTTTTGTACAGTGTAAAATGAAAGAGACAAGGCCTGCTGTATATAACTAAATTAACCACCTAATCTTTGCCAGATGTAACTATCACACTAAATTTAGTTAAATAAATAACTAATTATGATTAACCTATATCCTTTACACACACACACACCCTCAAGCTAGGACTGGGAAAAATGTTCTGAAGTCCTAGCTTGGACATCAAGTATGTATGTTGAGGTCGACCAAGTCCTTAGTAAGAATGTCAGCTTCTTGTTCTGTTGTAGCACAATATAGAGTGAAGATGTGGCCCTGTTGATTCTCCTCACGGATGAAATGACAAACAATGTCAATATATTTTGTGCGCTCATGGAAGACATGATTGGCAGCAATGGCAAGAACTGACTTGCTAGCACAATAGAGAGGCACGGGGTAACGATGCTTGACCCCCAACTCCTTGAGTAGGCCAAGAATCCACACAACATTCTGCAATAGTTGAAGCTAGGGTGCGATATTCAGCTTCAGCTGATCTTCTAGAAATAGTAGATTATTTCTTAGAATTACAAGATATCAAAAAAGTACCAAACTTAACAAAGTATCTTCTAATTGACTTGCGTGTATTAGGACATGCAGCCCAATCTGCATCACAAAATGCTGAGAGTGACTCAAAACAATAGGCAGTCAAAAGGACCTCCATTCCTGGACTATTTTTGATATATCTAACCACCTTGAGTGCACTTCCATATGAGAAACTTTAGGACTGCGCATGAATTGACTGAGACTTTAGACAGTGAGTGAAATGTTTGGCCTTGTGATGATAAAAAAAAAGCTTCCCTAAGAGCCTTTGATATGACCCAGGATCAGCCAACAACATATCACCATATGGTCCTATATGAGTATCAAATTCAGCAGTTATAAGCTTTACATTGAGTTCCATAGGGCAAGTTACTGGCTTGGAACCTGAGAGCCCCAACTCAACTATAAGCTCTAGAGCATATATGCGTTGGTGCATTAATATAACATCACCATTTCTTGCAAATTATATGCCTAGGAAGTATTTAAGCTCTCACATAGGTCCTTTATCTTGAATGAAGCTTGTAAATCACCCTTGGTTTGTTGAATCAATATAAGACTATCACGTATAAGAAGATCATCAATATAGACTAAGACTACTTTTAGACCTTCGTCAATTGAGTTCGACTTGACAACAAGAGTGTTGTCATGTGGCAGCAAGAGTGTTGCAAGATAGGTGCACGAGTAACACCAAAGTCAAAAAGGGAAATGGGCAAGTGATGTCCAAGGCTTTGACGGAGGCGAGACAGCTTGGCAAGGGCTTGACAATGAGTTGCGGGATAAGGGTGACACTTGATTATGGAAAATGCATCAAATCATGAGGCAGTGATGCCAATGCAAGGCAAAAACGGATAGTCAAAGGCAAGAAAATATGCAACGGGAAGGCAGTGCGTAGGCAAACATTTCATGGCATTGATTTGCGGCAAACGGGCCAAGTTCGTGGGTGATGGCAAGGAAAATTGGGGCATCATGCATCTAGATACAATGGCATTGGCGCCTGGTCCAAGAAAAGGCACGAAATTGGGCAGCAACATTGGAATTGACCAAGTCAATGGTGGTTACGGGCACATGTTGTGCACATGAGCAGCAATTGAGCTTTGTCATAAAAGCTGGCAGGAGTTAGCACATTTTTGGGGGCCATGATCCCATTTACCTTAGCATGATTTACATGATCCAAGTAGTTGAGCGTGTCACTACACTAAACTAAAGTAGTGGGATGAGTGAGCAAGTGTCTAAGCCTAAAATGGGGCAACTATTGTAAATATGGGGCTGTTTCATGTATTATAAATGGGCAGTACCCTTTTCCTTTGGAGAATAGAGTGAAAAAACGTGTGAGAGTGCATGTTTTGAGTTAGAAAGAGTCCTAAACATGTTTTCAAGATGGAAAACAAACCTAAGGCTAAGAGTAGTCTTGTGAGGGTCAAGAGTGATCTTCATTTTTGTACACGGATGTACTTCGAGTTAAGTTTCTTTGTATGCTCGAGTTAAATACAAAGTTGGAAAAAGATTTTTTTGTATATTGTGCCTTTTTTCACGTTTAAATTCTATCCCTTCATCATACTTTTGTTGCCTAAAATCAGTATCTACTTACTACATTGAAAAGCTGCCTAAATTAATCGAAGCGCAAAGTTGCTGAAATTTTGGACGAGTGTTGGAGCAGGCTGAAGTCAAGTCGAGTCTTGACTGCCACGCGAGCTGTCATAAAATGCACCCGTGACAACTACCACCATATGATCTGTTGCTCATTTGATGAACAAGGAATAATCCAAATGACTCTGTTGAAAACAAGCATCCACCAAGTCTGATGTTATCTTGAGATTCCATTGTCTATAAGCCTGCTTAAGTCCATAGAGAGACTTGATCATTTTTCAGCAAACTTTTGTCACCGGTCATACGGTTAGTAGCACCAGTATCAACTATCCACTTACACAGTTCTATGTTTTCATATAATGCTATATTACCACATAAATATTTACCTGCCATGTTGGCACTTTCTTCTCTAATAGAACTTTTGTTTAGCAATTATAGCAACTGATTGTACTGCTCCTTAGTGAAGAATTGAGTAGGTTCAACATCGATGCTTGGTTGATATGCATATGGTGTGATTGTCAATCCTTGTTGTCTAGTTTTATCAACCATGACTGCATTTGCTTTCTTCTTCTACTTGAAATCCGATGGATATCCAACAATGTTGTAGTAATTATCCTTTAAATGCTTTGTCTTGTTACAACATTCACACTTTATTAGTTTGTAACATTCATTTCTAGTATGACCTTTCAAATGGAAAATGTCACACTCTAAACTATAATTTCTCCTTGGTCTGGATGTGGAATAGCCAGTAAATAAGGTAGTATAGGCATTATGCCCAGCATGCCCATAGGTACCACCAGTAATCAGCTTTCTGCTTTCATCCTGAACTACTATAGCATAAGACTTATCTATAGATGGTAAGGTTGGCATCAATAAGATTAGGCTCTTTAGTTGCTCAAAATTATGATTTAGTCCCATCAAAAATTGTAACAGCCATTGATATTCCAATTGATCAACATACTCTGTAGCTGATGGAGGAGGTGGCAGTCTCGAGTCATATTCTGTCCATGGATCTTTCAGCTTGGTAAAGTAAGTCGACACTGACGAAATCCCATGTGTTAAGGTGAATATTTTCTTTTGCAAGTAGTACAACCTTTATGCGTTTACTTAGTCAAATCTCTCCTTGAATGCAGCCCATACTATCATGCCCCAACCTCGGGGAGCGTGACTCACACTTAATCGGGTGGACCCGGTCGAGTAAGCATGTTATACACTTTTTATCCAACCCGCATATGACCAAGAGAAGGCGCGTTTACATTAGTTTAAATAGTAGAAGGATCATATATTTGTAACATTACTAATTCATTTCATTTTACTATATCATTGTTAAGTTTTTCAAAATACATACACTTTACAATCTAGTGGAAAAAAGTCCAAAATACATCATAATCCACCTGACATTTCTAGAACACATACACAACCCACATAAATATCTAAGGAGCCTCTAATGATACAAAAGGCAGTTATGATAATGTTGGTAATAGGGACCCGGCTATACCTCAAAAATATGGTAAACATAAATAAAAGATGCATTATATGACCCCGGGATGAAATGGGGCTCACCAAGTTTGCTGGGATTATGTTGGTGATGTACCACTAGCTGCGATCAACACTGTCTGCTATAGAACCACTTACATCCATTTAAAGATGTAGTGCCCCCGGAAGAAAGGACGTTAGTATTGTCGAATAGTACTAGTATGTAAATTAAAAACACCATCTTAATAGAATGAACAATGAAATAAACGGGAACAGTCATGATGTACAATAAGAGCTTCAAACCATACTAAAACATCAAGTAAGGATCATATAAGTTCTTAAGTCTATTTCCATCTTATTAGATTGGTAATCTTTAGTTTCATATGCCACAATCCACAATACCACAGTATTCTTACATGAAGTCCGATCTCGATATGAACGGCTAGGTCATCTCATTTGAGACATCAACCATATCCACAATTTCAATTATCATTTACACCACAGCTACCACCATGTGTGCGATATGGCATCCGATCGCGACCCGGTCGGTTAGGACATCTCACTTGATACATCATCCTATCAATCGTTCATCTCACTTTACATTTTTTATCATCTTTCAATACATTGGCATGAGTGGCCTCATTTATTAAGTCGTTCTTGGAACTTTGCTTATAATTCAAGTTTCCCTTTTTATACATTCAAATAACATTATCATCAATATCATTAAGGCCTGTAATGTAAGGCATTTTCACACATAAAGAAAAATCTTGGAAAATCCTAAGCACACATAGGCTTTTTGTACAAATTGGCATAGCAACCTTTGTTAGATTCTTGATATGAATTCTTAATCTTTCTCAACACATATGTCACATTTTAAATACATCCTAAAATGACATGATGATATGGTAAAAACTTAGATCAAATATTGAACATGAGTCTTTTAACACAACACATTAGGGCAGTCAATTCTAGTTTGATCAATTTAGGTACCTACACCAATTACACGAACGACAGGGGTTCAATTCTAAGAAGAATGGGATTTATCCATACATACCTTAATTGAGCCTCTTAAAAATTTAAGATGATCCAGAACTTAGCAACTTCAATCTATTTTGATAATATAGCAAAGTTGAACCCAAAATTAGGAGATAATCATAAATCTACCTCACTTGAGCATTTTGTCAAACATTATATGTGCATTATTGTTCTTAAGGCCTTTTATGAAAGATTCTACCATTCCTTCCACTCATTCTTCGTTCACAACCTCCCCACATCTTTAGGAATACATAAATGCAAGATATTCACCCCATACCCAATAATTGTCTTACTAATTATCCCTTTTTTTTTTAAATTAAAAACTAGGGTGTAGATTTCTTACATTTATTAAGAGAACCTTCTTGACAATCTTCAAGGATTTAGAAAGAATTGATGGATATTAGTTTGAAGGTTGATTTCTCTCTCTTAGAACTCTTTCCCTCACTCTAGAAATATTAGAAAATAACTCAAAATAGTGTATGGTATGTGTTTTTAATGGAATAGGGTTAGGTTTAAAGATTATAAAATAGGAGACCCGATACAGTCTGCAGTCGCATATGTGACTGCATAATAGTTATGCGGTCCGCAAAATGATCGTGAAAAGTGGCCCTTAGAGACTTGAATTTTCTGCTTCGATCTACGACCATTATGCAGTTCGCAGACCTATTCTGCGGTCACATAATGCGCGACAAAACCTCCCTTCGCGAAAGTCCTATGATGCGACAAAAGTGCGGCACGCGAAATAGATATGTGGTCGCATAATTAGCCGCAAAACTGACCTCAAAATTGGCCAAAAAGACTGCCTCACTCTGCGACCATTTTGCGGCCGGTAGAGTGATTATGCTACCATAAAATGGGTTGCAGAAATGCACACTTCTGCAAAACATTTTCCTTTAACTTTGTGACGTACTGTTCAATCCAAAAGTCTAATTTCTAGTTTTTGGGAAGAATTTTACGGGGCCTTACGCATACCTTCTATGCATTAGAAGAAAATAGCACTATGTTTACCAATACTTTGCTTACATTGCTGATAATCCATGGAGTCACAATGGCATTACATCGATCTGATTGACTTTCCAAATTAGGACCAAATTCTTCCTTTAATGTCGATCCATTAATTAACACAATTTACTCATACCTAATAGTGCAACCTTCATCGCACGACTCCAAAGAGACTAATTCCCCATACCTGTCAAGATGAGTCCCACCGACATGAATCCTAGACCGTCAGATGGGTGTAGGTAAAGAGGATGGTTGTGATCAAGAACAATTGAGCTAGCATCTGCTCCAGTGCTTGCGTCAACTCCATTATTCCCGTTAATAGTCAAATTTTCAGGAATCCCCATTTAAAGATGCAAATTAGGCTCAAAGCTTCTAAAATTGAGTAGATTCTCTCGAATCTTTCTTCAATTGCACGAAAAATCCTCTAGAATTACTCGATTAACGGCTCTAATACCATGATGAATGTCATCAAGACGCAGCTAAAGAGAAGAAACAAAGACGAAGAATGCAGAGAGAATTTGTTGCTCTGTTATTTTTGTACAGTATAAAATGAAAGAGACAATGCCTATTATATAACTAAACTAACCGCCTAATCTTTGCCAGTTGTACTATCACACTATCTTTAGTTAAGTTAACTAACTAACTATGATTAACCTATATCCTTTACAGAAAGAGACTGTTTCTGATAGACCCTCGGCTAAAAAAGATGGAAGAAGCGCTGATAGCAATTCATAGCAAGACAATATATTAGGAAATGAATTAAAGATAACAATAAAGGATCTGAAAGAAGTACCTATAACAATTAATAGCAAGAATTTTTAGAGAGGTCTTGTCACGACCCAGATTTCCCACCATCGGGGTCATGATGGCGCCTACTAAATAGAAGCTAGGCAAGCCAAATATTAATTACATCTCCATTAATAACCAATTTCTTATTAACAACATAAAAATTACATCGGAATAATCAAAATTAGCGGAAGACTTAGTCAGATATGATAAAGAAAAATCCAAATCTGATACACTACCCAAGACTGGTGTCACAATACTCACGAACTTCTAAGAATAATACACATAATTGTTTGAAAGAAAATACAAGCTCTTTATCTCGATTACATGAGATAACAGAATGAAAAGCATAGATAGGAGAGACAACGGGTCCTGCGGACGCCTGCAAGGCTACCTCGTAGTCTCAGTATTCGAAAAATCCACAAGTCGCTACTGCCGCTGCTGCTGTCCGTAACCTGTATCTGCGCAAAAAGAGCGCAGAGTGTAGTATCGGCACAACCGACCCCATGTGCTGGTAAGTGCCTGGCCTATCCCAGCGAACTAGTGACAAGGCTAAGGCCGGTCACCCACCTAAACTTGTACAGTTGCAATATAGATATATATATATACAATACATTTATAAGGAAATACTCTGCTCTGAAATAACAGTCAATAACTCACGATATCCAGAATAATCTAATCAACAGAATAAATCTTACTTTCATGTCTCAATTCCTCTCTCATTTCATATCTCGTGGTAGGCGTACCACCCGCTCCCAACTATCACGGTAATTATATCTTGTGGTAGGCGTACCACCCGCTCCCAATTATATCAATAATTATATCTTGTGGTAGGCGTACCACCCGCTCCCAAATATATCAATAGGCTACCGGCAACTATGGCCAATGCCAAGATTTCAATCACTTCGTGGTCGGCGTACCACACGATCCCATTTCTTATTATATAAGTGGTCGGCGTACCACACGATCCCATTTCGTAAATATATATATATTACCGGCATTTAGCCAATAATCTCTATATCAACAATATTTATAATTACCGGTTTTTAAACCAATAATTTATAATAGTTTCAACAATTTACCTTCATTACCGGTATAACACCAATAATTCTTATTCAACAATTTATTCATAACTAAATTCATATTCCTACAAACTAGGATAGAACAAACAACTTACCTCGAAAGTTCACGAACGATTCAATCCGTAGCAATGCCTTTTCCTTTCGAATTTGACTCCAATCCAACCGTATCTATACACAATTGATTTAATATCATCAATTCTACTTAACAAACTAGTTCATATTGCTAAATATGGTTTTTACAACATTCTGCCCGGAATAGTAAAAACCGACCCCGGGCCCACATAATCGAAACTCAAGTTTCGAACCAAAATAAGTTCACCCAATCTTCCATGAGTTCAAATATACAATTTGTTCTTAAGATCGACTCCAAAACGGGGTCTAAATCGCAAATTCTTTGAAAGCCCTAACTATACCAATTTCTCAAATTTCCAACCAATTTACACATGTTTAAGCCTAAGGATTTGATTGATGTTGATGAAAAATGATGAAGACAAGTTAACAATACTTACCCAATGAACTTTGATGAAGAAATGCCTCAAAAATCGCCCAAAAGTTGTGGAGAAGAAGGGATTTTGTGAAAATGGGATAAAATCCCGTAAGTGTTCTGTTTTGGGGTATTAAATCACTGGGCGGAAATTTGTTCTACGCGATCGCGTGAATTGGATCGCGATCGCGGAAGGCACATATTCAACACTACGCGATCGCGTGGACAATGCTGCGATCGCGTAGAAGAATTTCGCTGGGTGGCACATTTGTACTACGCGATCGCGTGAAAAGGGTCGCGATCGCGGTGAAGGAAAACGGAAAGCTACGCGATCGCGTGCAGACGGCTGCGATCGCGTTGAAGAAAGACGGAAAGCTTCGCGATCGCGTGAAGACAGCCGCGATCGCGTTGAGTAACGTGACAAGGCAGTGCGATCGCGTGAACAAGGCCGCGATCGCGTAGGGTAAAATGTCTGTGTAAAAATTGCAGAAAATCTGCCAGTTTTCTAAGTCCAAAAACACCCCGAACCACCTCCGAAACACTCCCGAGCCCTCGGGGCTCCAAACCAAATATGTACACTAACTCAAAAACATCATACGAACTTGCTCGCGCGATCAAATCGCTAAAATAACATCAAAATCAATGAATTGAGCCTTAAAGCTCAAGAATTCTTTAAGATTTCATAATTTCCAAACTTTCCAATTTAAGGCCGAAACACGTCAAACGACGTCCGTTTTCAACCAAACTTTACAGGAAGCGCTTAACCAATATATATGACTTGTACCGGGCGTCGGAACCAAAATATGAGCCTGATACTTATATTTCTAACTCATTTTCCTTTCCATTTTTCCTTATTAATTTCAGAAAACAATTTAACGAGAAAAATTCTTTTATCGGGGTTCTAGACCTCGGATTTCGACTCTGGGAAGATGCCCGAGTCCTATATTTGTCTACGGATTTTCTGAAATAGTCAAATCACGGATCCGGGTCCGTTTACCAAAAATGTTGACCAAAGTCAACCATATCAATATTAATATCAAAATTCTTCTACTTTTTCACATATTTCACATATTTCAACATAAATCTTTTCCGGCTTTGTGCCCGGACTGTGCACGCAAATCGAGGCAACTATAAATGAGGTTTTCAAGGCCTCAAAAGCTCGGAATGATTAAATAAACAAGTGATGACCCTTTGGGTCGTCACAATCTCCACCTCTAAAACAACCGTTCGTCCTCGAACGGACAAAAGAAAGAAGTACCTGAGTCAGGAAACAAATGTGGGTAGCGGCTCCGCATATCGGACTCGGACTCCCAGGTCGATGCCTCAGGAGGCTGACCTCTCCACTGAACACGCACAGAAGGATAACTCTTCGACCTCAACTGTCGAACCTGCCGGTCTAGAATGGCCACCGACTCCTCCTCGTAAGATAGATCATTGTCCAATTGGACAGTACTGAAGTCTAACACATGTGTGGGATCGCCGTGGTATCTCCGAAGCATAGATACGTGAAAAACTGGATGCACGGCCGATAAGCTAGGCGGCAAAGCTAATCTGTAAGCCACCCCTCCCACTCTGTCTAGAATCTCAAATGGACCAATATACCTAGGGCTGAGCTTGCCCTTCTTCCCAAACCTCATCACGCCCTTCATAGGCGACACTCGGAGCAATACTCGTTCACCAACCATGAAATCTACATTTCGAACCTTACGATCCGCATAAGTCTTTTGCCTGGACTGAGCTGAACGTAATCTCTCCTGAATAGTCTTGACCTTATCCAAGGCCTCCTGAACTAAATCTGTACCCAACAACCGAGCCTCTCCCGGTTCAAACCATCCAACTGGTGATCGACATCGCCTACCATATAACGCCTCATACGGAGCCATCCGGATGCTAGATTGGTAACTGTTATTGTAGGCGAACTCTGCTAATGGCAGAAACTGGTCCCACGAACCTCCGAAATCAATAACACAAGCTCGAAGCATGTCCTCTAGAATCTGAATAGTCCTCTCGGACTGGCCATCCGTCCGAGGATGAAATGCTGTACTCAACTGAACCTGGGTACCTAACTCCTGCCGGACCGCTCTCCAGAACCGCGAGGTAAACTGCGTACCCCGATCAGAGATAATAGATACTGGCACTCCATGGAGACGAACAATCTCCCTAATATAAACCTCCGCTAACCTCTCCGATGAGTAGGAGACGGATACTGGAATAAAGTGTGCTGACTTGGTCAGCCTATCAACAATGACCCAAATAGCATCAAATTTCCTTCTAGTCAAAGGAAGTCCAGTAACGAAATCCATAGTGATCCGCTCCCATTTCCACTCGGGAATTTCAATCCTCCGGAATACACCACCAGGTCTCCGGTGCTCATATTTCACCTGCTGACAATTTAGATACCGAGCGACATACGCAACGATATCTTTCTTCATTCTGCGCCACCAATAGTGTTTCCGTAAGTCCTGGTACATCTTCGCGGCGCCTGGGTGAATAGAATACCGCGAACTGTGGGCCTCTGCTAAGATTAACTCTCGAATCCCTTCGACATTGGGCACACAAACTCGACCCCGCAATTTCAATATCCCATCATCATCTAGATTTACCTGTGTGGCACCTCCCCGATGTACTGTATCTCTCAACTCACGCAAATGAGGATCATCAAATTGCCTCTCACGGATACGCTCTAATAAAGAAGAACGAGCGACCGTGCGGGCTAACACTCTGCTAGGCTCAGAAATGTCCAATCTCACGAACCGGTTGGCTAATGCCTGGACGTCTAGAGCCAATGGTCTCTGACTGACCGGAATATATGCAAGACTACCCATGCTGGCAGACTTTCTACTTAATGCATCGGCCACCACATTGGCCTTACCTGGGTTATATAAAATAGTAACATCATAGTCTTTCAGCAACTCTAGCCATCTTCTCCGCCTCATATTCAACTCTTTCTGCTTAAACAAATACTGAAGACTCTTATGATCGGTATACACTTCACATGCTACACCATACAAATAATGCCTCCGGATCTTCAATGCGTGAATAATCGCCGCCAATTCTAGATCATGCACCTGGATAGTTCTTCTCATGAATCTTCAACTGCCTCGAAGCATAGGCAATAACCTTGCCATCCTGCATTAACACCGCACCAAGCCCAATACGGGAAGCATCACAATAAACAGTATAAGGTCCCGTACCTGTGGGTAAAACCAATACCGGTGTCGTGGTCAAGGTTGTCTTGAGCTTTTGAAAGCTCGCCTCACATTCATCGGACCATTCAAATTGAACACCCTTCTGGGTCAATCTGGTCAGTGGGGTTGCAATAGACGAAAATCCTTCTACGAATCGGCGATAATAGCCCGCTAACCCCAAGAAACTCCGAATATCCGTGGCTGATGTCGGTCTAGGCCAGCTCTTGACTGCCTCAATTTTCTTCGGATCAACCTGAATACCTGCTGCCGTCGCAATATGACCCAGGAATGCAACTGAACTTAGCCAAAATTCACACTTTGAAAATTTTGCATATAGCTGGCTATCTCTCAGAGTCTGCAAGGCCACTCTGAGATGTTGCGCATGCTCCTCCTGACTGCGGGAATATATTAATATGTCATCAATGAAGACTATTACAAACAAGTCTAAATAAGGCCGGAACACCCGATTCATTAATTCCATAAAAGCTGCTGGAGCATTTGTCAACCCAAAAGACATGACCGAAAATTCATAATGTCCATACCGAGTGCGAAACGCGGTCTTAGGGACATCAGATGCCCTAATCTTCAGCTGATGATAGCCAGATCTCAAATCTATCTTTGAAAATACCTTGGCACCCTGAAGCTGGTCAAATAAATCATCAATTCGCGGAAGTGGATATTTATTTTTGATAGTCACCTTGTTTCACTGTCGATAGTCAATGCATATTCTCATCGAACCATCTTTCTTCTTTACAAATAATACAGGTGCACCCCACGGCGAAACACCGGGCCTAATGAAACCCTTTTCAAGTAAATCCTGCAACTGTTCCTTCAATTCTTTTAACTCTGGCGGAGCCATACGGTATGGGGGAGTGGAAATGGGCTGAGTGCCTGGAGCCAAGTCAATGCAAAAATCAATGTCCCTATCGGGCGGCATACCTGGCAAGTCTGAAGGAAATACTTCAGGAAATTTGCGAACCACGGGCACAGAGTCAATAGAAGGAACCTCGGCACTAGAATCACGGACATAGGCCAAATAAGCCAAGCATCCCTTTCCAACCATACGGTGAGCCTTAACATAAGAAATAACATTGCGACTAGTATGACCTGAAATTCCTTTCCACTCTATACGAGGCAAATTCGGCAGGGCTAAAGTCACAGTCTTGGCATGGCAATCTAAAATAGCATGATACGGAGATAGCCAGTCCATGCCTAGTATAATATCGAAGTCCGCCATATTTAGGAGTAATAAATCAGCACGGGTCTCGAGACCCTCAATTACTATAATACATGACCGATGAACTCGATCAACCACAATAGAATCGCCTACTGGTGTAGACACATGAACGGGAACACTCAGTGGATCACCGGGCTGAACCAAGTATGGTGCAAAATAGGAAGACACGTACGAATATGTAGACCCAGGGTCAAATAATGCTGATGCCTTTCTATCACAAACCAAAATAATACATGTAATGACGGCATCAGAAGACTCAGCCTCTGGTCTGGCGGGAAGTGCATAACATCGGGGCTGTGCCCCACCACCCTGAGCAATATCTCTAGGACGATCGGCTGCTGGCTAGTCTTTACCTCTATCGGTCTGAGCTCCACCTCTATGACCTCTACCTCCACCTCTATGCCCTCTACCCCCGTCTCTAGCTGGCTGGGCAGGCTGTGGGGGAACTGGGGCCTGAATCATGGCACGAGAACCCTGCTGGTGAGATCTGTCAGAAGCTCGAGGGCAATACCTTGCAATGTGCCTAAGATCACCGCACGTAAAACAAGCCCTCGGCTGTTGATAATGGCGAAGTGGTGGTGCACTAATAGGCTGCTGATCAGAGTAGCGTGGCTGAGAATTACGATCACCTGAAGCATCATGAGAAACCTGAAGAGCTGACCGATAAGGCCTAGGAGGATGGCCTCTATCATAAAAATCTTTATCTCCAGACGAGGTACCACTGAATCTACCCGAATTACGAGATCTCTTATCTGATCCATGTCTCGCTCCCTGTGACAGAGCCATCTCTATCCGGCGGGCTGCATTAGCCGCCTCCTGAAAAGTGATTTCAGTTCCTGCTCCCATAGCCATCTGTAGCCGAATTGGCTGATTCAAGCCATCAATAAACCTCCTCACTCTCTCCCGCTCTGTGGGAAGTATGATAATAGCATGACGAGCCAGGTCCACGAACTTAGTCTCGTACTGAGTGACAGACATAGAACCCTGATGAAGACGCTCAAATTGTCTGCGCATAAACTCCCGCTGAGTTGCTGGAAGGAACTTCTCCAAGAATAATTCTGCAAACTGCTCCCAAGTCAAAGATGACGATCCCGCTGGCCCGGTTAGACAATAATCTCTCCACCAAGTCTTGGCGGAACCGGATAACCGAAAAGTAGCAAAATCCACACCATTTGTCTCCACGATACCCATAGTACGGAGAACTTCGTGGCAGCTCTGTATAGGAAATCCTGTGGATCCTCTGAAGGAGTACCACCGAATGTGGTAGTGAACAGCTTGGTAAACCCGTCCAATCTCCACAACGCATCAGCGGACATAGCTGCACCATCATTAGACGGAGTCGCGATAATAGGCCGAACCGCCTCGGTGGGTCGAATCGCGGGATCTTGAGCACGGGGAATTACCGGCTGCGGGTGCGCGTAGCGGAGTCCGATTACCTCCTCCGGCCGAGAAGTGGCTGGTGCTACCGGTAATAAACCTACTCCGGTGACATGATCCATAAAACCCGCTATCCGGACCAAAGCATCCCGAAGATCCGGTGAAAATAAAGCTCCTCCCGGGACTTGAGCTGGGGCCTACTGGAGCTGCTGGGGCCGGAATTTCCTCCTCTATATGAACCCGAGGTTCTGCCACTCGTGCTGCTGCTCGGGGCTGAGCTCTGCCCTACCTTGTCCTCTAGGACGACCTCGACCTCGGCCTCTACCCCTAGCGGAAGCTGCCGCTGCTGGGACCTCGGGCTGCTGGTCAGTAGATGAGGATGCACGTGTCCTTACCATCCGCGGAAGAACGGAGTAGAAGTTCAATTAACATTTAAAAGATCAAGTCGCACGACCGGAAAGAATAAAGGGAATATTTTCCTAACTCCGTAGCCTCTGGAGGATAAATACAGACGTCTCCGTACCGATCCTTCAGACTCTACTAAGGTTGTTCGTGAGTTGTGAGACCTATGCAACCTAGTGCTCTGATACCAACTTGTCACGACCCGGATTTCCCACCATCGGGGTCATGATGGCGCCTACTAAATAGAAGCTAGGCAAGCCAAATATTAATTACATCTCCATTAATAACCAATTTCTTATTAACAACATAAAAATTACAGCGGAATAATCAAAATTAGCGGAAGACTTAGTCAGATATGATAAAGAAAAATCCAAATCTGATACACTACCCAAGACTGGTGTCACAATACTCACGAACTTCTAAGAATAATACACATAATTGTTTGAAAGAAAATACAAGTTGTTTATCTCGATTACATGAGATAACAGAATGAAAAGCATAGATAGGAGAGACAACGGGTCCTGCGGACGCCTGCAAGGCTACCTCGTAGTCTCAGTAGTCGGAAAATCCACAAGTCGCTACTGCCGCCGCTGCTGTCCGTAACCTGTATCTGCGCAAAAAGAGCGCAGAGTGTAGTATCAGCACAACCGACCCCATGTGCTGGTAAGTGCCTGGCCTATCCCAGCGAACTAGTGACAAGGCTAAGGCCAGTCACCACCTAAACCTGTACAGTTGCAATATAGATATATATATATAATACATTATAAGGAAATACTCTGCTCTGAAATAACAATCAATAACTCACGATATCCAGAATAATTTAATCAATAGAATAAATCTTACTTTCATGTCTCAATTCCTCTCTCATTTCATATCTCGTGGTAGGCGTACCACCCGCTCCCAACTATCGCAGTAATTATATCTTGTGGTAGGCGTACCACCCGCTCCCAATATATCAGTAATTATATCTTGTGGTAGGCGTACCACCCGCTCCCAAATATATCAATAGGCTACCGGCAACTATGGCCAATGCCAAGATTTCAATCACTTCGTGGTCGGCGTACCACACGATCCCATTTCTTATTATATAAGTGGTCGGCGTACCACACGATCCCATTTCGTAAATATATATATATTACCGGCATTTAGCCAATAATCTCTATATCAACAATATTTATAATTACCGGTTTTTAAACCAATAATTTATAATAGTTTCAACAATTTACCTTCATTACCGGTATAACACCAATAATTCTTATTCAACAATTTATTCATAACTAAATTCATATTCCTACAAACTAGGATAGAACAAACAACTTACCTCGAAAGTTCACGAACGATTCAATCCGTAGCAATGCCTTTTCCTTTCGAATTTGACTCCAATCCAACCGTATCTATACACAATTGATTTAATATCATCAATTCTACTTAACAAACTAGTTCATATTGCTAAATATGGTTTTTACAACATTCTGCCCGGAATAGTAAAAACCGACCCCGGGCCCACATAATCGAAACTCAAGTTTCGAACCAAAATAAGTTCACCCAATCTTCCATGAGTTCAAATATACAATTTGTTCTTAAGATCGACTCCAAAACGGGGTCTAAATCGCAAATTCTTTGAAAGCCCTAACTATACCAATTTCTCAAATTTCCAACCAATTTACACATGTTTAAGCCTAAGGATTTGATTGATGTTGATGAAAAATGATGAAGACAAGTTAACAATACTTACCCAATGAACTTTGATGAAGAAATGCCTCAAAAATCGCCCAAAAGTTGTGGAGAAGAAGGGATTTTGTGAAAATGGGATAAAATCCCGTAAGTGTTCTGTTTTGGGGTATTAAATCACTGGGCGGAAATTTGTTCTACGCGATCGCGTGAATTGGATCGCGATCGCGGAAGGCACATATTCAACACTACGCGATCGCGTGGACAATGCTGCGATCGCGTAGAAGAATTTCGCTGGGTGGCACATTTGTACTACGCGATCGCGTAAAAAGGGTCGCGATCGCGGTGAAGGAAAACGGAAAGCTACGCGATCGCGTGCAGACGGCTGCGATCGCGTTGAAGAAAGACGGAAAGCTTCGCGATCGCGTGAAGACAGCCGCGATCGCGTTGAGTAACGTGACAAGGCAGTGCGATCGCGTGAACAAGTCCGCGATTGCGTAGGGTAAAATGTCTGTGTAAAAATTGCAGAAAATCTGCCAATTTTCTAAGTCCAAAAACACCCCGAACCACCTCCGAAACACTCCCGAGCCCTCGGGGCTCCAAACCAAATATGTACACTAACTCAAAAACATCATACGAACTTGCTCGCGCGATCAAATCGCTAAAATAACATCAAAATCAATGAATTGAGCCTTAAAGCTCAAGAATTCTTTAAGATTTCATAATTTCCAAACTTTCCAATTTAAGGCCGAAACACGTCAAACGACGTCCGTTTTCAACCAAACTTTACAGAAAGCGCTTAACCAATATATATGACCTGTACCGGGCGTCGAAACCAAAATACGAGCCCGATACCAGTACTTTTTAATCAAAATTCAGTTTCATTTTCCTTAAACATTTTCAGAAAACAATTTAACAGAAAAATTCTTTTACTGGGGTTCTAGACCTCGGATTTAAATTTCGGACATATGCCCAAGTTCCATATTTTTCTACGGATTTTCTGAAATAGTCAAATCACGGATCCGGTCCGTTTACCAAAAATGTTGACCAAAGTCAACCATATCAATATTAATATCAAAATTCTTCTACTTTTTCACATATTTCACATATTTCAACATAAATCTTTTCCAACTTTGTGCCCGGACTGTGCACGCAAATCGAGGCAACTATAAATGAGGTTTTCAAGACCTCCAAAGCTCGGAATGATTAATAAAACAAGTGATGACCCTTTTGGGTCGTCACATGTCTAATAGCAATAGGGAATATGAAAGAATTGATATACTAGTAAAGAAAAAACTCATAAATTGAACATAAGATTGATAATTTATTTAGTTTTGAAATATCGTAACTCCAACATCTGACTTTGACAATTTGCCTCATTTGGTAAGAAATGCGATGATTATGGTTAATTACAGGATTTTGTCTTTAAGAATAAATCTCTAAATTATTGGTAAAGGACAACCGTATATTCTAAACTGCAATTATTGTTTGTATTATTTGGGACTCCAACAGCTCATTCCACTCCCTGGCCACATACTTTTCCCCCTTCAAAAACATATTCGTTTAGAACTTTTTCTCTAAATATATTTAAAAGCTTCTTTAAAAAGTAAAAGAAAACCAAATTAACACGCCATTTTACAATTTAATTTACGTTTCTTCACTTATTCCAAATCTTGCCCTAACTCTATCTGGATTAAACATCTAGAATCATTATTCCACATCTTGGAAAACATCTCTGTCACGTATTCTCCATCTTTATGATTCTTCTCTCTCTACATATTTTTAATTTTTATGTTGTCACTTTATTTAGCTATGTCAAGTTACTTACCACGTTTATTTCAAGTTACTTATTACAAAAAGTTTCTAACAATAATTACTAAACACATGTGTAGAAATTAAACTCAAAATAGTGTCTCTCTAAAAGCTACATGGGTTTTATTTTAGCTTTATTAGGATATTTTTTTAGTTTGTAATTATTCTGTATAACTTCTTTTTTATTATACATAATCCTTTATATTAACAGGACATTCAAGTTACAAGCAGTGGCGTACGCAGAATTTTTCATAAGCGATGTCACAAATAAATTATAAATAAATAATGAATAATAATAATATCATATTAAAAAACATAATTCAAATTGTTTATAGAGTACAACTCAAGTATCTTACTGAATATGAATTTTCATTTTTAAAAATATATTCAATATAACGTTATCAAAAATAATACTAAATACTTTTACAAACAAATAATCACACAAAAACTCTAACATTCATTCGATTATGCAAATTATTCTTAATCAATTTTAATGATGATAAAGAAGAACAGGAAAAAATAGCCTAACAACTTATAATACTAAGTTAAATAATTTATTGTTGCATAAAGCTAGCAAATGCTACTCTTGATCTATTGGTTAAGCTTATATTTTAATGCTTAAGAGTTAAGAACTCAATGGTTCAAACCTCCACTTTTTTTAAAAAGAAATTCTAGATTGATAAAAAAAATAAACCTTCAAGATACGATGGTTAACAAGATTCGAACTAGTGACACCTTATAGGAAAGTGAAGCGCCTAATCAATTGTGCTACACATTATGTGGTGTCACTTTTATTATATTTATCCCATTTCTTCTATTGGATTTTTATTACATATACTTATTTAGTAAAAAATTTCGACCAAGCGGTGTCACGTAACACCGCTTGGGGTAAGGTGGATCCGCTTCTGGTTACGAGAGAATGTAACCATTTACAGGTTTAACAGCTTCTTTCCATAGTGTCGGTAGTGGCTTTGTTTTTTATTTTTTTTTATTTAAAATCAGCTCACTAAGAAAATCATTAATTTATTTGGAAACTTGCAATCATATATCTAGCGTTCACTGATAATTTCTTCCAATTCGAAAGATTCCACGAATCCCTTTATTCTTATGGTACTATTTTTGTTTATTGCTGTCTTATTCTCCTTCCACGTGAGAGAAACTTTTCAGACTGGAGAATCTCATAATTTCAACTAAAAGTTGTCTTTTTTATACCCAAAAAGAAAGCTTGTTGATGTTGGTTTTATTTGTTATTAATAACAAAAGATTGTTACTAATAACAAAATAAATGTGAATGAAAAATGATGGAAAAGAATGTGAGAAAGTGAAATTTGAATTAGTTTACTTTACTAATGCACTTTGTCTCTTATTAATAGAAGGAAAGAAATAATCTTTGTTTATATATAAAAAAAACTCATTTTTAAGTTTTTAAAGAGCTAAGAAGGAGGCAAGAAAGTTTGTTGATGTTGGGTTTTATTTGTTATTAATAACAAAAGAAGTGTGAATGAAAAATATTGTGAAAAAAATGGAGGAAAGTAAAATTTTGAAGAAGTTTTATTTTGTGTCTCATACAACTAACACTAGTTGTATGAGCCCCCTTTTTGTCTCACAAATTTACGGACCTCAATCTTATAATCCTGGGTCCACAGAAATTTGGGTCCACAAAACTGTGAGACAAAAAAGTTATCGCATACAACTAGTAGTTGTATAAGACACAAAATAAAAAATTCAAAATTTTGAATTAGATCACCTTACTAATGCACCTTTTCCCACATTAGTAGCTGGAAAGAAAATATTTCTGTATATATAGATAAGCTCATCTTTTAGCTCTTAAAGAGTTAAGAAGAAAGCAAGTCTTACGTCGTCGTCGTCGCTCGGCTTCGGATTAATCTTTTTAGACAAAATTCTTGTCAGATATTTAATTAATTAATTATCAAAAATTCAATTCGGAATAACCCATGACCCGCGACCTGGTCTGTCCCGGCCTGTTTTCTTTCTCCCGATTATTTTAAATTCATTTTATTTTTTCCCGCAAAATTTCCAACAACTATGGCTATTCTGAAACAGTGTCAAACATGTTCCAACAACTATGACTGTTGTGAAATGTTGCAAACCTTTTCAGAAACAGTACAATTGGCTATAAATATTGATTCAAATCCTAAAATATTAACTTACAAATTTTTTTGATTATCTTTTTCTTCTACACAAAAATTTCAGTGTGTTTTACGGCCTTCGAGTGGTTCGCTGTTCATCTATTTTTTTTTTTTGTACCGATACGTTGGCGAGTTAAATCCTTCTATCCTAGGAGGATATATTCCATACGGGTACTTGAGGGAAATAATATCCTTAAGGATACACTGTGTATTTAGTGGGTTCAATTTATTCATATACTATTTTCAGAACTTATTTTGAAGTTACTATATTGTTTTCATAATTTATTTTGATATTCTAGTTCTACTAACTTTTTTTTTTTCAGAAAGTTTATTGTTTTATTAATTTTCCAACAATACAGATTCAATAACATTGACACCAAAAAATTGGAAGAAATTGATACATGATGATGGACATTATAAATTTTTAATATTTGAATTTGAAGTGCAAAATTAAATATTGAGTTAAAGTGGGCGTTTGGACAAAAGAATTGTGAAATAAAAAATAGTGAAAAAAAAAAGTAAAAATTGTATTTTAAAAAATAAGAGTTGTGTTTATTGTACCTCAACTTTAAGTGAAATTTAAAATTTTTATAGCTAAACCCTGATTCCAATAAAAAGTAACAAATTTCCGGAGAAAAGTTTTTTTTTTTACGACTTTTCAACTTTGACAAACTTTTTTGTAAGATAAAGTTTATGTCAAAGCTCAATTTAAAATTTCACAAACTTCTTCAGCTTCAATTTCAGTTACATACTCGTCTTTTTAACTTCAACTCAAAATTATCCAAACGCCTTTATCGAAAAGTTTAGGGGTTTCATAGTTCATTTAGCAAACTTGATAGGAGCAATGTGAATTTTACCTTATTTGTCGGCTTTTAATTACACATAATAACAACGTGGGGCGATGCGTACACGTCATTGACGCTTCTAAGAAATTCCAGCTGTCTTCTACCCGTAATTTCCCAGAAGGCAGAAGCCTTAATTACTTGGTTGTACTAACTAGTAAATTACCAACATGTCCTTTAATTGCACTTGGAAGTTAGTAATATAAAAGAAAATATAATGAAACTTATATCTCGTCTTAGTTATTGTAGCCGCAAATAAATATTTATATATAATTTAATGAATTTTTTAATATAATATAATATTTAAATTTTAAGTAAAATTGACTGACTTCGACCGTACCCATAAACTAGCTCCGCCTTTGTCTCTAAATTTATTTTGATCATCATGATAGTAAATTATAAGTCATTTTTGTCTTTTATGAAACAAAAAGAAAACATGGAAACCAAATATTAATGTATGTTGCGTGAAATTTTGCCTGAATACTTTTGATAATTTAATAAATAGTAAGATTTTGGACAAAAAAGAAAGCTTAAAATCATGATTTCTGAAAATTTACCAGAGTTTCAAAGTGAAAAATGGTCATAATGATGTATAAAATTAGTAAAAGAAAATCTCGTCATGTATAAAATTAATAATAAATTCTATAAAATCACAGGTCAACGAAGGCGTCCAACTTACAAGGCCCAATTTAGTAATTATGCATGACACGTGGCACGCGCCCATTTAAGTGCCACGTCATGCCAGCAACCTTCAATGTTTCCAACAGTTTAGGCTTCTTTAAAGAAAATTGAGACTTGTTTTTCTATCTCATCATTTCATCATCTCCAACTCTCTCTCTCTCTCTCTTTATATCCGTCCCATTCCCCGGCGACCTCTTTTACTCCGGTCAAACTCCCGCCGGAAAATCTTAAATTCGTGTTTTATTGACAGCTTCTTTGCTTGTACCTTCATCTCGCTTTACCGATCTTACACTTTACTGTAATCATCATGAATCCAGAATAGTAAGTTATCAATTTCATCTTTTGATTCTAAATTCAAATACCTTGTGCTGTTTTATTATTTATAAAGTCTTCTATTTTTTTGTTATGGGTTTTTGAGATCTATTTTTATTAAAAGTTTCAAACTTTGCTCCCTGTGTGATATTTTACCGCATATGGTTTTTTTCTTTTGTTTCTCTGTGGTTGTTTGCATGTGGGGTTGATCGAATTTTCTAGATCATGAGTCATGTTTACGGATCGATTTGGCCTTATTTGCGTTGACCCCCCCCCCCCCTCTTTTTCTTGGATTATTATTAATTATTATGTGAACTGCTGAATTTGATATCATGTGTTTTTGAAAATTTTACTTGGGAATTGAATTCCCCAAACCATAATTGGAAAGATGATGAAATGGTTAAAGATCAGATTTTTATTCCTAATTAAGCTTAAGTTTTAGTTGTGTTATGGTGATTTAGTCTTTTTTGGCTCTATCTTAATGAGATCAGCTAGTTTATGTGGTCACGTATTCAAAGATTATTTGTTTCAATTTTAGTGAATTGTACACATATTTATGCTCCGCTCCAAAAATACTGGGCTCAGATGAGCCCAACAGCAATACGCTGAGTCAGCATCTGCAAATATTAGTTATTGTTCAAAGTTGGAAACTGAATTTGAAATAAGGAGGCTGCCGAATATAGATCATTCGGTCATTAGAGAAAGCTTTATTGTTTGTCAAAGTTTAGGATCTATCCATGCTATATTAGTAGGACTTCGGGATAGGATCTTCCCCACGGAAGTGGTTGTGTTTTTTGCTTTTTTTGCTGTGGTGGTTGTTAACACTAATGATTGTTGGATTTGGAACTCTCATGAATACTTATCATGGACCACTAGAAACTTTTGAGTAAACTATATCATTATCAAAAACAAAAATGAAGCTCCAGTCTTCTGCACCACAGAAACAGTACCCTTTTTTTTGTGTGTGGTGTGGTGTGCTACATTAGAATGTTCTGCATTCTTATGCCTGATATATCTGCATCAATATGTTGTGCTACATTAATCTACTGAATTGCTTTCTGGACTCTTTTTGAAACTGACAGTATGTTTTTACATGCAGCGACTATCTTTTCAAGCTTTTGCTTATTGGAGACTCAGGTGTTGGCAAATCATGTCTGCTCTTGAGATTTGCTGTAAGTTTATTGTAGAATTTTACGACCATTGTTCTTCTCATACATCTGAAGATCTTTTCCATTTGTGCCTCTGTATTAGTTTCTTGCTGGTGCAACCTTTTTCCTTGGAAATGAAAAGTACTTTTCCTTTGTTTTTGCTTTCCTTTTCTCTTCCTTTTTTTCCCGGGGTGAGGTGAGGGGTTGAGTGGATGCTAGTTGCGCAATTTAGTGAGTTTTGCAAAAAAAAAGTAACCTTTCCCACATCTGTGTTTAAGTTGTCCTCTTTATGGGTGGTGGAAGTTCAACTTATGTAGGGTGGAGTAATGCTTTTGTTTCATTAAGCTTTGATTTGCTGATATGAGTTTGTCATTTACATAGTTCATTTGCTTTTAAGACTGCCCCTCAAAATAAATTGTAAAGTTTAGCTTTCTTTATGGAAGCAATTAGGCTTTTTCTTATTGTTATATATTTTCTCTCTGGTTTCAGGATGATTCATATCTTGAGAGTTACATTAGTACCATCGGTGTGGACTTTGTAAGTGAATCTTTCCATTCTGTGTTATGTCATATCTACAGATGGTTCTGCAGTATATTAGTGACAATTGTTATCTCTTTTCTTCTAGAAAATACGCACAGTTGAGCAGGATGGGAAAACCATTAAACTTCAAATCGTAAGTATCTAGTTCTCCGTGGACCATTCATGTGCTGAAAACAATAGAAGTTTGCCTTCACCACATAGTCATATGGTTGTTTTTTTTTTAAAATGTACTAACCAAAAAAAAAAAAAACAGTGAACCACACTTCCTAATTTCCGCTCTTGTATGTGCAGTGGGATACTGCTGGTCAAGAGCGTTTTAGGACAATTACCAGCAGCTACTATCGCGGTGCTCATGGCATAATTGTAAGTTATGCATTTCTTCACATATTGTTCTCCAATACTGTATCTCATTTGTCCGGAGGTCTTACTCTGATGGCATCTTTATCAGGTTGTCTATGATGTAACCGATCAAGAGAGCTTCAATAATGTCAAGCAATGGTTGAGTGAAATTGATCGATATGCAAGTGATAATGTGAACAAACTTCTTGTGGGGAACAAGTGCGATCTCACAGCGCAGAAGGTAGTTTCCACAGAGACAGCTCAGGTAATCAATCCCCCACACTCCATTTTCAGACTCCTTGATGTAATTATGCCCCCGCCATGAGTTACCTGTATAGTGCATTCGAAGATGCCTCTATTTTGTTGAGCTGTATATCCCAGTTGATGTCAAACTTTATGTTGTAGGCCTTTGCTGATGAGATCGGCATTCCTTTCATGGAAACTAGTGCGAAAAATGCCACTAATGTGGAACAGGCTTTCATGGCTATGGCTGCTTCAATCAAGAACAGGTTTGGAAATTTTCAGTTGAATTTGTCCTCATAACAGTTACCGTTTTGCTCTTTTCTTGTATGGAAACTTATTATCTTATGTATTTGTAGAATGGCAAGCCAACCGGCATCAAACAATGCACGGCCTCCAACTGTGCAGATCCGCGGACAACCTGTCAACCAGAAGAGCGGTTGCTGCTCATCTTAAGAGGACAAGGACGAAGCTCTATCGCCTCGATGACGATTCTGATGTGGCATGTAAAATTAGTCTCTCTTAATGGCTTGATAGGAAGACTGTTCACCGTTATCACTTTTTACTTTCTTTCGACACTTTGTCAAAACACTCAATTCTTTGCAATGTATTTGGATAAACTATTTGTAGAAAAACTAGGAATATTGGTGAATACTAGTATTTGCTTTCTATTCTTTGGACCTTCACCCAAATGATTTAATCTGCAATGTGCAAGTTTACCTATTAGAGTCTTGCTGCAATGCGATGATTTTTGTTGGTTCGAGCTGTAGAACCAGCCATTAATGCTTGTATTACGATAGGTTGTTTACATTACACTCCTTTTGGTGTAGCTCTTTTTCGATGCGGGTTATTTGTGTACCAGGCTACCCATTTTTCTTGTTTCTGTCGGATGTCATCTAAATGTATAATTTACAGTTGGTATTGCAAAGTTGAGGTATAATAAATGAAACAGTTGTGTCACATGATACTGAGATGTACATCCAGTAACGGCAAAAAACTATGGCTTGTAACCTAGTGGTCTCTCTAGTCATATTATCTAAGTGCAAGATTTAGGGTTCAGATTAAAATGCTGTATAATAGGTGCCATGAAACAAAATATATGACATTATAACACCATAGGGATGAAAAGAGTCGATACAAAATCGGGATATTTTTTAAAATAATCAGATTTATATTTTAAAATAATCATTGCCAAATTTCAAAAGTAATCGAAATTTAGTCATTTTTTATGTAAAGATTAATCTGAGCAAAAACACTGTTCAAAATATGAAAAATACTTCAGTTTACTTGAACTCCAACAGATTATATTGGAGTTCATACACAAGTGCACCGAATTTCAGTATATTATGCTGGACCGGTCTCTATTGCAGCAAAACGGTGGCTATTTTTTTATTGACTTGGTAAACTCCGGCTATTTTTGATTGACTAGTCCGAAAACTGGCTATACCGTAAAATTTTGGCTTCAAAATCTGGTCAAAGTATGGGCCGGGGAAATGCATTTTTCACCAATTACTTTGGTCAAGACCAAAGAACTGTAATTGGCGCAACATTCTGCTTAAGGAAGTATGATCAGTGATTTGCAGCAAATCTAATTTTCTTTCTTCTGAGCCTCCTCAAATATACATTATGATAATGCTAAGTGAATTATCAACATAGCTTAACTGCATAAGTCATCTTCTTATCAAATGAAATATTGTTTTTCTCTATTCATACCAGTTTACCCATAGTTACAGTAGTTTGCAATAATCACCATGGTGAAAGGAAGATATTTGAAATCATGGATATGAAATGTGAATGGACTTAATACAAGTTGAGAGTCTGTGGCGACAAATAAATCACAGATGAAATATTGCAAAGATGGGTCACAACTCATAAAACAAACTGCAAGTATGTTACAGAGATTCTTAATCTACAACATATATACTAGGAACTTGTGTCATCCGCACAACATCTGAAAATAGTTGCTAGAAACTACGGTTCACAATATCCTTTAAGAAAACATGGTCAATATACTAGCAGTAACTTCATTGTCAACAACCCACCACTGTAATGTTTAGGGAGGATAGTGTATATGCAGTCTTACGGTTGTTTAGTAACTTCATTCTCACATTTGAAAAAAAAATACTTTTCCTTTTTATCGAATAAAGAATGAAACTTTTTGCTATTAAAAACTGTTCTCTTTCTAGTTTACCAGTAATCGCCACAAGAACAAACTCCATTTTTGAAATGGTGAAACCTAGTTGTATCTCTGACAATGATTTCCCTATTTTCTATTGCTGATATAACTTTAGTGGCTTGGTGGCAATCTCCACAAACTCTGAGGTTCTTGAATATCCTAATTGGCATTCCTTGTGGCAGTTTTATTAAACCAAAGGCAATTGCTAGTTTCTCACTGTGCCAGAGAAGTAGCTGCTCTTTCTGTTCCTCCGCTACATCATGCAATGAAGAGTCAAGATCAGGCACATAACCCGCTAGCTTCATTTTCTTCTCAAGGTATTTTAGTTTCATGTGTATGCTTTCCAAATCTGGATGAAGTCTATCCCCTGATCTGAACTCATGGATCACTCTTCCAACCTCCATCCAACTATATCCCGGTGTTTTTATAACTTTGTTCTCTTTCATTGACTTTCTAACTTTAGAAACACCTTCCCAATGGTTCTTGGCTGCATAAACATTAGCAAGTTGAACATATCCTGCTGCATTGGTAGGTTCAAGGCTAAGCAAGTTTTTGGCAGCAAATTCTGCCACTTCTAAGTTTCTGTGGATCCGACAAGCACCCAAAAGTGCTCCAAATAATGATATATGGGGTTTGAAATGCATTTTTGTTATCAAATCCACAGCTTCATTTAGCTTGCCAGCTCGTCCAAGGAGGTCAACCATACAAGTATAATGGTCTGGTTTTGGCTTAATTCCATAATCATTCTGCATTTGCTCAAAATATTGAATACCAAGATTGACAAAACCTGCATGGTTACAGGCTGACAGAACTCCAACAAAGGTTATCCAATCTGGTTTTATTCCTTTACTCCTCATCTCATCGAACAAGTGAAGGGCCTTCTTGCTTTCCCCGTGTTGAGCATAACCTGAAATCATTGCATTCCAAGTGACGACATCCTTTCTTGGCATCTCAAGAAACAATTTCCATGCGTCCTCCAAAACTCCGCACTTGCTATACATGCTAATCAATGAAGTCCCCACCGTCATATCCAAGTACAGAGGGGACTTCGTGACGTGCTGATGAACTTGCTTCCCCAATTTCAATGCAGATAAATTACTACAACCTAGTAAGAGACTACTCAACGTTGAGTCATTTGCCTTTACACCCGATCCCATCATTTTCTTGAACAGCTTCATACCATCCTCTGCTCTCCCATTCTCAATGTAACCTGAAATCATGGTGTTCCACGTGACCATACTCTTCTCTGGCATCTCTCGAAACATCTTTTCTGCCATTTCAACATTTCCTGATCTCATATACCCCGTCACAATCGCTGTCCTTGCAATCACACCTTTCACAGGAGCTTCCTTAAACAACTCCAATGCTGATTCCAGCTCCCCAGATTCAACATATCCAGCTACCATAGCATTCCAAGTAACCTCATTCCTCACCGACATTGCCCGAAACAACTCTTCCGCTTCAGCCATGAGCCCATTTTGAGAGAACCCTGAAATCATGGTATTCCAGGAAGCAACATCTTTAACCGGCATTTTATCAAAGAAATTCTTAGAAGCCTCGATTTCAGAATTTCTCATATAGCAAGCTAATATAGTATTATACGACACAACATTCGGTTCAGGAATTTTGTCAAACAGTTGGCGAGCTTCTTCAATATACCCAGCTTTTCTTGTAAACCCCGCCAACATTGAATTCCATGTGATTATTGTCTTAACCTTCATGCTCTCGAAAACTCTAAGAGCGGAATCTAAATCCCCACATCGAATATAACTAGTAATTTTCTTGTTTGATAATACCACATCGTTAGTTTCAGGCAGCTCAGAATGTTTGGTTTTGTACGAGAAATGGCCATTTCTTGAAAATCTTGGTTGTGTTATTACGTTACTGGGGGATACCAGTTCGGATGGAACTGAAGGCAATATTTGTAGGTTTGGATTGTCATCTTGGATTTGAGAAAATGAGATGTAAGAGATACAATTATGGAGTTTGCATGATAGGAAAGAAAAGAAGGGAAAGGAGCAAATTTTACTTCTAAAGTGAAGTTGATAGTACATTTGTCATGCTTGGTTGTGTTTGAGCTCTTTATATACACAACTTATTTGGTCGCGTGGAAGGAGCTATGAGATAGCCGCAGGTGCATTTGGAAGTTGGAACTATAGGTATTTGGCTAGACCCTCCCCCCGCCCCCCCAACCCCACACACACACACACCGCTCCCACCTCACCCCACCCCACCCATAATTTAGGGGAAGCAAAATTTTCATACAAAAAAAATCAAAAAATAATATATATATTACAAACACAAAAAAAATGACGGAGTTTAGGTTAAAAAATAGCTAAAATCGACAACAACAAAACTCGAAATTAGTCAGAGTTGGACGAGTTCTTTATATCCATTCTGTGTTAATTTCATTTCAATTTGCTAGTATATAATTTGATTATTAAGAGTTCTCTAGAGTAAAGAATTTTCTAAAACCCACACTTATTACTAATACTAATATAAGATTCTTTGCAAATACTGGATCTATTTAAGTGTAGTAAAGTTTATTTAATATAAAGAGATAGTATGTCTTTCGAGAGAAGTGTCCCACCTAAATTATAGAGATTAACTCGTTCTTCTGTTAGTAAAATTTAATGTCAATTATAACTTTAACGAAAACAAAAATACATTCTATTTTAGCAGTTTAAAAAGGAACAATTTATCTTCACAAAATACTAAATTTCAGGAAAAAAGGTTCAGAAGAAAAATTACTTCCTGCACTTCAAATAGGATGATAATACTCATATTCAAATTTTCTGGTCTATGGATTAATACACAGTAACGAACCTGATAACAAATCCAGATGAATTACGGTCACACCCTAGGGGTTCGGATTAACTAACCTTAAATGAATTTTCAAGATTAAAACATAAGCACAACATCCATTTTACCTGTCCGGGCTTCTCTATTTGAGTTAAGGGGAAAAACAGTGTAAACAAGAAAAACACGTAACCAAGAGAACAATGATTGCAAAAGGAGCAAAATTGTTTTTAATAAAATTCAAAAACAAAAATGATCCCACAACTAAATCAAAAATGGACCTAAAGCCTAATTATGAAAGATAGGGTATTCATGCATGTCAAAAGTCAAGAAAGACCAAGGGTGTAAAACCCCAGAAGAGACTTCTAAATTTACACTCTTAAAAAGAACAATAAAGTTTTCAGATGATTCTAATACATGAAAGCCCCTCAAAAAGAGTCTTGGAGAGATGATCTGCCATCATTGAGCATATAAGTATGGCGAAATTGAGGATGAGCTTAGATGGCTGGTTCCGGGGAGCCTTACTTGGCACCCAAGGATGGGAACTGGCCGACATCCTCAATCTTGGGGGCTTGAACACCGTAGCTGTTACCACCATTACCACCATAGCCACCTCTTCCACGGCCACCACGTCCACCACGTCCCCTACCTCGATAGTAATTTTCCCCCTCAGCAGGTTTCAGAAACTCATTTATGCTTTTAGTCTGCAAATCAATGCAGTCCAATCAGTACAGCAACAAGAAAGTGTATACTACTATTTTCTTTCTGCAACTTGCTCACTACTGATGCTTGTAGATTAATGAACATACGGCAGATCCTATGCTGCAGAGTATCACTTACTCCTCTTTTGCAACACTACTCTATTAAGATTCACAAACAGAAAGGGATAGCTATCCGCATGCATATAATTAAGGGAATTTAAGTCAAAGAAAACAACTAGCCCCTCCAGCACAAAAGAATGCATGAAACTGCTTCTGGTACCAAGTCACTAATATATTTGTTACTAGCAGGCATAGAGTTCGTCATAGGAAAAACTGTTAGCTAGCACTATTTAAATGAAATTAGTGAACTCTGATACCAAGTGCTTGGAACATTTCTTAAATATTGGACTCTGACATTAAAATGACCTTTGAAGGGGAAGGGGAATGAAGGAGGCTGCAGACTGACATTGGCAAGCCTCAAATATGAAATTTTTCCATGTAATTCATGAAGTGCTTGTAACTTTTCTTAAAATATTGAACCCTGACTTTAAAATGACCTTGGGAGGAGAAGGGAAAGGAGGCTACAAGCATAGAGATTTCGCAAGCCCCAAGCATACATACCTCAGTCTATTTATGTACATAGAATCCCTCGGACAAAAATATTCCCTACAGGCTACAAGTGCCTTAGGAGAAAGATTGGTATGATGTGGAAATCATACAAGATAGAAGAAATAATGTGGGCAGATACTGTGGTCCCATATCAATCCATTAAAATTCGCAGCAAATTAAAAAAAAACTAGATTACCTTCTTGGCCTTTTCAACTGCCTCTTTCCGCTTATCTTTCTCAGCACCCTGACACAACAATTTGCAAGCTTGATTAATATACTAACAAACAGCATTATTAAAATCCTGCTAACTGACATCAAAGCAGCAACAAAATAGTAACTATTTGCATACCAATTTGATGAAAATGTCATCTTCATTCTTCTTGTTAGATAGAAGTTGCATGGATTCAAATTCCTTATCCAGATTAACCTTTCTTTCTTCAGGCTTCTGAGCCAGCAAAGCCTTCCTCTTCTCCTCCAGTAATTTCTCATACTCCTCAAGGGTCATCTCCTGCAAAGTAAGTCTATATCAATGTTGAACAGTACACCAACTCAATTCTAGCTATTATACTGATCTGCAGGCACTGTCCATTACAGTACCATGCCATTCTTCATAAAGAAAAACATCAAATAACAAATAGGGCAAACAATCAATCAGGTCTCCAACTAGTTAATATCTTAGTCAAAGTGAGGGACCAAGTTGAAACAAAAAATAATCTCAATAAGTGTTCTATTCTCTAAAGTTGGCTCACTGCTATGTCATTGGAACTAATTCTTGGCAGGTAGGAGCTGTAGCGAATAATCACTGATGCCGAAAGGAATTTATCACTAGGACAAACCATCTTTAAAGTTCTCCAGCTCTCTTTCAAGTAGTAACAAGGGACCGAGGAGAAATCTCAAGAACAGTTGATGCTATGTGACAACTACCTCAAAATTTCAGTTAGTGCTTGCTTCGGTACAGTCCTGATCTTAAAAGTATTAAAGGGTAGTATAAAAAGGTATGAAATTTCATTACAACAGACCACTAAAAGGCGCTGATTATTAAACAACTTACAGAAGTAAAAGCTCCCTATCTAAATATGAAAGCAATCTATCAAATGCAGTCTTTACACTATTTACAGTATAATCACAGCAAAAGACAACATATAAACATTTAAATTTGATATTTGAAAAAGTAAATTGCTTTCATCAATGCACAAGACAAAAGAATTCCACAGCTTCAGACACTTTTCTGAATTCTCATTCCATAATAAAATCCATAGGGGCTTCCCAGTGTATCGAGAGGATGAAGACGGTCAGGAAATGCATCAGAAGACCTTACATTTTGACACTAATAATTACAAACTGTCTGAAGGCTCCAAAAAGTTGGTAGAATAGAAAATAAACCTTTAGAAATGATTGTGCAAATATTCCTTTCCCAAACTGATTTAAGTGACACCACAGTCAAGGGACTGAATGCTGAAACCAACACCACCCCTCTACCCCCAATAAGAAGATTGGGTAGTATGATGAAATATAAATTTGCAAAACAAGACATCAGGCAATATAAAAAACCGAAAATAACATGAAACACATGTAGAAACAAGTAACAGTTACTTTCTCTTCCGGCTCCTTCTCTTCTGGCTCAGCAGCAGAAGAATCCTTTTTGACATCTCCAGCATCTTCCTCCCCAGCTGGTTTCTCAGAATCAACAATCTTCTCTCCTTCAGCAATAGGCTCCTCTGTCTCCCTGACCATTGAAGAGGCAACCATTAGATAAGAAATAATTATTGTTGTCTGAGGAGGGTGAGGAGGGTAAAGGAATGCATGATTAGGAGACCAAATGAGATGAAAAGCTCACGGTGCAATCTCATCTGTGGGAGTCCCCCAGTTCGCACGACCTGCACCCTCTCGTTTAAAGTCATTCCTATACAGAACAATAAAGATAAATATCATGCATTTGAGAAACCAACAGTTGTCAATATAACAACATTAAGATCACTTGAACCATCGCAACCCGAAAAAATGGAAAGTGGATTTGGTCATCAAAAGAATTTCCAGCAAAGCAACTTACCCACGTCCAGTTCCACTTCGTCGATCATACACTCTGCGTGGGCGATCACCGTCTGCACCTTCCTCATTGTTGAAACCGCCCCGGCGTCCCCCACGGAATCCCCCACGAGGTCCACCATATCCACCACCTCTCCTTTCAAAGGACCTTCCTGACTCACCATCCTCTGGTGATTTGTACACTCCAGAGAAACCATTATTGCTACCAAAGGTATTCTCGCCATCAGCAAAATCCTGATTAAACCCACGTCCCCGTCCACCGCGACCACGGCCTCCTCCACGCGGACCCCCACGGCCTCCTCCTCGTTGTCCTTCAAACCTGGACTCCCTCACTGCTCAAAGAACATTGAACATATAAGCAATGGGATCATTATACTCCTCCTTTCTGTTTTACATATAATAAATTGCACTTGAAACAGAATTTAAGATGCAAATATCACGTAATATTATGCCAATGATAAATGAAAAATATAAACATAATGGTTTGAAAAAGTTAGTAGAATGAGAAAAGCATCAGATCAAAGTTCAAATTCTTAATAATTTCAAACATTTCTGAAAATCCTACAAGGAAATAAGGTCATACAAATTGGAAAATTGAAATGTTTAAATAGTTTGATAAGAACTATGACTAATACAAACCAGCTATCCAACTTAGAATTGTCACCATGTAAGAGAGACACAAGCACATACTATGTAGGACAGTAGGAGCAGTCTTACCCTAACTAAGGGTAAAGAAACAAAAAATACTTGAAAGAACCATATAAATTTTTCCTGACAGCCACTCAACAACAAGAACAGATAAGACAAAAGAAATTGCTCAAAAAACCAAAACAGAGTGGTATCTCACTAACTGCTTAATCCAATCAAATAAAGACAGCATCTTTACAACATAAGATTACAATATCTGTAATAATTCACTAACACCACGTAATGTGAATCAATAAATAGCATAAAACTACTCAAATCTATTAAAATATATACACAAAAATCAAAAGGGTGTAATAAAAATTACCAGCTTCAGAAGGAGGGAGGGGCTTAGAGGGAAACTTGGCAACTGGCTTAGCCGGTTGAACTTGACCCTTAGCTGGAGCTTTCTTAGGAGCAGCAGCAACCGGAGCAGCCTCTTTCTGAGCAATGAACAAACTTGGGTCCTCTGCATCATCACCCAAAAGATCAAATGGGTTTAAAGTTGCCATTTTTTTCGCTCTTTTTTTTGAATGTATATATAGAGATACAAATATATGTATTAGGAAATTGAAAATCCCTAAAAATTAGAACCCATGGAAATAGATTATGAGAAAGGTATTGTGAAGTGAAGAATGTAGAGAGATGAAAAGTTGAGAACTTGTGAAAAGGCTATAAAATGCGGCAGATAATTGAGGGAAGTGAAGCTAATCTTAAAAACCCTAGTGAATGGAGATTCTGTGAGTGGAAAGTTCAACGTATGGTATATAATGGGATTGGGCTTTTGTTGTTTTGTGCAGTTTGTTGGGCTTTTTTTCCTTTTTGGGTTTAATTTGGAAAATCTTTCATAAATGGTTAGAATTGTTTGGGCTTATTAAATTGCTGCTTTGCTTATGACTTGCGCTTTGAAATTTTCCATTTTCTACTAATTTATTACTCCTTTTGGATATTGGAAAAAGAATAATTACTCCTTTTAGAGGAAAAACGATCAAAAATATTTAACCATTATTTAGTATTGAGATTAATTAAAAAAAATCTTGAGGTTTTTTCTTTATATCATTTCACCGAATAAAATATTGTATGTTGTTGTTGGCAGTGAGTAAATCTTTGATTCAGAGTCGGCATATTGGCTGAGAAATTCAATGATCAAACAATTAATATTTACGATAAATTCCTTGTTAAGGAGAGTATTACAAATGTAGAAGAGACTAATTTAAAGTGTCTTCATGTTTTATTTTTTCAAAAATAGAACAAACCAATATACGATCACACATATTTTCTCTCCTAATTTTAACATATAAAAGCTTAGCCCTCTAATATATATATATATATATATATATATATATTACTATAATCAAACCAAGCTATAAATCGAGCTTTTCGAGTGAAAGTACAATTACAAGCTTTAGATTGCTATTTAGAAACAAATTTGATCAAGCTGATAGAGTACTTGTCTCTTGCACAAATGCAGAGTAAGGCTCTGAAATATGATACTTATTGTCCGGCTTTTTTTCAAACCATGTACATAACAAGATCTTAGTACATCAGACTGGCTTTTTATAGAGTACTCAAACAATGAGATTGAAGGTATATACTTGTTCATTTATATCAATAGAGGATGTAAAAAAATAATAATAATAATAACGTGAAGTTGTTACATGAAATTTAATATTTCTTTAGTATCCTAACGAAAAAAGGGGTCACTTTTCTTTTTCACCCGATGTCCGGTATTTATATTGGGGCCCGGCTACATTCGGATTTATGATGGGAAGTTCCATAATAGGGGTAAAGCGCTCCCTAACAAAGGCGACTCCATACCAGGAGCTCGAACTCGAGACCTCTGATTAAGGATGAAGGAGTACTTACTATTCTACCACAATCCTTATCGGCAAAAGTGTGACGAAAATGTTCAATGAAGTGGTAAATATGTCAATTATAACCAATGCCAAAACATAAAGTCAACAAGAGAGGAAAGCATATCTCATCCAACTTTTCATTTGGGCACAAGTGCGGACTCTGGTGCGGAGAAACAGGCCCATGTAAAGAGAAGCGCAGCGAATATCATATCCAAAGTGGCGCATTTCATTGATAACATCATACAACAACAACAACAACCTAGTAAAATTTTACAAGTGCAGTTTGGGGAAAATAGTGTATACAGAGACCTTACCCCTACTCCGAGGGGATAGAGAGACTATTTACGAAAAACCCTCGGCTCAAGATAATAAAAAAAACAAAAGAAGAGTGTATTAGATTGTGAGCACGTGATTTTTGCCTTACTCGAGAAGTACTCCCAGAAAATTCAAAATAAAAATAGTTTCGTATTGGGCATGATTTGTGTGATTTTGTGTTAATTTTATCTTTTGTGTGCACGTTTATTTATTTAAATTAAAAATACAAAAATATATGCTAGGCTTTGCATTTTCAGTGTTTGATATCGAAGTCATGTGATTTACATTTTTTGGGTAATATGTAATTGTGTGCGTTAATTGTAGTAAAAACAGCGGTGTTATAGGTTGGCATATACATATGTGTGTATATATATATATATATGTATACATACATATATATATATATATATATACACATATGCATATAATATAGCATGAAGATCCGGTCTGGGCCAAAACTTAGTCTAAAAGCCAGGCCCAAACGAATTGCTTCTGATCTGGCCCAAATATCCGTCCAGCTTCAGCCTATGTAACGCCTGATCTGGACCGTTGGATTTTATTATCCAACGGCCCAGATTAATCCTTTAATTCTAATATACATCCAGCCTATGATTTAACCAAACGACGTCGTTTGGTTTAAGTGAGGGGATCCTGATCGTTGATCGTAAATGATCCAACGATCAGGATTCAATCTCATCTCTGGTATATATTCCTCATTTCATACCCCGCCCCCCCAAGCCAGAACCCCCCTCTCCCTTCATCTCCCTCAGAGCTCTCAAACACCCGGTGTAACGCCGCCCTCCTCCGCCTGCCGGAAATCGCCTCACGGCGGTTCCGGTAGGCCAATCGCCACCAAACCAACGCCAAACCCTTCCCCTCACCTCCCCCATTACGATCCCAGCCTCCATTAACCTCGAATCATGCCGGAGCTCCTCGAATCTTCATTTGAAGATTCGAGTCAAACTCGAACCTATGCCAAATCACCCCAAATTCACACCACAGTCTCCTCACACCTCCCCCACACTCCCAACGACATTGGTTTGCTTCGAATCTAACCAAAAATGCAAAAGCCCCAAATCCGAGTCCAAGAACCCTAATTTTTGAAGAAATTCAATTCAAGCCGGGTTAGCCTTAATTGAAGTCCAAGGGACTTTAGTCTAGGTGTTCTCAATCGAGAACATCTTGATTAAAGCCCGTTTGGCTTCAATAATTCCGCATTTTGGTTCAAAGCTTGGGTCGGCAATTTTCTTATGAGGTATTCATTCCTTCTTTGCTCATTTTTAATTCGATTGTGTGAATATGTGTGTTTGTTTTATTCATTGTTCCAATTTCTCATGCTCTTAATTTCTCATACCCGTTGGTCTGTTCTTCTCATTCAAGGCCTTTTATTTGGCCAATTACTCTGTTTTAGTAGTTAAAATGAATCATGAGTCCAATGTGATTAAAGTCGTCAAATAGTTCGTAATATTAATCCCTTGAATCTGCCTGATGCAATTCACTGGTATAGAGCTTGTTACTGTTTGATTGGTTTGAAACTAAAGTTGTGATTCAAATTAAGCCAACTAGGGAATCAGGGTTCACACTTAGAGTATTGGGTGCCCTGCACATGAGGCTAGTCAGTGGAATCCACTGTCACAGCAGGGCATCCCACTGAACACTGCCACCAGCATTGTTTAATGCTTAAGTCCATATTTTGGACAGTAGGTAGTGGGGAATGCAGGGAATTTGATGGGTCTGGCAGAGTTGGGAGTGGGCAGGGTGATAGTAACCTTAGGGGCAGGTGTTCCGGAGGGACTATTGGCTATAAATAGGGCATATTCATACATGTATAAGGGAGGGATATACATTGATAGGCATACACAGACACACATTATAGAGACAGACTTGAGAGCATCTGGGAGAGCAAAAACAGTATCTGGGAGAGCAAATATTCATAGATACATATAGACACTTGAGAGGATACCTGAGATTAACTAGAGCACCTGAAGAGAAATAGATACAAGGATACACATATAGGAAGATACAGAGGAAGGCTACTGTTTTCCTTGGTTTGGAGTCACTGTTTCATCGAATCTCTTGGCTACTGTTTCATTGCTTTGATTTCAATAGCTGAGTTGTTGTGGTCTTTGGTTTCTTGTTGTCTTGTGTTGGTGGTGCTGAGCCATTTGCTCTAGCTGGTTCAGTGTTGAGTGTTGCGATAGTTTTGATATTTGCTGCTGGTTCATTCGATTGCTGTCACTGGGAGTGTGTGCTTTTGGTTTAGTTGAGTGCTTCCAGTGTTGGTGCTACTGTTATATTCATTTGTTGTTGCTGGTTCAGTTTGTGGGCTGTGGTAGTCCCAGTGTTGGTGGTTGCTGTTGGTAATTGTTTGCTGTTGGTTTAGTGGAGTGCTGCCATTAGTTGTTATTGTTGTTGGTATTCATTTGCTGCTGTTAGTCAGTGTTGTTGTTCTGTCTGTGTTGCTGTTTGGTCCAACACAGTGTTGGTTCTCCTATTGGTCGAGTATTGCTGCCAGTTCAGTGCTAGTGTGTTGCTGGTTGGTTTACTTGGTTGCTACTGGTTGTTGGTCTAAGTGACTGCTGGTCTATTGGTCTATTTGGTTCACTGGTTGTTGTTGCTATTGGTTTACTGTTGGTTGTTGTTGGTCTTTGATTATTGCTGCTCCTGTTACTGTTTCTTGTTGTTGTTGCTGCTTTGCCGTCGCTCACTCTTCCTTGTTCTTCCGCATTCCAGGTACACACCTCTGTTATTGTAGTTCCTTGGTTCGAAAGAATGAAGTTTGAAGCTTATGCATAAAGTCTATTGAGACATGTAGTCACCTAAAGTTCTTATGTTTAAGTACATTCTGTTATTCTCCAATTAAGCTTGTACTGTTAGTTTTGGTTATGGAAAAGTGTAGCTAGGCCAAAAATACACTATCGTTAGATGAGCATGTAAACTTGAATTAGTCTGTTGTGCCTCTAATCAATCTTCTCTGCTCGTGTGTGTAATCTCCAAATCTGTTGACGTTAGACCTTACGCTAAAAGCAAGATTAGCTAGGGAGTTGTTACTCAACGGAATGACGTAATTAGATTAAAAGAGTCGGGGGTGCATTTCATGTGACCCGACCCCAATTTCGGGCAAGAGTAAATAAAGCATGTCATGAACCACAGGCGCATTTCATGCGATGTGGTTCGTAGTAAGTTTTAAGTAATTTGGAATCAACTCTTAAGTAAGATACAGTGAGATGTAGTTCGCTTTAGATTTGAATCAAAGGTATGCCTCGCCCAATAGTTACACTAGTCACATAGCCGTCATAAATGTACATATAAATACTTAGGTTTCGAGATGCGTCGTTTCTTAACGAATATCACGCCTTTCTCAACAACGTAAATAAGTAGTCGATCCGGGCATATAGTTTAGTGTTACCTTTTTAAATACGGGTGTGCATTTCATGCGACCCAAATCCAAACCCCGAAATGTTGAATAAGAATACGTTGAGGATCCGGGTGCATTTCATGTGACGTGATTCGAAAGCATATTTTTAAGCAACTTTCTCTTTCGTAAATCACAACCAATAATAAAAGCGGTAAAAGGGGTATTAACTTGCACTAAGTACATAATTGTAAAAAGCAGATAGATAAGCCAAACACGACAGTTGAGCGACCGTGCTAGAACCACGGAATTCGGGAATGCCTAATACCTTCTCCCGGTTAATAGAATTCCTTATCCGGATTTCTGGTTCGCGGACTGTTAAATAGAGTCATTCTTTTCCTCGATTCGGGATTTAACCGGTGACTTGGGACACCATCAATCTCCCAAGTGGCGACTCTGAAATAATTAAAATAAATCCCATCTCGATTGTCCTTTAATTGGAAAAACTCTTCGTGCCCTCGCGTGCGCGTAAAAAGGAGGTGTGACAGCTCTGGCGACTCTGCTGGGGATATTTTTTTAGAATTCGAGCTCGGAATAACCTGTTGTATTTGGAATATTTTATTATCTGATTTTATTATATGTTTGTACTTAATGTGCTAAATGTTGCTTTTACCGCTTTGATATTTTGTGGATTGTACATATAAACTGTGCCGAAACCAATCTCCCCTCCGAGTCTTCTAAATCATGAAGAAGGGTGCACTTCGTGTGACTTCTTTTCTGTATAGTGTCTAATTCCCATTTTTAGAACGAGGTTTGGATAAGTTGCAAAACCGGTGAAGCTTCTGTATTCCCGGGTTGCTGCCTCCTCCTCGGCTCGAGCTGTCCGCTCGGGTAAGCCAAGTCTAGAACAGATAAACCCAGGGTTTTGAACCTAGAATAACAAAGCTTCATGCCGGATCCCTAGTAGGAAACGTTTATTTGCATCATGTCGCATTTTGGCTTAGGGGACTCAACACAGGGGTTGGGTCCGTCTGGGACAGGTGACCTGAAATGAACAGACTATCCTGCTGCATCCTGTTTGTCTTGCGCATTTATCTGTTATAGACTTGCATGCCGACCGGCTTTTAGAGATTAAAAAAAAAAAAAAAAAAAAAAAAATGCGTTTCGTTCTTAAGATAGAAATAGCTTATTTGTTTTCCTTTAGTAAAATGAATAAATAAATGATGTCGTTTGCTTCGTCAAAACCGAACTACGGGGGTTTGATTCTCATCGGATGTGAGATACGTAGGCAACCTCCATCGGGTCCAACTTCACCTTTTGAAAAAATGGCCGAAAAATCAAAATTAACTTTTGTACTAAATAAGTCGGTGACGCTGTTTTTAAAAATAGCCGAATGTTCCCGAAAGGGACGCCGAAGGCTAATTTCGTATAAACGGCCACCTTTGGGTCAATTTTGATTTCGATCAATTTACCCCACAGCCTTAAAAGCCTTCGTCCCCGAGACGTTGAAAGGCCGTGATTGAAAACTGACTTTTTTATTATTTAGCAAAACAAAGTTGTTTTCTTATTTAAATCACCTTAATAAATGTGCAGGATGAGCACGAATCAGAATAAATCATTTTCAATCTTTAGTGAGGTCCCTCAGCAACTCCGTATATGGTGGAACGATTTGGAAGACAGTAGCAAAAAGGTCGTAGGGAGAATTTTGGGAGGTTTGGTTGATCTGTTGAATATCGAGCCAAGGGAAGACATCATCAAGGCACTGGTATCTTTCTGGGATCCGACCCGCAATGTGTTCCGTTTTGTTGACTTTGAATTGACGCCCACATTAGAGGAAATTGCGGGCTATGCAGGACTTAATGGGAAATTAAGAGGGCAATACCTGCTCTCACCAAGACCGGTATCTCCACATGGGTTTCTGGATTTATTGAGCATTAGTCGAAAGGTGAAAAATGATGATCTGTTGAAAGGGTATTGCGATCTTCAATTCTTATATCAACGGTACGGCACTCCTCGGGGTTTTGAAGAGTCCAACCTTGGACTGACTCACGCAGGGAATAGAACCAAGTGGGAGGCCAGACGAATCCTAGCATTCCTAACGACATTCTTGGGGGTTGTGATTTGTCCGCGTGAAGATAAGAAAATAGAGATAAGTCTGGTAGGAATAGCCGATGTTGCAATCAAAAAGGCTACCAACACTGTGGTCCCTTTGGTTTTGTCCGAAATCTATCGAGCCTTGACTGTATGCCGAGAAGGGGGCAATTTCTTCCAAGGTTGCAATCTGTTACTTCAATTATGGATGCAAGAACACCTCCATCACCGAACACAATACATGAACCATGGGTTGACCGGAAAAAACTGTATCAGGGGTTTCGAAGAACGGATGATGGGTGCTGTATTCCCTGAAGGCGTCGAGGCATGGCTTGCACGACTGAGCTCAATAGAAGCCGATCGGATTGAATGGGCATTCGGGTGGTTACCCGATACTGAAGTAATATATATGGCAGCCGAGGAGTGTTATATCCTTCCTGATGGGAATCCGCAGTGTCCAACCATATGTCCCTCACCGTGTATTACGTCAACTAGGAAGGTTTCAGGTTATTCCTACCGATCAAGACCTGAGGAAGTATGCCATTGAATTGAGCCCGGGAGTTGCATTCCCCGAAGAGAAGATTAGAAGGCCGTGGCACGAGTGTCGGTTCCTTGAGCCTAAAACCATGATCCGGGAACTAGCCAAGGGAGAGGTGGATCCAAAGTACAACGTGTGGTTCGGGAAAAGATTTCAGATCCGTCGAAAATGTTCTAAAAGAGCCCATGTCCAACAGTTCACGGAAGATTCACGGGAACAATGGGATTGGTTAGCAAGGGAGGAAGGGTACAGGACGAAGATTGGCAGGATAGAACAGCAGGTCCGGGACCTCCAATTTGAGAAGAACATGCAAGCTGCCACCGACGAGGGAGACAAAAAGAAGTTGGCACAAGAAAATGGCTTCTTGAGAGCTCAAATCCAGCAAATGAAAAGAGATGCTGACAGACAGTCGAGGAGTCGGGCCGACGAAAAATTGATAAGGGGTTTGAGAAGCCAAGTCACCGACGTCCAAAGAGAATTGGACGAGTCAAAAGCCCAAATAACGAGGATCCGTGCTAGCCGGAAAAGGGAGGCACATCAACATGCACTTCACCTAAAGCGGGTAGAAGAAGATTACACTGATATCATCACTAGCCTGAGGGAAGCAAATGTTGTCCTTAGGGAGCGGGTTTTCAAGCAAGCCCAAGATGCCAGAGCAGACCTCGACCGCTGCCACAATTTGATGGCCCGACTGCAAGGACAAGTGGATAGGCTCCTAGATCAAGTCACCAACAATGCTCGAAGATTGGGGGCGAAAAACCAGCAAATAGAGCGGCTGCTCGGAGAAAGGGACATGATCAAGGATAGAATTGGAGAAATCGGGCACTATGTCACCATGAAGTGCCTAGCTTGTGAACGAATGCCCCGCGCCGACCTTTTCGCTTCAATTATGGGTTATGTTCATCGGATCATGGAAGAGTTGAGGGAACTGCACAAGGACCTCACACCGAGGCCCGCGGCAAGGCCGAATGATGCCTCGCGGGCCCCCAGGGATTTTAGGGCATTAGATTTTTGATTGAAAATGTATTCGAAATGTTGAGTCAAGCTAGTTGGCATTTTTATCTTTACTTTCCCAAGTCAAGCATTTTCTTTTGTTTTTGCTGATTATTGTAAGACGTGTTTTGTAACTACACGGTTTTATTTGATATAAAAGTTACTGAATTTTGCCACAATCTTGTTGCCAGAACTACGCTCGGTCTGATTCACGCGGGGTCGTGATACGTAGGCAATCCACATAAGATTCGACCACCACTAAAAAGAAAGAAAAAGAATCCAAAGGTTAAATAATAATAAGGCTTGCAAAGATAGTCGGAAAAAAAAAAAAAAAAGAAGAAAAAGGAAAAGAAAAAGGGCCGGGATGACGCATGTTAAAGAGTACACGTAGAAAGGGTTATTTGGTTAGGTGCATTGCATCCAACGTGCTATAACATATCTGTCAAACTCGGTGAACTAACAAGTTTGTTGCGTGTTCCAGAAAGTTTAGCAGTTGGTTTGACAGAATATCCTGGCCAGCCATCACTACCGTACTAGATCCAAAGGACCAGTTACAGTAAGCATGTCGAGTTCTGGCAAGAGTCTCGAAGAAGAAAAGTCCGAGCTACAAATCATGAAGGAAGAAGTAGACCGGTTAAAACAACAGATAACAGAGATGCACTTGGCCTGGGCCAGGGAACAGGCTTCACCAAACCGCCCTACTCTCGCCTCAGCTCCGGAACATCCGCCCGTCGATCCTTCAACAAGCGCCCCGAGCTATCCATACTTTCAGGGGGAAAATCCATATGCCACCCACATTCCACCAGCCAAACCAAATCCTCCTCCAGTCACCCCCGTTTTTGTAGCACCTCCACCTGCTCCTCTGCAAAGGCCGGCCGGCGAGCCATATGTTCAGATCCATGACAACTCTTACTATCCTCCAGAGCCTACTTTCAGGGCTCCTGAACCACAATCACATACACCCCACTGGGATAATCCGGCAGAACCGGAAAAACACTTCCCAAGTTCGGAACACGAGGAAGTTGTCAGAAAAGTTAAAAGCCTGGAGCAGTCCTTCAGGAACATGCACGGTTTAGGCAACCAGGTCAGCGTCGCCTATAAGGATCTGTGTCCATTTCCGGACGTCCAGTTGCCAGCAGGATTTAAAATGCCCAAATTCGACCTATACGAGGGGCATGGTGACCCAGTGGCCCACCTGCGAGGGTTTTGCAGTAAAACGAGAGGGGCCGGAGGACGGGACGAGCTTCTGATAGCCTACTTCGGCCAGAGTCTGGGAGGATCGGCGCTGGAGTGGTACACTAGACAGGATCCCAGTAGATGGTTTACGTGGGATGATCTGGCTCAAGCTTTTATCGGCCAGTTCCAATACAATCTCGAGATAATCCCCGACCGCCTATCATTGCTAAAATTAGAGAAGAAGCCTGCTGAAAGCTTCAGGGAATTTGGTTTCCGATGGAGGGAACAGGCGGCCAGGGTAGATCCACCGATGAGAGAGAGCGAGATGGTGGACTACTTCTTGCGGACATTAGAGCCCACCTACTTCGGACATCTGGTAACGTCCGTAGGCAAATCATTCACTGAGGTGATAAAAATGGGGGGTATGATCGAGGAGGGTTTGAAGGCCAACAAGATCACGAGCTACTCAGCACTGAAAGCCACCACTCAGGCTATCCAAAGCGGTACCGGAGGAGTACTGGGGAAGAAGAGGAGAGAGGAAGTGGCGGCCGTCGAGTCCGGAGCATGGTTCAGAAATAGAGGCCCCGCACCCCAATATAGCCCACCCCAACCTCACCACCAAAATTACTCCCACAACCCATATAGCCACCCGCAACATTACTATCCCGCACTTGATCCCCATTTTACTGTCCACCATGCACAGTCCTATTCTGCGCCTCCCGCTCATGCACCGTGGCGCGCACCAAACCCCCAGAACAATCATCCACCCCCAAGAGCTTACAGAAACCCCTCGGGCGCGAGTTTCCGTCCGAACCAGGCATTCAGGGGCGACAGGGCGCCGAGGCCAAAGACTTTCACTCCCTTAGGAGAGTCTTACACCAGTCTGTTCCACCGGTTGAAGCAAGTAGGGTTGCTAAATCCGGTTGAAGCTAAGCTACCAAACCCCCTTCCGAAGAACCTGGACCATTCAGTAAATTGTGCCTACTGCTCGGGATGTCCGGGTCATGACACAGAAAAGTGTTGGAGGCTGAAGACGGCCATCCAGGAGCTCATTGACACCCACAGGATCGAGGTCCAGACTCCAACAGAGCCCAACATCAACCAAAACCCGCTCCCAACTCATCATGAGACCAATATGATCGAGTTGGTACGGGCGGAGGAAGGAAAGGAGAAAGCCTCTCAGACTGTAATGATGATTAAGTCTAGCGGGGCAGGAACGAGAAAAGGGCCAAGCTGTGATGAGTCGCCCAGTTGCAAGAAAGACATACCAGGAGAGTCGGAAGCAAGAAAGGAAAGTGTGAACGAAGTACCGGTGAAGCCGGCCAAGATAGTTGTACCAGGGGCAGCAATCAAGCCCATCCTGACAGTAGCAGGCGTTCGAATGGATCCTTTCATCATCCAGCCGGCAACACAGTTGCCAGTAACTGATAGCCGGGCTGTCCCATGGAATTATGCTCGGATTACAACGACCTACGGAGGAAAGGAGGTGAAAGAGGAAGTTTGTGAAGCCCAAGGGTTGACCCGCTCGGGGAGATGTTTTGCCCCTGCGGAATTGAGGAAGACCACTCCGGCAGTATTGAAAAAGCCGGTCACCGATGAAGAGGCGGAAGAATTCTTGAAAAAGATGAAGCTGCATGACTACTCTGTCTTAGAGCAGTTAAAGAAGACTCCGGCACAAATATCATTGCTGTCCTTGCTGATACATTCCGAAGAACATCGGCAAGCATTGATGAAAGTCCTGAATGAGGCACATGTACCGGACAAAATCTCAGTGAGCCATTTGCAGAAGATCACCAATAGGATCTTCGAAGCAAATCGGATCACCTTCACCGATGACGAGTTGCCCGAGGAAGGCACTGAGCATAACAGGGCTTTATATCTTACGGTGAAGTGTGAAGAGGCGGTGGTTACCAAAGTCTTGGTCGATAATGGGTCCGGTGCTAACATTTGTCCTCTCTCTACACTGGGCAAATTAAAAGTAGACATCGGCAGGGTACGCGAGAACAGGGTATGTGTTCGAGGGTTTGACGGAGGAGGCAAAGCGTCGGTTGGTGACATAGTGTTGATCTTGACGATTGGGCCAGTGGAGTTCACCATGGAATTCCAGGTGCTGGACATGGTGGTGTCATATAACCTCCTAATAGGGCGACCATGGATTCATGCCGCAAGAGCAGTTCCATCCAGCTTACACCAGCTCGTCAAGTTTGAATGGGACCAGCAGGAGATCGTCGTCCATGGAGAGAACGATCCACAATCAGGCACCATCATTCCCTTTGTTGAAACAGAAGAAGATGTTGGGCCGTGGGTGTATCAGGTCTGCGATGTGGTGTCCGCCCACCGAGTTCCGGAAGGGGAATGTATTCCCGGCGACAGAACAATTACCGCGGATGTCATGGTGGCGCATGAAATGTTGCGACATGGTTTCGTACCCGGTAAAGGGCTAGGTGCATCTCTGCAAGGAATTATACAACCGGTATCAGTGGTCGAAAACTTGGGAACCTTCGGCTTGGGATTCCAGCCAACCTCGGAGGACATCCGGCGAGCAAAGAGGAGTAAGCAGAAAACATGGGTGCTCCCAAAGCCTGTTCCACGCCTTTCCCAATCTTTTGTCAGGTCCGGAGCAAGAGGACATCCAGCGCCAAAGATTCCCGGTCCTACGGTCGGGCCAGACGAAGAGTTCTTCAGGAAGTTCGAAAACCTATTCACAGATGTATGTATGCTCGAAGATGGTGAAGGGTCCAGTCATGCCGAGATACAATTTGTGGGACCAAAGGCAAAACTGAATAACTGGAAGGCTACTCCTCTCCCTGTCCGGAAGGAGTCTTGGTGGTTTGTCTTGGATTGTCTTTCTCTCGAAAATTTTGTATTGGGGGTTTGTCCCCGGAGTAAAATCCCGGTTGTTTTTAGTTCATTTTTGATTTAAGTTTGCAGTTTGTTTTCCCTTTGTACAGTTCCCATTAATGAAATGTGGTTCCTTTGCGTCTAATTTTGTTTATCTTTTTCCTTCTTTTTACTTTTCTGAACAGCCTTCTTGCAACTGATCTTAATGATATGGCGCGCTTAAAGATTAATCAACCCAGTCTAGAAAGTCAATCGGGTTTTGAAATAATAACACATGAAATAAGAAGTGACGAGAGTGAGTCAGAGTACGGCGATGATGAAGCCGTGGAAGAAATCGGCGAAGAATTAAGTCACTTCGAGGAAAAGCCCAAACCGAACTTAAATGATACTGAGGCTGTTAATCTAGGGAATGCTGATGACGTCAAAGAAACCCGGATAAGTGTCCATATTGAACCCAATCTGAGAGAAGAACTGATCAAAACACTCATGGAGTTTAAAGATATTTTCGCGTGGTCGTACGACGACATGCCAGGACTCAGCACTGATCTAGTGGTTCATAGATTACCCACCGATCCGGCATATCCTCCCGTCAAGCAAAAGCTGCGGAAATTCAAGACGGAGATGAGTGTGAAGATTAAGGAGGAGGTAACCAAGCGCAGTTGCAGGCGAAAGTCATTCGTGTCACTCGATACCCTGAATGGTTGGCTAACGTAGTGCCGGTGCCAAAGAAAGACGGAAAGATCGGGGTATGCGTGGACTATCGCAATCTCAACAAGGCAAGTCCTAAGGATAATTTCCCACTTCCCAATATCCATATCCTGATTGATAATTGTGCCGGACGCGAAATTGGATCCTTTGTGGATTGTTATGCGGGATATCATCAGATTTTGATGGACGAAGAGGACGCAGAAAAGACGGCTTTTATCACACCGTGGGGGACTTATTGCTACCGAGTGATGCCGTTTGGTTTGAAGAATGCGGGAGCAACATATATGAGGGCGATGACTACGGTATTCCATGACATGATACACAAGGAAATTGAAGTGTACGTGGATGATGTGATCGTGAAATCCAGACGTCAAGAAGACCATGTTGCTGACCTCAGGAAGTTCTTTCAAAGACTTCGAAGGTACGACATCAAGCTCAATCCGGCCAAATGCGCATTCGGAGTTCCATCGGGAAAGTTGCTAGGATTCATCGTCAGCCGACCGGGGCATTGAGTTGGACCCCTCCAAAATCAAGTCCATTCAGGAGTTACCCCCGCCAAAGAATAAAACAGAGGTAATGAGTCCGTTGGGAAGGTTGAATTACATCAGTAGGTTTATTGCCCAGCCTACGGCAACTTGTGAACCCATATTCCGCCTATTGAAGAAAGACGCCGCGATAGAATGGACGGCAGAATGTCATGAAGCGTTTGACCGGATCAAAGGGTATCCGTCAAATCCACCCGTACTAGTTCCGCCTCAACCTGGTAGACCCCGATTCTTTATCCGACGGTCTTGGAGAATTCGTTTGGTCGCGTCATCGGGCGCACATGATCTTACTGGCAGAAGGAACGGGCCATTTACTACCTCGGTAAGAAGTTCACGGTCCATGAGGTCAAGTACACTCATCCGGAAAAGACATGTTGCGCCCTAACTTGGGTAGCCCAAAAGCCGAAACACTACTTGTCTTCTTACACCACGTACCTCATTTCGCGGTTGGATCCGTTGAAGTATATTTTCCGGAAACCCATGCCTACAGGGAGGTTAGCAAAGTGGCAAATATTACTTACGGAATTCGACATCATATACGTGACGAGGACGGCTATGAAAGCTCAAGCCCTGGCCGATCACTTAGCCGAAAATCCCGTTGATGACGAATACGAACCTTTGAGGACGTATTTTCCAGATGAGGAAGTATTGCAGATTGAGGGGTTAGAACCAACCAAGGATCCAGGTTGGAAGCTCTTTTTCGACGGAGCGGCGAACGCAAAAGGAGTCGGAGTAGGGGCTGTGCTCATATCTGAAACAGGACATCATTATCCTGTTACTGCTCAACTGCGTTTTCACCGTACCAATAATATGGCTGAGTACGAGGCATGTATCCTGGGGTTACGATTAGCGGTGGACATGGATGTACAGGACGTCTTGGTCTTGGGGGACTCGGACCTTCTGGTACATCAGATTCAGGGAGAATGGGAAACCGGAGATTTAAAGCTTATCCCATATCGTCAGTGCTTGCATGATCTGACCAAGCGCTTTCGATCGGTAGAATTCAGGCACATCCCAAGGATGCATAATGAGGTAGCCGACGCTCTAGCTACTTTAGCGTCAATGCTACATCACCCGGACAAGGTTCGTGTCGATCCATTACATATTCAGATCCGGAATCAACATGCTTATTGTAACATGATAGAGGAAGAGGTGGATGGTGAGCCGTGGTTTCATGATGTCAAGGAATACCTCAGGTTAGGAGTATACCCAGAGCAAGCAACCGGAGATCAAAAGCGAGCTATTCGGCGGTTGGCGAACGGATTTTTCCTTAGTGGAGGGGTGCTGTACAAAAGAACCCCAGATTTGGGATTGCTGAGATGTATAGATGCAAGTCAAGCCACAACAGTGATGACGGATATACACTCGGGAGTTTGCGGACCACACATGAGCGGATACGTATTGGCGAAGAAGATTCTTCGAGCAGGATACTATTGGCTCACTATGGAGCGGGATTGTATAAGTTTCGTGCGAAGATGCCATCGGTGTCAGATACACGGAGATTTGATTCATTCTCCGCCGACTGAATTGCATACAATGTCCGCACCATGGCCGTTTGTCGCATGGGGTATGGATGTTATTGGACCTATTGAGCCTGCGGCTTCCAATGGTCACAGGTTCATTCCGGTAACGATTGATTATTTTACCAAGTGGGTGGAGGCCAAAACATTCAAATCAGTGACCAAGAAGGCGGTAGTGGACTTCGTACACTCCCACATCATCTGCAGGTTTGGAATTCCAAAGATGATCATTACGGATAACGGTGCAAATCTTAACAGTGGATTGATGAAAGAGGTATGTCAACAGTTCAAGATTACACACCGAAATTCCACACCTTATCGCCCAAAAGCAAACGGTGCGGTCGAGGCAGCAAACAAGAACATAAAGAAGATATTGAGGAAGATGATAGAAGGGTCTAGGCAGTGGCATGAAAAGTTACCATTTGCGCTGTTAGGTTACCGCACTACCGTCCGGACTTCGGTAGGTGCAACTCCTTACTTGTTGGTATACGGGACTGAAGCAGTAATACCCGCAGAAGTTGAGATTCCATCCCTCCGAATTGTCGCTGAAGCTGAGATTGATGACGACGAGTGGGTCAAAACCCGATTAGAGCAATTAAGCTTGATCGATGAAAAGAGATTGACAGCAGTATGTCACGGCCAATTGTATCAAAAGAGAATGGCAAGAGCATATAACAAGAAGGTACGTCCCAGGAGATTTGAAGTGGGACAGCATGTGCTGAAGAGAGTTCTACCACACCAGGCCGAGGCGAAAGGCAAGTTCGCTCCAAATTGGCAGGGACCTTTTGTGGTAACTAGAGTATTATCCAACGGCGCTTTATGTTTGACCGATGTCGAGGGAAGATGCACCGATATGGCTATCATCTCTGATGCAGTTAAGAGATATTATGTGTAATTCTTTGATGCATTTGTCAACGTTTGGTTTCGTTTGTGTGTATTTGGCATTTCTCGGAGAATGAAATGACAGAGGCAATTTTTCTGCTACCCAAACACTTTAACCTTTGTTTCCCCATTTGAGCCTTAATTATTCTTTCATATACCCTCTTTCGGAATCATCAAGAATAGAAAAGAAACAAAGAAGTAGTACAAGAAAAAGTGAACTACGTTCGACCTGATTCCTCAAGAAGGATACGTAGGCGCCACACGGCTCGGTCATAATAAAATAAAAAATCAAAAAATCCCCCAAGCAACAGAACTGGGGCAGAAGTCATTGTTTCGTTGGAAAGATAGTGTGGATTCCGAAAGTTGTAATAAGCTAACCATTGAGGCTAAACCCTCACGCGCAGAAACCATATCAAGAACCAGAAAGACCTCTCGATCAGTATTTGAGAAGTGCCAAGTCATGTGAACAAAAGCCAAGAGTGACATCCCGACCCTCGATTGAATCCAGAATGCACAAGCCGAAAGGGGATAACGCTCTAGAGGGAATCTCAGGGGTGATACCCCGCCGCAGGGAAAGAAAACGTAAATGAGAGAGTCTTAACGGTGAAAACCCTCGCGGGCACCTTAAGGCGAAGGAAGTTGAGAGAAGTAAGATGAGAGAGTCTTACGGTGAAAACCTTTACGGGCACCTTAAGGCGACGGGAGATAGAGAGAAATGAGAGAATCTCATTAGTGAAAACCCTTTGAAGGGCACTGTGAGGTGACAAGACAAGATGGTTACAAGATGTCTGCATGAGACAAGGTTGGGACATCCGTTTACCCCTAGCAGGACGCGGTATCAAAAAGTGATTGACATGAATAGACTGGGTAGTTTAATCTCAAAGGCGCGGCATAACGTTGGATCAGGCACACATTCAGATAAGTTTTCCTATTTTTTGAGTTCAGAAAAGTTTTTCTTCTTTTGTCATTTGCGGTCAGTATTCTTTCTTCTCTTTCATTTTCGAAAATTGATTTTTCAAAGCTCACTACCAAGTCTCCCAAAGCAGTATATTGAGAGTGGATAGGCATGGAACAAGGCAATGAGACAAAAGTCGTTACGGTAGTGAGATTGGGATGACAGGCTGAGTGGAAGGTTCGCAAGAATCATGGAGTATGATGGACACATGTGGCATGTCCGAAAGATGATTTCACGCAATAGATCACCGGCTAAAAAGAGTCGGACCAAACCAAAGGTTGGAATAAAAGGAAAAGATGAGAGGTCGTTCGTGGAAAAAGCATCTTCCCAAGCAAGCGTCAACGTCGTCCTCAAAGTTCGAGAGAGGCCAAGCAGCTGAAAAAGAATGGCCTCAACAAGAGTGGCACGACCACTCGCGGCATTTTTGAAACTAACAATTTTTCTTTGATTTAAAGCAGGAAAAGAGGGTCCGACGGCAGAAAAGCATACCGTCGAGAAGTTTATCACACTGGGGCAGAAAATTTTCTCTTGTTGCGAAAATTTTCTGGAAAGCAAGACTCAGAGGATAAAGGTAGAAAGCAACACAAGATGGGGTGATCTTTGAGCCTGGTATCATCCCCAGCAGTTATTGGAAAAGGAAAAATGGCTTCGAGATTCCCCCAGCAGTATTACATCCTATAATTTGATCAAGGAAACAAAAGCGTGAGTCCCAAAAGAGGTAGGGGAAGAAGGAAGAGAATGAGGGGTGAAGGAAACGAAGAATGCTTCCCCAGCAGCATCACCCCCCAGCAGGCGAGTAGACAGTTCCAAAAATATCCCCAGCAGCCAGAAGAAAAGTAATGCGACCGGGGGAAAGCAATTCCAAGACAGGATAATTCAGAAGAGAAGGTGGTCCGAGAGGTAATGCAGGAACAAGGATATGGTACAAAGGGCAAAGGAAGGTCATCAAGATAGGAGGAAATCAGTGGAGTAGCAGTTGAAGTCAGGGAGCCCGCCTGGAGAATGGAGTGGCGATTTAATTTTGAAGTCGTAATTGAAGTCAGGAAGCCCGCCTGGAGAATGGAGTGGCGATTTAATTTTAAAGTTGTAGTTGAAGTCAGGGAGCCCGCCTGGAGAATGGAGTGGCGATTTAATTTTGAAGTAGTAGTTGAAGTCGGGGAGCCCGCCTGGAGAATGGAGTGGCGATTTAATTTTGAAGTAGTAGTTGAAGTCAGGGAGCCCGCCCGGAGAATGGAGTGGCGATTTAATTTTGAAGTTGTAGTCAGGGAGCCCGCCTGGAGAATGGAGTGGCGATCTATTTTAATTTGGTAGAGGAAAGCGGTAGAATGTAACAGAAATCTCCGGCATGAATCCAAGTTCGTAAGAAGAGAAGAAGCAGCAGAAGGAACGCCAAGTCAGACAGGATGGCAAGGAGCGCGACAAGATCAAATTAAAAAGGATAGATAAGAACTTGTAGTACTGTAACTTAGTCTAGATTTAATTTTTGTAGTAGTAGTTGAAGTCAGGGAGCCCGCCTGGAGAATGGAGTGGCGATTTAATTTTGAAGTAGTAGTTGAAGTCAGGGAGCCCGCCTGGAGAATGGAGTGGCGACCGGTGTTAATTCGTTGGAGGAAAGCGGTAGAATGTAACAGGAATCTCCAGCATGAATCCAAGTTCGTAAGAAGAGACGAAGCATCAGAAGGAACGCCAAGTCAGACGGGATGGCAAGGAGCGCGACAAGATCAAGTTAAAAAAGGATAGATAAGAACTTGTAGTACTGTAACTTAGTCTAACTTCTTGTTTTTCGTTGCTTAGCGCGGTGTAACAAGGAAATCAACTAAGCAGTGGTAACAGCAGTAACAGCGGCAACAGCAGTAACAGCGAGATCGCAACAGGCATGGTAGTCTCAGCTACCAGAACTTCCCGAACTACATTGACCTGATTCCCTTTTAGCCGGGGATATGTAGGAGACCTTTGAAGCAAGGTTCGGTCAAAACTTTTCCAAAATGCTTCATACGGAGTGTTCGGATAGGCAAAAATCGCTTATATCCGCTCATTTATCTTTGCACGAAAACTCGGCGTGTTTACGCGCAAAGAGGGGCAGCTGTGAGCACGTGATTTTTGCCTTACTCGAGAAGTACTCCCAGAAAATTCAAAATAAAAATAGTTTCGTATTGGGCATGATTTGTGTGATTTTGTGTTAATTTTATCTTTTGTGTGCACGTTTATTTATTTAAATTAAAAATACAAAAATATATGCTAGGCTTTGCATTTTCAGTGTTTGATATCGAAGTCATGTGATTTACATTTTTTGGGTAATATGTAATTGTGTGCGTTAATTGTAGTAAAAACAGCGGTGTTATAGGTTGGCATATACATATGTGTGTATATATATATATATATGTATACATACATATATATATATATATATATATACACATATGCATATAATATAGCATGAAGATCCGGTCTGGGCCAAAACTTAGTCTAAAAGCCAGGCCCAAACGAATTGCTTCTGATCCGGCCCAAATATCCGTCCAGCTTCAGCCTATGTAACGCTTGATCTGGACCGTTGGATTTTATTATCCAACGGCCCAGATTAATCCTTTAATTCTAATATACATCCAGCCTATGATTTAACCAAACGACGTCGTTTGGTTTAAGTGAGGGGATCCTGATCGTTGATCGTAAATGATCCAACGATCAGGATTCAATCTCATCTCTGGTATATATTCCTCATTTCATACCCCGCCCCCCCAAGCCAGAACCCCCCCTCTCCCTTCATCTCCCTCAGAGCTCTCAAACACCCGGTGTAACGCCGCCCTCCTCCGCCTGCCGGAAATCGCCTCACGGCGGTTCCGGTAGGCCAATCGCCACCAAACCAATGCCAAACCCTTCCCCTCACCTCCCCCATCACGATCCCAACCTCCATTAACCTCGAATCATGCCGGAGCTCCTCGAATCTTCATTTGAAGATTCGAGTCAAACTCGAACCTATGCCAAATCACCCCAAATTCACACCACGGTCTCCTCACACCTCCCCACACTCCCAACGACATTGGTTTGCTTCGAATCTAACCAAAAATGCAAAAGCCCCAAATCCGAGTCCAAGAACCCTAATTTTTGAAGAAATTCAATTCAAGCCGGGTTAGCCTTAATTGAAGTCCAAGGGACTTTAGTCTAGGTGTTCTCAATCGAGAACATCTTGATTAAAGCCCGTTTGGCTTCAATAATTCCGCATTTTGGTTCAAAGCTTGGGTCGGCAATTTTCTTATGAGGTATTCATTCCTTCTTTGCTCATTTTTAATTCGATTGTGTGAATATGTGTGTTTGTTTTATTCATTGTTCCAATTTCTCATGCTCTTAATTTCTCATACCCGTTGGTCTGTTCTTCTCATTCAAGGCCTTTTATTTGGCCAATTACTCTGTTTTAGTAGTTAAAATGAATCATGAGTCCAATGTGATTAAAGTCGTCAAATAGTTCGTAATATTAATCCCTTGAATCTGCCTGATGCAATTCATTGGTATAGAGCTTGTTACTGTTTGATTGGTTTGAAACTAAAGTTGTGATTCAAATTAAGCCAACTAGGGAATCAGGGTTCACACTTAGAGTATTGGGTGCCCTGCACATGAGGCTAGTCAGTGGAATCCACTGTCACAGCAGGGCATCCCACTGAACACTGCCACCGGCATTGTTTAATGCTTAAGTCCATATTTTGGACAGTAGGTAGTGGGGAATGCAGGGAATTTGATGGGTCTGGCAGAGTTGGGAGTGGGCAGGGTGATAGTAACCTTAGGGGCAGGTGTTCTGGAGGGACTATTGGCTATAAATAGGGCATATTCATACATGTATAAGGGAGGGATATACATTGATAGGCATACACAGACACACATTATAGAGACAGACTTGAGAGCATCTGGGAGAGCAAAAACAGTATCTGGGAGAGCAAATATTCATAGATACATATAGACACTTGAGAGGATGCCTGAGATTAACTAGAGCACCTGAAGAGAAATAGATACAAGGATACACATATAGGAAGATACAGAGGAAGGCTACTGTTTTCCTTGGTTTGGAGTCACTGTTTCATCGAATCTCTTGGCTACTGTTTCATTGCTTTGATTTCAATAGCTGAGTTGTTGTGGTCTTTGGTTTCTTGTTGTCTTGTGTTGGTGGTGCTGAGCCATTTGCTCTAGCTGGTTCAGTGTTGAGTGTTGCGATAGTTTTGATATTTGCTGCTGGTTCATTCGATTGCTGTCACTGGGAGTGTGTGCTTTTGGTTTAGTTGAGTGCTTCCAGTGTTGGTGCTACTGTTATATTCATTTGTTGTTGCTGGTTCAGTTTGTGGGCTGTGGTAGTCCCAGTGTTGGTGGTTGTTGTTGGTAATTGTTTGCTGTTGGTTTAGTGGAGTGCTGCCATTAGTTGTTATTGTTGTTGGTATTCATTTGCTGCTGTTAGTCAGTGTTGTTGTTCTGTCTGTGTTGCTGTTTGGTCCAACACAGTGTTGGTTCTCCTATTGGTCGAGTATTGCTGCCAGTTCAGTGCTAGTGTGTTGCTGGTTGGTTTACTTGGTTGCTACTGGTTGTTGGTCTAAGTGACTGCTGGTCTATTGGTCTATTCGGTTCACTGGTTGTTGTTGCTATTGGTTTACTGTTGGTTGTTGTTGGTCTTTGATTATTGCTGCTCCTGTTACTGTTTCTTGTTGCTGTTGCTGCTTTGCCGTCGCTCACTCTTCCTTGTTCTTCCGCATTCCAGGTACACACCTCTGTTATTGTAGTTCCTTGGTTCGAAAGAATGAAGTTTGAAGCTTATGCATAAAGTCTATTGAGACATGTAGTCACCTAAAGTTCTTATGTTTAAGTACATTCTGTTATTCTCCAATTAAGCTTGTACTGTTAGTTTTGGTTATGGAAAAGTGTAGCTAGGCCAAAAATACACTATCGTTAGATGAGCATGTAAACTTGAATTAGTCTGTTGTGCCTCTAATCAATCTTCTCTGCTCGTGTGTGTAATCTCCAAATCTGTTGACGTTAGACCTTACGCTAAAAGCAAGATTAGCTAGGGAGTTGTTACTCAACGGAATGACGTAATTAGATTAAAAGAGTCGGGGGTGCATTTCATGTGACCCGACCCCAATTTCGGGCAAGAATGAATAAAGCATGTCATGAACCACAAGCGCATTTCATGCGATGTGGTTCGTAGTAAGTTTTAAGTAATTTGGAATCAACTCTTAAGTAAGATACAGTGAGATGTAGTTCACTTTAGATTTGAATCAAAGGTATGCCTCGCCCAATAGTTACACTAGTCACATAGCCGTCATAAATGTACATATAAATACTTAGGTTTCGAGATGCGTCGTTTCTTAACGAATATCACGCCTTTCTCAACAACGTAAATAAGTAGTCGATCCGGGCATATAGTTTAGTGTTACCTTTTTAAATACGGGTGTGCATTTCATGCGACCCAAATCCAAACCCCGAAATGTTGAATAAGAATACGTTGAGGATCCGGGTGCATTTCATGTGACGTGATTCGAAAGCATATTTTTAAGCAACTTTCTCTTTCGTAAATCACAACCAATAATAAAAGCGGTAAAAGGGGTATTAACTTGCACTAAGTACATAATTGTAAAAAGCGGATAGATAAGCCAAACACGACAGTTGAGCGACCGTGCTAGAACCACGGAATTCGGGAATGCCTAATACCTTCTCCGGGTTAATAGAATTCCTTATCCGGATTTCTGGTTCGCGGACTGTTAAATAGAGTCATTCTTTTCCTCGATTCGGGATTTAACCGGTGACTTGGGACACCATAAACCTCCCAAGTGGCGACTCTGAAATAATTAAAATAAATCCCATCTCGATTGTCCTTTAATTGGAAAAACTCTTTGTATCCTTGCGGGTGCGTAAAAAAGTGGTGTGACATAGATCATATTAGCATATTCTTACAAAAAAAGAAGAATATATCTAATTAAAAATGAATGTTGGTTATTATTTGAACCAGTAATTGTTTGAGCTATGGTTTTCAGTAAAAGTATTTTTATTGGCACCATATTTAATCGCTCACGTTTAACATGTATCCATTTTTTAAAAAAATATCTAACTTGTATCATAAGTACAAATAACTTCAACCTTTTTCTCTTTCTTCTTCTTCTTAGTTGTTGTTTGTGAGCATATTTTTAAGGTAATTTGTGATGTTTTACAATAGTGAGTTGTTGTGGTGCTCCTCTCTTGATAGCTTATGATTTCTTCTTTTTCTTCCTCCTCATAATTGTAAAATAATTTTTTTTAGATTCATTGTTGTTTTGATAAATTAATTATCAGGGTTTGTTATTTATGATATTTGAAATATATGTTTTAAACTGTGAGCTCATTTAGAGTAGATTTTATTGTTGAACTACGTGTCGGATTGTTGAAATTCAACAAACAAGTTTCTGTATCTGAGCAATTTGCACTTCAGACTAAAGCGTCTTAAGTGCATGCAAAATTAGCTGCCTTTCAGACTAATTAAGTTGTAGTTACATCTTAAGTGTAATTTTTGTACTTTAGGCTAAAAAAATCTTAATTGCATGCAAACATTAGCTGAACTAAAACAACCTTAAGTATAATTTTTGCACTTTAGAATAAGAAAATTTTGGTGCATGCAAAAATTAATCGTACTTTAGACTAAAATTTTCTTAAGTGCATTTGAGGTTTGCAACTTCGGACACAAATATTTTTAATTTCATATTCGCTAAATTTGAAATTAATCCTAAATCAAATAAATTATAACTTTCTTGTGCAATACGTCTACAACTTTAATAATGCCCAAAACTATGTATGCGTGCAAGCCACCATGTTTTGATCTCAATGGGCTAGTCTTGCAGGCCTTCAGTTTCAAATGGGCTTCTGCTTAGCTCTGCAGGATATTCATAAGAGATTTTTTCCTATTTATACCATATATGAAATCTTATTACAAAAAATGTACATATTTGGTAAATTACCCGCCTTGTGCACTATTTTCCTACAATTTTTATACCATTCATTAATTAATAATTAATAGTAGCTAAATCTTCCTAATATGGCGCGCTAAAAATCAGGAAAAAAATATCCTAATTGATTTAGTGACCTTAAGTTCAAAGTTAAAATACATTATCATCTCATCGATCTAAGGTTTCACGTAACATTTGTATAATCGTTTATTGTAACTTTTGTGTAATCGTTATTTTTTAAGATAGTTTCCAAACAAAAAATAAAGAAAAACCAGTGTTAGGTCGAAGTTGAGATATATAATTGATTATTCATTGATGATTGATCATATGATTTAGTTAAAGAGTTATTCAGAAATAATTACGTTGCCAACAAGATCATATCGTAACTTATTTTGCCATGAGATTAAATTTCTTAGTAAGGTATGTTAGCATTATTGAGAGTGGATAAAGGAAATTTTGTTAGTGGGTTTGATATGCTTGACTGAGTATCTGATTAGAATATATACTTGTGATGTCACCTAACCACAACGATAAAAACAGAAAACGAAAAAGAGATGCTTAATAAATCGATATTCAATAAAAAAAAAATAGTCAAGTATTTAATTTACATAGCACTTAACAGCTAAACTTATGCTTAAACTGTGATATTCTTATATGTATAAAGCAGTATTATTTTTAAGGGTATCTAAAAAATTACTACATTTATACTACAATTAAACTACGATCTATGTTGAAAAAAATGTAGACTACAAAATTTTCTATTTATCTATAAAATTCCTACAAAAAACTATAAATAAACTACAAATCAGTTTTAATATTGTATAAAGTTGTATTGTTTTTATGGGTATCTACAAAATTACTACATTTATACTACATTATACTACAATCTATGTTGGAAAAAATATTGATTACATTTTGAAAAAAATAGAAAAAGTGGATTGAGTATAATAAACTACATTTAACTACAATTAAATACATTTAACTACATAATAACTGAGAACAACTACAATAAAAAATGTCAGTATAACTACAATTTAACTAAAAACCACTAAAAACAACTACAAATCTACCACAATATAACTACAAATATATTAACGATTCATATAAAAATATAAAATAACGACAATTAAACCTCAAAATTGAGACAAATTAAAAGGTTTCCAGAAACTACGCGGAAAAATTAAATAAAAATACTTTTTCTGAAATATTATGAGGGCTGAATTTTTTAGCTTTTTTTTGAATGTTTCTTTTTAGATTTTTTTGAATAAAATGGAGATAACTTCAATTTTTTCCATATTGAAGCTTGGGTGAATCCTAAAAAAAATAGGAAAAAACTGAACAAAAGAGGAAAAGAACTGAACCAAAGAAAAAACGTGAGGGAGAAAAGAACTGGGGGGAAATCGTGGGGAGGGGGAGTGGGGGGGTGAGGAACGAAAAATTTAAAAATTAGAAGAGAGAAAAGCGGGTAACAAAATAAATTGGGAGATTTTGTCCCTAAATATACTCCTACATTTAATGATAACTTAATTAAAGCCTTAATTTGAATCATGGTACATAAACTGAAACTTGGTATGCTTAAATGTAATAAACACAAACCTTAAACATGGTTGGTAGTAAGATTTGCTATATGGTATACACATGTAAAAATTCCTATTCATAAGTCAAACGTAGCCCACAAAGGTTATCCATTTTAATGTAGGGTCATTTCTTCGTATTTTTACCTTCCTATACTATATATACAATTTTATTACCCTCTCTAATTAAGTTTTAACTTAATTACATAGCCATATACAATTTACCAATTATATACAAAGTAGTTTCAAATGAGTATCCCTTTAAATTAGGAATTGAATAAGGAATTAATTATTTCCTATCCATGCTCTCTCTCTCTCTCTCTCTCTCTCTCTCTCTCTCTCTCTCTCTCTCTCTCTCTCTCTCTCTCTCTCTCTCTCTCTCTCTCTCTTTTCCCATTTTTTCTTTCTCTGATGTTCTCTACTTTTTATCAATTCACGTTGTATATATTTTAATGGAATTCATCAACAGATTTCAATCGTTTTACTAAAGTTAACTTAGCAATTTCATTTAATATTGTACAATTATTATTCAAATTGAAATTGTCAATCAATAAATTTTGAAGGTGTTGGCTCTCTATCATTGACAACCATTAAAAAGTGTTGAAGCGTTGAAATCGAATTTGAATTTTTAAAAATCATTATCTGTTTGGATTGGGTGTTGTTGCAAATAATTGAGAAGAAAAAAAAATTATATATACTTTTTTTTATTTTAATGTTGTATCAAAGTTGAAAAATAAATATATAATGTATGAATCATTGTATGTAACTTGTATTTGAGTTATACTATCTTTTTACATAAAGTTGTTGATATGTATCAAAATTATTTTAAGAAAAGAAATTTTAGTTGGAATTTTAGAGAGGAAGAAGAACACACTACTTATAAAATACATACAACATCATATATAAAAACATACAAAAGACATAGTGTATAAAAATATATTTAATTTGTATGATATTGTAGTTTGTATTTAACTGTATAAAAATATATAATGTATAAAAGTTGTAGATAAGTTGTGTACTGTATAATTTATTGTATGAAATTTTGTTTTTACTATGTGTGTTGTTGTAGATGTTCAAATTTGCACTAAATTTGTATTAAATTTATTTTTAATCTGTATGTTGATGTATCATGTATTGTTCTTTTCTCAAATGATTTATTAAGGAAAGAAATGTAGAGAATGAATTCCAAATTGACTCATGTGCACTAATTCATATTTGTCTAAACTAAAAACTTGAATATAAATGGGAACTGAATGATTTGATGGAGAAATTTTAAGTTTCACATTAAAAGCACCACCGTCGCACTTTAGAGAAATCAAATTTTATGTGAGATTTGAATTTTGTGTCAGAAATTAACTGGGTAGCATAGATTCTTGTTGGAAATACTAGTACAAAGTTGATGTCACGCCCTAACCTCAGGGAGCACGACCAGCGCTCAAATGAGTGAACCGGTCGAGCAAGCGTAATAGACACTTCCTACCTAACTCGCTCACCATCAAGAGAAGGCGCATTACCATTAGTTAAATAGTGGAAAGGTCATACATATAAACTTTACTAATTCATTTCATTTCATTTTGCTATATCATAGTTAAGTTCCCAAAATACATACACTTTACGATTTAGTGGAACAAGAGTTCAAAATACATCATAATTCGCCTGACCTTCCTAGCACCCATACACAGCCCACATAAATGTCTATGGAGTCTCTAAAGATACAAAAACAGTATGATAATACCGACAAACAAGGCCCTAGATATACCTCAAAATGTAGTAAACATATAAACAAAAGATGTGCTACATGACTCCAGAATGAAAAGGGGCTCACCAAGTCCACCGGGAAGATGATGATGATGATGTACCACTAATTGCGATCAACAATGTCTACTATGAAACCACCAACATCTATTTAAATATGCAACGCCCCCGGTAAAAGGGACGTCAGTACTGTCGAAAAGTACTGGTATATAAAGCTAAAACGTCATATTAATAAAATGAACAATGAAACAAAGGGAAACAATCATGATGTACAATAAGAGATTCAAACAATACTTAAACATCAAGTAAGAATCTCATAAGTTCTCTAAATCAATTTTCATCTTATTAGGTTGGGCGATCTTATAGTTTCATGTGCAACAACCCACAATGCCATCGTGTTCTTATATTCCGATCTTGACCTAATCGGCTAGGTCATCTCATTGAGACATCAACCATATCTATAATTTCAATTATTATTTCCAGCACAATTACCACCATGTATGTGGCATCGCGTCCAATCACGGTCTGATCGACTAGGCCATCTCACTTAAGACATCATACTTACAATCAATCATCTCACTACACATTTTTCCCATCTTTCAATACATTGGCACGCTCTGAAGAATTCATGATTTATATATGTTTCGCTTTAAGCCGCTATCGTTCGGTTCGGATAAGTCAAGTTCCTTCGGTCGGGTTGGAACAAATTACTATAATTCGTCCCCGCCTACGGATTAGTCGACATTTTTCACAAATTTCTTTTCTATTCATTATTCTTTTTTTTACCAAAGCAAATAACCATACCAAATGCAGATTACGGTCTGTTCCGGGTTTGTTTAGATCTGATTATAAATTATGTTTCAGGGCATAATCTAATATAGGACTGCTCACCTGCGTAAAGGGTCATCACATGTTTTTAATTGAATTCTATGTCTTTGAGGCCTTAAAAACCTCATTTAGAGTTCCTCGGTTTGCATGCGCGGTCTGGGTGCGTAGCCAAAACGTTTAAATATGAATTTTTGTGAAAAATGTTAAGTTTTGATGTTAAAATGAATAAATTTGATTGTCGTCAACATTTGGTAAATGGACCCATACCCGTAATTTAATGATCCTGGGGATCCGTAGAAAAATATAAGACTCGGGCATATGCCCGAAATCAAATTCCAAGGTCCTGATCTCGAGAAATAAAATTTTAAGATAAATTATTTTTCTGAAATTGTTAAGGCAAATTAAAATGATATTTGATTAGAAGATATTAGTATCAGTTCTGTATTTTAGCTTCGGCACTATAAGTCATATATATGTTTTAAGTCGTTTCTATGAAATTTGGCTGAAAACGAACGTCGCTTGATGTGATTCAGACCTAAATTGGAAAATCTGATTTTTATGAAGTTTGAAAGAATTATTAGATTTTGAGGTTTAATTCGATGTTTATAATGTTATTTTGGCGGTTTGATCACATGAATAAGTCTATAGGATATTTTTAAAGTTGTGTGTATAATTGGTTTGGAGTTCCGAGGGTTCAGGTGAGTTTTGGATAGGCCACAGGTGCATTTTTGAACTTTGAACATAATCTAGTATGCTTGTTCAGCAGTCTTCGCATTTGTGAAGCAGGTCTCGCAAATGCGAGCCTGACATCGTAAATGCGAGAAGGGAAGTTTTGCAGTCTGTCGTAAATGCGACTTTTGGGATCATAAATGCGAAGATCCCCTTTTTCCACCCGAGGTTGCAAATGCGATACAGCAATCGCAAAAGCGAAGTCGCAAATGTGACCACTCATGAAAGATGGGAATTTCTGAAGGGTTCGCGACCTTGTTTCGCATTTCCCATATTAGGGACCTACAATTTTCTATACTTAACCAATTTTGAACTTTATTTTTTATATTTTCTCAAACCAAACACACTTAGGCAATTTTCCAAGAACGAATCTTCTACCAAATCAATTGTAAGTTAGTTTTTACTTATTTCTTTGAATCATCCACATCTTTTAACACGATTTCAACCAAAAATTGAAGATTTTCATGGGAGAACTTGAGTTTTATAGGTAGAACCTGGGTTTTTCAAAATTTGGAGATTTGGACCTCAATTTGAGTTCTGATTTTAAAATAAATTATATATTTGAGTTCGTGGAAGAATGGGTAATTAGGTTTTAGTTCGAACCTCGGGTTTTGACCATGTGGTCCTGTTGCGATTTTTGTCTTTTTGGATAAAACTTTGGAAAATTTATTTCCATGCATTAGGGTTGATTCATTTAGCGTTTATTAATGTAATTAAGCAATTTGAGATTAGATACGAGCTAATTGGTGGTGGAATCAAGGGGTAAAGTTATAATTGAGGCTTGAATTTTGTTCAAGGCATTGAGGTAAATATTTGGTTTAACCTTAGCTTGAGGGATTAGGGGTTGAGTCCTATTTGCTATGCAGTAATTGTCGAGTACGACGTATAGGCATGGTGATGAGTATTTATACGTTGGTGTCTAGCATGACTATGAGTCTTTAAATTGTGAATATCTTGATTTCGTTGTATCTTTCATGACTTGGTGACGATTCCTATTTATTGTGAAAAGCTTGTGAAAGGAAATTGTGTCCTTTGAACATCGAGGAGCATTGGCTCAAGTTATATTATTATTATTCTGTTTATTCCTCTGCTCTTATTTATGATTGTTGATTGGGTGAAGAAGAGTGTTAAAGCACGAATGGTGATGTTGTGTATTGTTTGTTTATTGTGAGAAAAGAGTGTAAACCACGAATGGTGATGTCGTGTCGTATGATGTACCATTCTGTGCCGATTATATTGATGATATATAAGGAAAGAGAGTAAAAGCATGAAGAGTGATGTCGTGTACGTTTTATATTATCGTTTCTTGGTGAGGACGGGAGTAAAAGCACGACGGGTGATGTCGTGGACTTATTGGTTTCTGATTCTTTATTGACGTTTGAGTTATATTGCTTCTTTCGTTACTTGATGACTTTTAGTCATAGTTACTAGCTTACCCACATCATGCTCCCCCTTCCATATTAATTGGTTATATATATATATATATATATATATATAAAGCATGAAGAGTGATGTCGTGTACGTTTTATATTATCGTTTCTTGGTGAGGACGGGAGTAAAAGCACGACGGGTGATGTCGTGGACTTATTGGTTTCTGATTCTTTATTGACGTTTGAGTTATATTGCTTCTTTCGTTACTTGATGACTTTTAGTCATAGTTACTAGCTTACCCACATCATGCTCCCCCTTCCATATTAATTGGTTATATATATATATATATATATATATATAAGCATATATATATATATATATATATATATATATATATATGTATGTATGTATGCACAAATTTATGTGGTAGTTTGGTCTAACCTCGTCACTACTTCGCCAAGGTTAGGCTAGGCACTTACCATCACTTGACGCAGGTTGTGTTGATACTACACTCTATCATCTTTTGCACAGATCCAGGTTTCCGGTCAACATCAGTAGCTCGGGAGTCATCCTTCAGTCCACCGAGACACCGAGGTAGCCTTATAGGCATCCGCGGGCCCGACGTCTCCTCTATCTTATATTTCAGTATGTTATATCATATTTTTGAGACAAAAAATGTTATATTTCTTTCAAACAATTGTATTTAGTACTCTTAATAGTCTGTGGATGTTGTGACACAAGTTCTTAGGTAGATAAATATGATGATTTCTACATTATTGTTTAGTTTAATTAATTTAAATCTTCTGCTTTAATTTCATATTTCCGCTATTATGAGGTGGAGATTGTGACGACCCAAAGGGTCATCACTTATTTTATTAATAATTTCGAGCTTCTGAGGCCTTGAAAACCTCATTATATGTTGCCTCGATTTACGTGCACGATCCGAGCATGTAGCCGGAAAGATTTTGTGATAGAAAATATGAATTCTATGAGAAATTTGGATAAAAATGATATTAATATTGATATGGTTGACTTCGGTCAACATTTTTGGTAAACGGATCCGGACCCGAGATTGGATGGTCCCGAGAGGTCCGTAGGAAAATATGGGACTTGGACATGTGTCCGGAGTCGAATTCCTGAGGCCTAGAGCCCAAGTTATGAATTTTTATGTGAAATTGTTTTTTATGCAATTATTAAAGGAAATAAATTAATAGACCTTGGTATCGGGCTCGTATTTTGGTTCCGACGCCCGGTACAAGTCTTAAATATTATATATGTGATTTCTGTAAAGTTTGGTGACATTTGGATGTCGTTTGAGATGTTTTGGACCTTGAGTTCCAAGTTAAGAAGTTTTGAAAATCAAAAGTATGAAAATCATGAGTTTGAGGCTCGATTTGATTAAAACGAAGTGATATTGGCGATATGATCGCACGAACAAGTCCATAATGTGTTTTTGAGGTTGTGTACATGTTTGGTTTGGAGCCCGGGGGCTCGGGTAAAGATTTGATAGGCCGTTGGTTAAATTCCTGAATTTTTGCACTGCTGGTTTTTCACCCAGCTGTTGGCTTCGCAAATGCGAAGTATTTTTCGCAATTGCGAAGATGACGGACCAAGGCAGGGTTCGCAAATGCGAACCCTTGATCGCAAATGCGAAGGGCGTCCAGGAAGGCTTGGATTCGCAATTGCGAACATAACCTCGCATTTGCGAGGCCTTCACTGCCAAGCCACGCTTCGCAAATGCGAAGCTTTCTTCGCAAATGCGATGCCTTCACTTCTAAGCCATGCTTCGCAAATGCGAAGTCTTCTTCGCAAATGCGAAGGAGCCTTGTTCGCAAATGCGAACATTATGTCGCAAATGCGAACCTCCCAATATGCCTTGGCTTCGCAAATGCGAACAAATGTTCGCAAATGCGAACTTTCCACCCTTAGCTTATTTTTCAAACTCCGGAAATTGGTCGGGGTTCGCAATTGCGAACCCATGTTCGCAAATGCGAACACAGAGACCTGAAAAACACGAATTTCAGTCATTTCTTCATTTTTCACAAAACCAAAACGCCCATTTTCGACTCTTCAAGGATTTCTTCTTCATCAAAACGATTGTAAGTCACTTTTTACTTAATTCTTTCAATTCCTAACATCATTAAACATGTTTTTCATTAGAAATCAAATGTTTTCATGGTAAAATTCTTGTTTTTGTTACAAAATAGGATTTTTCATAAATTGGGGAATTGGACCTCGAATTGAGGTCCGATTTTGAAACAAATCATATATATGAACTCGTGGGGGAATGGGTAACCGGATTTTAGTCATAACCCCGAATTCCGACCATGTGGGCCCGGGGTTGAAATTCACTATTCCGGGCAGAATGTTGTAAAAGTTGTATTTGGTCTTAAGAATTAGTTTGTTGAGTAAAATTGATGATATTAAATCAATTGTGTATAGATACGGTTGAATTGGAGCCAAATTGAAAGAAAAGACATATCCACGGATTGAATTGTTCATAAGCACTCGAGGTAAGTGTTTGTTCTATCCTAGCTTGAGGGAATAGGATTATGTGTTATGTGTTATGTGATCGAGTGCGGTGTATGGGTTGTGGTGACGAGCATCCATACACTGGCGTCTAGTATGACCGTGAGTCGTTGGAAAATAATTATTTTGAGATATATTGCAGATGAATTGTTATTGTTCTCCCTTGTTGGGACTTGTTGTGAAGATTATTATTGATTGCCCTTGATGGGACGTATTATGAATTACTGCTTCTCTCTTTACCCTTAACTTATTTGATTGTTATTTGGGTGAGGAAGAGAGATAATGCACGAAGGGTGATGCCGTGCCATGTTTATTATTGATTATGCACGAAGGATCATGCCGTGCCATGTTTATTATTGATTATGCACGAAGGATCATGCCGTGCCCTATTATTGATTATGCACGAAGGATCATGCCGTGCCCTATTATTGAACCATGTACGAAGGATCATGCCGTACTATGGATGTGAGGATGAGAGTAAAAGCACGAAGGGTGATGCCGTGTACTTTATTTGTTTATTTGGTGAGGATGAGAGTAAAAGCACGAAGGGTGATGCCGTGCAATTGGTTGCTATTCCTTGACTTGATATTACTTGTTTTTCCATTATATTTTATTTGGGTGATGCCGTGCAATTGTTTTCCATTTCTTGACTTGATATTACTTGTGTTTCCATTTTACCTTGTTTTCCTTGTGAACTTATTTGATTGTTATTTGGGTGAGGAAGAGAGATAATGCACGAAGGGTGATGCCGTGCCATGTTTATTATTGATTATGCACGAAGGATCATGCCGTGCCATGTTTATTATTGATTATGCACGAAGGATCATGCCGTGCCATGTTTATTATTGATTATGCACGAAGGATCATGCCGTGTCCTATTATTGATTATGCACGAAGGATCATGCCGTGCTCTATTATTGAACCATGTACGAAGGATCATGCCGTACTATGGATGTGAGGATGAGAGTAAAAGCACGAAGGGTGATGCCGTGCAACTGTTTGCTATTTCTTGAATTGATATTACTTGTGTTTACATTACACTTTGTGTTTCATTGTGAAATTATTAACTGTGGTTAATTGTTGAATTCTTTAAGATATTCCTTATGGTGTCAATACTTGATTAATTCTTGTTATTTTGTGGTACATATATATATATTGAATTGCACAGGTTTACGTGGGTGTCTCTGGTCCTAGGCTTGTCACTACTTCGCCGGGATAGGCCAGGCACTTACCAGCACATGGGGTCGGTTGTGCTGATGCTACACTTCCGTGCGTTTTTGCACAGGTCCAGGTTACGATCAGGAGCAGCAGCAGCAGTAAATAGATTGCGTGGGAGTTGATCACATTTGAGACCGAGGTAGCTTGAAGACGTCCGGAGGCCCGGCGTCTCTTTCTTTATTTATGTTATTAGCTGTAGTCTCTTTGTTTCGAGACAAACAGAATTATGTTATATTTCCTTCAGACTTTTATGTGTAGTATTCCATAGTAGTTCGTGAGTTGGTGACTCCACGTCTTAGGTAGAGGATGTCGGTATGATTTTTACTTTGTATTTAATTATTTCTATCTCGATAAAGTATTCCGCAATTATTTAATTACAATTGTGTTAAAAACAAGATAGTATGAATATAGTGGCTTGCCTAGCTACCACGAGTAGGCGCCATCACGATCCCGATGTTGGGGGAAAATCCGGGTCGTGACAAGTTGGTATCAAAGCCAGGTTACATAGGTCTCACCACTCACGAACAAGCTTAGTAGAGTTTGGGAGGTAGGTACGGAGACGTCTGTACTTGTCCTCCAGAGTCTATTGAGTTAGGAAAGAGTCTCTTATTTGTTCTTTCTTATCGTGCGAATTTGTTCTTCAAAGTGTTAAGTTAAATTTCCACTCTTGTCTTCCCACGAATGGCGTAGTCACGTATCGCTTATCCAGCCGAACAATGGCACAGGCTGGTGATAGATCAACTATGCCTTCAAAAGTTTTACGGAGGACGGATAGGTTTCACCAAAGTCTTCGCTGCCACCTTCGGCGGTGCATCTTTTGAGAACCCACGAGATTGTGCTTGACAGTTCTTATGAGGAATTACAGAACGTGGGAATAGTCGAATGCGAGGAGTTCATTTTACTGTGCTACGGAAGGCACACAGAAGTAGTGGGAAGATAATGTATTTACCACACCAGTTATGGTCCCAACGGAAGATGCAATTATATCAGGAGATCACCTAATAAATCGTGTTGGGTTTCAACGGACCTTGACGTCCGGTCGATGTGTTGGAGTTGTGAATGACAAATATGATGAGTTATTGGAATGTATATATATATATGGTATGGAAATGTCCTCCAAATAATTTATGCATATTTAAGGTTGGTTCTTTTCATGGGGTAAGAATCGCCCGCAGAGAATGACGAAGAGTATATGAGTAAATGGGGTAGCTCAGCAGTGTTAAGCCAACATAGCAAAAGAGGAAATTGGCCATCAATGTTTGTGACAAGATTACCAAGAGGGCAAGCCGGCCAATGCAACGCTATCTACTAAACTCTATTTTTTTTGAAAATGTTATGAAGACGTCACCCCGAGATTCTCTGCAATATGTGGTATGTGCGATCTGAACGGTTGTACCAGGTCACAATGACTGTGTCCGAATATATATTGCCATGAGCAATAAGTTAACCGATCCTTAAAGGAATTGCTGTGAATGTGGAATATTGGAGAAATACAATTTTAGGAAAGCACTCAGACTACACGCTCCATTGCAGTTAATAATTATCCTACATGGCCAGCCAGATGTAGAGGTTATGATGTTAGAGGTGGAGGTGAAAATCCTAGAGGTGGAGACCCGGCCATTGATATAATTTTTATGATATGAGGGAGGTCACTACACCAAATGTGGTCATCACACGTATAATTCAGATTGTTATAGACAGAATAATTTTTCCCTTAATTTAATTTGGTTTTTTTTTTAAAGAAAACTTAGGCAAGTCCTTTTAACATGCTCCATTCATGAGCGAGCATCGTAATCATACTACTTAAGGAAATACTTCCGTTGAGATATTACATGAGGATAGACATCCCTATTATTAGGTGTTAGTCACTAAATATCCATGAGACTAAGAGTGACTTTATATTACTTATTACAGTATGTTTTGATATAATTCTCGGAATAACTAATTTTAATCGTTAATTGTGTGCCCTATCAGTATGGGGGTTCATTTTGTGTCATGATTATCTTTGACGGACAATTATTGAAAGGAAGAAAGAAATGAAATGAAAAATTTCAGATTATATGATGTGCAAGCACTGTGATTCAGAGTTGAGGATAGGGGTGGGCATAATACCGACCGGACCGAAAAAACCGGCCGAACCGTGAATTTTGGTTTTTCGGTTTCGGTTTAATCGGTTTTTCGGTCGGTTTACGGTTTTGAAATTATTAAATTTCGGTTTTTCGGTGCGGTGCACGGTTTATGTAATTCGGTTTTCGGTTAAACCGAAAAACCGAAATTTAGGGGTATTAGATAATTAATATATTTATTCAAGCAGTGACTTGTTCTCTTGTTTTGAATACAAGCAGTGATTTATTCTCTTGTTTTGAATACAAGCAGTGATTTGTTCTCTTGTTTCGGCTAAATCATTCTCTTGTTTTGAATACAAGTATTTTCGGCTACAAGCAGTGACATTTTCGGCTACAATTTCATCTTGTTTTTTCTAATTATGCTGCTCCTAAAAGTGTATATTTTGCTGTAGTAATGTACATGTAAGAGTTCACCTATTCATTTATTTTAATTAAAGAAGTTTCTCTCTGTGGCCACCTTTAACATTCGATTGTATTTTCATTTAATAAGTACACTCCTTAATTATGTTTTCATTCGATTTTCTATAGATGGCAGAAGGTGAAAGTAGAGTAAGTGAGGTGGGTTCATACTTTGGTAAAACCGAAAATATAAACCGAAAATAACCGAACCAAATTTTGAAAAAACCGAACCGAACCGTAAATACTTTGGTTTGATTTGGTTATTAATATTACAAACCGAAAACCGAATAAACCGAACTGAAATTCTACAAAACCGAGCCGAACCGACCGATGCCCACCCCTAGTTGAGGATGAGATCCTCCAATTTTTGGCATAATGTGAAATATTTCTAAGCCGAGCTTCAAGCTGCGGTGGATATCATATGAGGACCGGGTCCTGGTAGTAAGAGTTTATGTGTTTAAAATTCTTCTTTTATGAATTAATACTTTCGTATCGCATTCGTAAATAAGAGTCATGTCCGTTAGGACTATTTGACAATTCTTGTATAGTTTCTATTCATATTAGCCATTTCTATTTTGAAACCGTTGAGCTTAGCCTTTGAGACGAGCACCGGGTAAGGATAAATATGACGCATTAATTCGGGAAAATAATCACGAGGTCACCATACCTCATTCTGAGTAAAGTGGGATTTGTAGAATAAGGTATTTGATAACAGGGTTAATTGACAATGTTGTAATTTAAGAATAACTCTTATGGCCAGACTTCAGAGTCATGAATATGTGCATACGCATGAGTGTGTTCGTGCCTTATTTAGACTTGTTCGTTGTAGTCTTCATTGTTTCCATATTGACATACTCCTGCAGTCATGAGGAGCATGCGCAACATCTCGGAGTGACTTTGCAGACTCTGAAAGATAGCCAACTATATGCAAAAATTTTGAAGTGTGAATTTTGGCTAAGTTCAGTTGCATTCCTGGGTCATATTGTGACGGCAGCAGGTATTCAGGTTGATCCGAAGAAGATTGAGGCAGTCAAGGACTGACCTAGACTAACATCAGCCACAGAGATTTGGAGTTTCTTGGGATTAGCGGGCTATTATCGCCGATTCGTAGAAGGATTTTCGTCTATTGCAACCCCACTGACCAGATTGACCCCAGAAGGGTGTTCAATTTGAATGGTCCGATGAATGTGAGGCGAGCTTTCAAAAGCTCAAGACAACCTTGACCACGGCACCGGTATTGGTTTTACCCACAGGTACGGGACCTTATACTGTTTATTGTGATGCTTCCCGTATTGGGCTTGGTGCAGTGTTAATGCAGGATGGCAAGGTTATTGCCTATGCTTCGAGGCAGTTGAAGATTCATGAGAAGAACTATCGAGTGCATGATCTAGAATTGGCGGCGATTATTCACGCATTGAAGAGCTGGAGGCATTATTTGTATGGTGTAGCATGTGAAGTATACACCGATCATAAGAGTCTTCAGTATTTGTTTAAGCAGAAAGAGTTGAATATGAGGCAGCGGAGATGATTAGAGTTGCTAAAAGACTATGATGTTACTATATTATATCACCCAGGTAAGGCCAATGTGGTGGCCGATGCATTGAGTAGAAAGTATGCCAGCATGGGTAGTCTTGCATACATTCCGGTCAATCAGAGACCATTAGCTCTAGATGTCCAGGCCTTAGCCAACCGGTTCGTGAGACTAGACATTTCTGAGCCTAGCAGAGTGTTAGCCTGCACGGTCGCTCGTTCTTCCTTATTAGAGCGTATCCGTGAGAAGCAATTTGATGATCCTCATTTGCGTGAGTTGAGAGATACAGTACAGCGAGGAGGTGCCACACAGGTAAATCTAGATGATGATGGGGTATTGAAATTGCAGGGTCGAGTTTGTGTGCCCAATGTCGAAGGGATTCGAAAGTCGATCTTAGCAGAGGCCCACAGTTCGCGGTATTCTATTCATCCAGGCGCCGCGAAGATGTACCAGGACTTACGGCAACACTATTGGTAGGCGATGTCGATCACCAGTTGGATGGTTTGAACCGGGAGAGGCTCGGTTGTTGGGTACAGACTTAGTTCAGGAGGCCTTAGATAAGGTCAAGATTATTCAAGATAGGGTTCGCACGGCTCAGTCTAGACAAAAGAGCTATGCAGATCGCAAGGTTCGAGATATAACTTTCATGATTGGGGAGCGAGTATTGCTCCGAGTGTCACCTATGAAGGGCGTGATGAGGTTTGGGAAGAAGGGCAAGCTCAGCCCTAGGTATATTGGCCCATTTGAGATTTCTAGACAGAGTGGGAGGGGTGGCCTACAGATTAGCTTTGCCGCCTAGCTTATCAGCCGTGCATCGAGTTTTTCATGTATCTATGCTTCGGAGATACCACGGCGATCCCACACATGTGTTAGACTTCAGTACTGTCCAATTGGACAATGATCTATCTTACGAGGAGGAGCGGGTGGCTATTCTAGACCGGCAGGTTCGACAGTTGAGGTCGAAGAGTTATCCTTCCGTGCGCGTTCAGTGGAGAGGTCAGCCTCCTGAGGCATCGACCTGGGAGTCCGAGTCCTGATATGCGGAGCCGTTACCCACACTTGTTTCCTGACTCAAGTACTTCTTTCTTTTGTCCGTTCGAGGACGAACGGTTGTTTTAGAGGTGGAGATTGTGACGACCCAAAGGGTCATCACTTATTTTATTAATAATTTCGAGCTTCGAGGCCTTGAAAACCTCATTATATGTTGCCTCGATTTACGTGCACGATCCGAGCATGTAGCCGGAAAGATTTTGTGATAGAAAATATGAATTCTATGAGAAATTTGGATAAAAATGATATTAATATTGATATGGTTGACTTCGGTCAACATTTTTGGTAAACGGATCCGGACCCGAGATTGGATGGTCTCGAGAGGTCCGTAGGAAAATATGGGACTTGGACATGTGTCCGGAGTCGAATTCCTGAGGCCTAGAGCCCAAGTTATGAATTTTTATGTGAAATTGTTTTTGATGCAATTATTAAAGGAAATAAATTAATAGACCTTGGTATCGGGCTCGTATTTTGGTTCCGACGCCCGGTACAAGTCTTAAATATTATATATGTGATTTCCGTAAAGTTTGGTGACATTTGGATGTCGTTTGAGATGTTTTGGACCTTGAGTTCCAAGTTAAGAAGTTTTGAAAATCAAAAGTATGAAAATCATGAGTTTGAGGCTCGATTTGATTAAAACGAAGTGATATTGGCGATATGATCGCACGAACAAGTCCATAATGTGTTTTTGAGGTTGTGTACATGTTTGGTTTGGAGCCCGGGGGCTCGGGTAAAGATTTGATAGGCCGTTGGTTAAATTCCTGAATTTTTGCACTGCTGGTTTTTCACCCAGCTGTTGGCTTCGCAAATGCGAAGTATTTTTCGCAATTGCGAAGATGACAGACCAAGGCAGGGTTCGCAAATGCGAACCCTTGATCGCAAATGCGAAGGGCGTCCAGGAAGGCTTGGGTTCGCAATTGCGAACATAACCTCGCATTTGCGAGGCCTTCACTGCCAAGCCACGCTTCGCAAATGCGAAGCTTTCTTCGCAAATGCGATGCCTTCACTGCTAAGCCATGCTTCGCAAATGCGAAGTCTTCTTCGCAAATGCGAAGGAGCCTTGTTCGCAAATGCGAACATTATGTCGCAAATGCGAACCTCCCAGTATGCCTTGGCTTCGCAAATGCGAACAAAAGTTCGCAAATGCGAACTTTCCACCCTTAGCTTATTTTTCAAACTCCAGAAATTGGTCGGGGTTCGCAATTGCGAACCCATGTTCGCAAATGCGAACACAGAGACCTGAAAAACACGAATTTCAGTCATTTCTTCATTTTTCACAAAACCAAAACGCCCATTTTCGACTCTTCAAGGATTTCTTCTTCATCAAAACGATTGTAAGTCACTTTTTACTTAATTCTTTCAATTCCTAACATCATTAAACATGTTTTTCATTAGAAATCAAATGTTTTCATGGTAAAATTCTTGTTTTTGTTAGAAAATAGGGTTTTTCATAAATTGGGGAATTGGACCTCGAATTGAGGTCCGATTTTGAAACAAATCATATATATGAACTCGTGGGGGAATGGGTAACCGGATTTTAGTCATAACCCCGAATTCCGACCATGTGGGCCGGGGGTTGAAATTCACTATTCCGGGCAGAATGTTGTAAAAGTTGTATTTGGTCTTAAGAATTAGTTTGTTGAGTAAAATTGATGATATTAAATCAATTGTGTATAGATACGGTTGAATTGGAGCCAAATTGAAAGAAAAGACATATCCACGGATTGAATTGTTCATAAGCACTCGAGGTAAGTGTTTGTTCTATCCTAGCTTGAGGGAATAGGATTATGTGTTATGTGTTATGTGATCGAGTGCGGTGTATGAGCTGTGGTGACGAGCATCCATACATTGGCGTCTAGTATGACCGTGAGTCGTTGGAAAATGATATTTTGAGATATATTGCAGATGAATTGTTATTGTTCTCCCTTGTTGGGACTTGTTGTGAAGATTATTATTGATTGCCCTTGATGGGACGTATTATGAATTACTGCTTCTCTCTTTACCCTTAACTTATTTGATTGTTATTTGGGTGAGGAAGAGAGATAATGCACGAAGGGTGATGCCGTGCCATGTTTATTATTGATTATGCACGAAGGATCATGCCGTGCCATGTTTATTATTGATTATGCACGAAGGATCATGCCGTGCCCTATTATTGATTATGCACGAAGGATCATGCCGTGCTCTATTATTGAACCATGTACGAAGGATCATGCCGTACTATGGATGTGAGGATGAGAGTAAAAGCACGAAGGGTGATGCCGTGTACTTTATTTGTTTATTTGGTGAGGATGAGAGTAAAAGCACGAAGGGTGATGCCGTGCAATTGGTTGCTATTCCTTGACTTGATATTACTTGTTTTTCCATTATATTTTATTTGGGTGATGCCGTGCAATTGTTTTCCATTTCTTGACTTGATATTACTTGTGTTTCCATTTTACCTTGTTTTCCTTGTGAACTTATTTGATTGTTATTTGGGTGAGGAAGAGAGATAATGCACGAAGGGTGATGCCGTGCCATGTTTATTATTGATTATGCACGAAGGATCATGCCGTGCCATGTTTATTATTGATTATGCACGAAGGATCATGCCGTGCCATGTTTATTATTGATTATGCACGAAGGATCATGCCGTGCCCTATTATTGAGTATGCACGAAGGATCATGCCGTGCCCTATTATTGAACCATGTACGAAGGATCATGCCGTACTATGGATGTGAGGATGAGAGTAAAAGCACGAAGGGTGATGCCGTGCAACTGTTTGCTATTTCTTGAATTGATATTACTTGTGTTTACATTACACTTTGTGTTTCATTGTGAAATTATTAACTGTGGTTAATTGTTGAATTCTTTAAGATATTCCTTATGGTGTCAATACTTGATTAATTCTTGTTATTTTGTGGTACATATATATATATTGAATTGCACAGGTTTACGTGGGTGTCTGGTCCTAGCCGTGTCACTACTTCGCCGGGATAGGCCGGGCACTTACCAGCACATAGGGTCGGTTGTGCTGATGCTACACTATGCGCTCTTTTTGCGCAGATACAGGTGCAACTTTTGAGCAGCAGCAACAGTAGATCGATAGCAGGATTTATTCATTACGAGACCGAGGTAGCTTGCAGACGTCCGCAGGCCCGGCGTCTCTTTCTTTATTTATGTTAATAGCTGTAGTCTCATTGTTCCGAGACAAACAGAATTATGTTATATTTCCTTCGGACTTTTATGTGTAGTATTCCATAGTAGTTTGTGAGTTGGTGACTCCAAGTTCTTGGGTAGAGGATTTCAGTCATGATTTTCAAGGTTTTCCTAGAAATAATTTTAGAAATAATATTTGTGACAATACTTTCTGAGCCGAGGGTCGGCCGGAAACAGCCTCTCTACCCTTTCGGGTAGGGGTAAGGCCTGTGTACGTATTACCCTCCCGAGACCCCACTTTGTGGGAACATACTGGGTAGTAGTTGTTGTTGTTGTTGTTGTGTTAAAAACAGGATAGTATGAATATAGTGGCTTGCCTAGCTACCACGAGTAGGCGCCATCACGATCCCGATGTTGGGGGAAAATCCGGGTCGTGACATATTCAAATAATTAACACTTGTTGTTATGATTGGTAAATGAATTTAAAAATAAAAGAGTTAGGAGTTTATGATTGGTGGCTTGCCTATCTTCTACGAGTGGGCGCCATCACCATCCCCGAGGGTGAAAAATCTGGGTCGTGACATTGGCCCTTGACCGTACTTTACAATTCAAGTTTCCCTTTCTACACACTCAATAACATTATCATTAGCAACAATAAGGCTTATCATGTAAGGCATTTGTACACATAAGATAAAGACTTGGAAAATCATAAGCGCATAGAGGCATTTCATACAAATTGGCATAACAACCTTTATTTGATTTTTGACATGAGGTCTTAACCTTTCTTAATACATACTCCACATTTTAAAACATATCCTCGAAGAGTAAGATGACATGATAAGCATTTAGTACAAATATAGAACATATATCATTCAACACAATACATTTAGGATAGTCACTTCTAGTATGATTAATTTGGGGACCTATACCAATTACACGAACACCGTGGGTTTCGATTCTAATAATAAGGGGGTTTAGCCATACATATCTCAATTAAGCTTCCTAAACTTTAAGATATTCCGGAATATTAGCAACTTCAATCTATTTTAGCAATATATAAAAATTGAACCCAAAATTAGGAAAAAGATCGTAATTCTAGCTCACTTGAGCATTCTATCAAATACTTTGTGTGTAATAAGGTTTCATGACTGTTTTTTTGTAATACTACATCAACCCACACCCCATCCTTTTCAATATTTTACTCACAACCTTCCTACATACCTTAAGAGTACGTGCATGGAAGGTAAGCACACTCATTTCCATGAATTACTATCACGACCCTAGTTCACCAATCGTGAACCTGTCATGACGGCACCCAGTCCCCGCGACTAGGTATGCCTAACACATTGCGGAATATACAAGTTTATGAACATTAAACAAGAAATAGCGGAAAAACGATATAAATAAGAATGTAATCCGTGCCGCTTGGCACATACACTCGTCAAACACACTGTATAACATACCACCAAGACCCGGAATCCCACGGGTAACACAGACTAAAAGGGGAAATACAACTGTGGCTCTATATATCAAGAATATCTAAAATAACGAAATGAGGGAAAATATCTACTAATACTATCAGAATAGAATGAGGGCCTCCGGATCCGCGGATGTAGCAAATCATATCTCGAGGTCTCCAAATGTGCTGCTGAATCACCTAGTATGAGCATGTCCTGATGTACCTAGATCTGCACAACAAAAGTGTGCAAAAGAGTAGCATGAGTACACCACGACGGTACTCGGTAAGTGCCAAGCCTAACCTCGATGGAGTAGTGACGAGGAAGGTCATGGCCCTACTGAGAGAACAATAAAACAAAATAATCAACAGCAATAAGCAGGAATATGTGAGAATAAATCTGAAGTAACATCAATAAGTAAATTACTACAACAGGCTACGAATAACTAACTATAAGTAACCAACTCAACAAAACTCAACCAGCAGTCCCGGACCTGTGGGAATTGAACCCACAGTCCCACTCTATAATCAACAATCCAGGAGCTACGGGAATTTAACCTGCAGTTCTAATAACAGTATCTCTGGGTCCCGGGAATCGAACCCGCAGCCCATGTCTCAATACCTCAGGATGTGTCTCAATGATCTCAAGATCTCCAGGAATTGAACCCGCAGTCCATATCTCAATAATATATCAATAAACTCCGGGTCTCCGGGAATCGAACCCGCAGCCCTTGGATCTCCGGGAATCGAACCCGCAGTCCATAAACAATACCACTCCGGGTCTCTGGGAATCGAACCCACATCCTTGGGATCTCCGGGAATCGAACCCGCAGTCCACCAACACAATAAATAAAGAAACGCACATAGAAAATATAATATGCTTAACTACAACTTCACCAAAACTAGTACCAACAATTTTCAAGAAGTTCAAATAAGACAATTAGGCAATTAGACAGATAAATCCTATCTAGTCATGCTTCTCTAGCGAATATCAGGTAAATGTAACAATTAATCAACTAAGAACAGGAATATCACTAATCGGACAATTCAAGTATAGTGAGTTACAACAACCAACGCATGTACATGCCCGTCACCTCGCGTACAATGCGTTTCAACTATCACATAATATCCTAGGGGTGAAGGTTCCCCCACACGAGGTTAGACAAACCACTTACCTCGACTTCGGTACAAAACCGTTAAGAGACAACTCTCTTTCCTCGAATGTCGACCTCCACAGGTGTAGTATCTGATAAAAATCAGTAGAATCACATCAAAATAGGCCAAATAGGCATTACCCAATCAAAGCAATTCAAAATACACCAAAACCCACAAGTCACCAAAACTCGACTTTCGGTACGCTTCTCAAAAAATTACGAAAGTTATTTATTCGGGTTCCTTATCTCAACACGAGTCCGTGCATATAAAATTTATCAAAATCGGACTCCGTTTGCCCATTCAAATCAATAATTTTCTATAATTTAGGCATAGGGCCAAAATCCTCCATTAATCCTCCATTAACAGTGAAATAATCACGGATTTTATGATAAAATAACGAATTTAGGCCAAGAAAATTATCCTCGATAATTTCCTGATGATATCCCAGTGATTCCCCATCAATCTCTTCTCTCAAAACTTAAAAATGGAGGTTTTGTGTAAAAGGGTCGCGGATGGACTGTTCTGGTTTTTAATATTTCTGACTGAAGATTTACCCTTCGCGTTCGCATCCCCCATCTCGCGTCCGCGATGCCTTGCTAAATGAACCTCCGCGAACGCGACGCCCTTCATGCGTTCGCGATAAAGAAAATCCCAGCCCTCCAAAATTTGAACTATGCGTTCGCGTCCACACCCCACGCGAACGCGATGCTTCTCCAACCTGACCTACGCGAACGCGTCCCTGGCCTCGCGAACGCGATGGTCTAGCAGCTGACCCTTCGCGAACGAGTGCCCTGCCACGCAAACGCGATGATCAAAGGTCTGCTGCACTGCTGCTACATTTTTTTTGCAGTCTTCATGCTTCAAAAGTGCCAGGATGATGGTCAGGATTCATCCCGAGGCCCCCGTGACCCCAACGAAAACTGCCAAGATACTCCAAAACACAATACGAACTTGTTCCAATCATAAAAACGTGTCCTTAAACACAGAAAATATCGAATTATAGCAGATTCAAGCCTAAGTTTTCATCTAAACTTCCGAAATCAACATTCAATCAAAACCCCACCAAATGACGTCCGAATGACTTGAAAATTTGCAAACATATCCAAAATCACATAACGAAGCTACAGAAATTGTCGGAATTCCATTCCGACCCCCGGATCAAAATCTCACCTATCGATCGGATTCGCCAAAATTTCAAACTTCGGCATTTCAAGACTAATTGAGCTACAAACATCCAAAATACATTCCGAACGCGCTCCCAACCCCGAAATCACCTAACGGAGCTAATGGAACCATCATATTTCCATTCCGAGGTCATCTTAACACTATTCTGACTACATGCCAGCTCCCATTTAGGGACTAAGTGTCCCAAAACACTCCAAATTCCAGAACCGACTCTCCCGGCAAACCACAATAGCAGAAATAAACTTAGGGGAACAGTTAGATGGGGGTTCGGGGCGTAAATTTTAAAAACGACCGGACGAGTCGTTACAATTACTTTTCTAGTGGCCCATTTTATTTGCATTTGGAAATTAAGAGTTCAAGTGATAGGATTTTACCTCTTAGGAAGAGACCTAGGTACTTCTCTTGTTGATCTTCAAGGTTTTAAATGAGAATTAAGGAATAATTTTGATGAAGAACACTTTCACCCTCTAAGACTCTCTTTCTCACTCTAAAAGTATTAGAAATTAGGCTCAAAATGAGGTATGGCATGGGATATATCAACATAGGATCGGGTCTAAAAATTAGAAATTTGAAGCCCCGATACGGACTTGCGGTCGCAATGCGACCGTATAATGCTTCCGCGGTACGCAAAATGGGCCGCACAATGGCCCTCTGGAATTGGGATTTTCTGTTTCGATCTGTGACGAGTCTATGGTCGCAGAATGCGCCGCAGAACTCCCACCTGACAAATCTCAAAGTTGGATATGTGATCAAAGTGCGGCCTGGGAAATAGTTATACGATCATATAATGGGCCGCAAAAATGATAGTATTAAAATTGGCCAAAAAGACCGCCTAACTCTACGGATATTTCGCGGTCCGTAGAGTAATTTTGTGGTTCACATCGTGGGCCGCAGAAATGCTTTTTTTGCAAATATTTTCCTTTAACTCTGTAGTGTATTGTTCAATAAATATTCCTAACTCGGCACCACAAAATTTTGATTTTTAGGAAGAATTTTACGAGGCCTTACAGTTAAATCTTACGTTTAGAGGCAATTGAGCTTAATTTTACTGATGGAACTACATCAACTTGCTCACAAGCTACTATTAACGATAAAGTACAACTTTAATACCCTATATAGAAGAACTACCCATGTATATTACCTACCTTGTTGAGCAAATTAAATCTAATAACTTTAGGTCATTTAGACTTCAAGTTTAGGGGCATTTGCATTTATACCCATTTTTTATGTCATATTTTAACTTGTGCCCTCTTTGCAAAAAAATTGCAATGTACCCGCTTTTTCACTTAACTTTAGCACGTGAGGCTGAAGTAGCAAAGACAATCACACAAAACTTCAGCCTTCTAGTAGCCGGGCATGAAGTTCAGCTCTCTAGCTGAAGCTTTTGCTTTGTAACTAGCGAACTTCGGCTTTAGAGCTGAAGTTTCCCAATTACAATACAAAATATGCAGGAAGCTTTTATTCGTGTGGATGTCCTATTTCCATCAACATAATTTTTCTCCAAATCTTCATTTTCTGCCAGCTTCATTTTCAGTATTGAAAGCTTTGCCTGAGGCACTCCACTGGTCATTTTGAACGATGCAGAAGTCTTTGGTAAGTCATCATGGTCGAAAGTTTCCCATTTCTAACTTTTTATGGTTAATTATCGTGGCTGCAAGTCATATCTTGCATTGCCACAACGTAAATACGGCTGAAGTTTTCATGTGAATATAAGTTTATCCACAGTTAGTGGCTGCTCAAGTATCTCATATTTCCAAGTTTGACAATACGCACCAGTTATCGAAAACAAAGGAAGCAACGGAACTGGATTTGCATTCACGACTAGTATCAGGTTTGGCTAAGAAGAAGAAAGAAGAAGAAAGAGGAAGAGGAGAAAGGGGTGAAGTTATTTAAAAAATGGGTACAAATTAAAAGTTTTTTAAAAAATGGGTATAAGTTAAATGGGAACGACTAAATAGAGTACCCCGTGCAATTTTTACTCAAATTTATCAGTTGTGTCGCAACGAAATTACCATCTTTACCACAGTTTCTCTAGACAAAACATTTTTGACCTTAAATGTATAAACATGATAGGAATGTTAAACTACTAGAAGGAATTTTATTAAAAGAGGAATGTAGAGAAAATAGAAAAAAGAGTAATTAAATCCCCTAATTTAAGGCACTAATAATAAATTATATATAATTTGTAAGTAATCCTTGTTTAGGATGGATAATATACAAAATTAAGATAATTTTAGTAAATAAGTTTCAAATATTATAGAGGAAGGAAAAAATCCTAATATTTTAATAAACTAATTTGGATTCATTAGCTTATTTAGAGAATTATTAAAAATGCACTTGTTGCTCTTGCATAGTAGTATTTTTTTCCGAACGTGGACCAATATACAGGGGCGGATCTATGTGGAAGTTTCCGGGTGGTACGCCACCCGCAAGTTTCGGCAAAAACATTACATATATATGTATATATGTATAATAAATAGGATATATATTTAAAGTGCCACCCTATAAAATAAAAGTGGCAAAGGTGCCAGTGGCAAAGGCTTGTGTTTTCATTCAATAGGGCACGAGTTTTTTTTTTTTTTTTTTTTTTTTTTTTACATTTAACAGGGTACGAGTTTGATTCCAGGTGAGAGCAAATAATTTTTTGGCTTACATTCGGTTGCAATTTTAGGGGGTCGGCACCCGTAATCCCTGTAATTTTGGATCCGCCTCTGAATATATCATATAGTACTACAGCTACTCAGCTAGTATTGGATTTTCAAGATCAAAATCTTTAGAACACCAGATTATTTATATTCCTTTCGGTCTAAAATAAGTGATATTTTTTACATATTGGTTCGAAATAAGTATTTTTTCTAAATTTTAAGAGTAAATTTTTTTTTGTATTGTCCTTGGAGTAAATAATATTGCTCCAATAAATCTTACTAATCAATGAGTTAATTAATGAATCTGCACTGTGGGCGCCGATTATTAAGCCAGTATTATGTCCTCCATATCCCAAAAGATTCTTCTGATCGAACCAAGGCGTCAACAACTTGCTTTTTTTTTTGGATAATACAATATAGACAGAATTACATCCTATGTCAGTCGGCTCATTTTCAGAATAAAAAATAGTCCATATTTTAGAACTTTACCCAGCATAGCCCATTTTACAGATAATCATAACCCATTCTCATCAGTTTACCTAGCAATAGCCTCCATTATCCTTCTTTTTTCTTTCTTCAACTTTTCACCAAAACCTATATCCAAATATTTCTTCCTCTTTCAAATGTAGGAGTCATTCTCTCATTCAATCTAACATGACAGCCTTTTCCATTAAAGTAATAAGCATCTCCTCGAGAAGTGAATTTTTTAAGACAAAATACGTTTATCCTTCATTAATAATTTTTTGTTTCTTCTCAAATTGCTGGAAAGAGGTTGAAGAGTTGCAGACATCCTCCATTTTTTTTTCTTCAATTTTCAAGGTAAAAGACAACGATGAAGTCAGTGAAGTCATCAGAGAATGAAAAAGAGGTCTTGTGTTGTATTCAGACAATTTTCAAGTTCTTCAGATTATGTTCTAGTTTTATCTTCTTTTATAAAACAATCCCATCTCCATCTTCTCTCCTCTTTAATTTTCAGATCTAACTTCTTCTGAAAAACTGTCTTTTGATATTTTAATACAGAAATAGAGGTGTAATATTGAATATAAAATGTGTTTTGGTAAAAATATTGTACAACCACTATTTATACACACTTATACAGTAAAATTGTGTATAAATATATATAATTATATAAAAATGTGTATATATGTTCATAACATCACTTATCTTCTTCTTCTCTTTCTCTTATTCTTTTGATATACATTATTATACATTCCATATACATGTTTATACATAATTATACATCATTATAGAAGTACTGCATATGTATAATAAAATTATTTTTTTTTCATGTTTTCTTCATTTTTCTGGAATAATTCATGTATAAATCTACTTTCATTGTCCGCCAAATCACGAACTTGCAGGAATTATTTCTAAATTTTACCATATAAGTAAAATCAACGAAAAATTGGGGGACAACTTGCAACAGTAAAGACAAATTGGGGAAGAAATACCAAAATTATACGACGGAAGAATTAGAAAATCTCATGACTTCATCTAAATTCCTATAATTGTCCTGATTAAACTCCATTGCCGAATAAAAAATCTTGAAAATACTTTTTTTTTTTCAAATATTAGCCGATTATTTTTGGGCTACATATTTGTAAAGTTATGACTGAGCTATTATATTACAAGTCAAATGTGTGAGTTGCATTTATATAAAATTATCCTTACAATATATTCAAGTTGTGCTAATCAATACACTAAGGAATGACCTGTTATTTAGAATAAAAATATGAAAAGAGGATTGGATATAAGGTTCCAAAAATGATGCTAATGGGAAATAAACTGAAAATGCTATTCGACGAAATATAAGAGTTTTGTTATAAAATAGTAAAAGTAGAAGAATAATATTGCAGAGAAAAAGAGGGGAAATTTTTAGTAAATTTTGGGATGAATTACAATGGAATAGAACCCTCTATTTATATGGAGAGGTTGACTTAGCCACCAATCAATAAACTCTAGAATTTCTCTGAATATTGACATTCATCATAAATAAAATTTTAGTTATAACAAGTTTAACTGTTTAATCTTTAAAATGATATTCGAGAGAACTATAAAGTACGTCAAAATATCATCATATAAAATAAATTAAAAGGTAACAGAAAGCTTTTGTAATTGTTAAAAAAAGAAGTTAGAAACATAATCACCAAATGTTTAACAGCAACCCTACCAATAATTAACTATGGTATTAAAACTAGGGGTGGCAAATGAGCGGGTTGGGCTGAATTTGGGCGGGTCAAGATGGGTTAGTCAATAAATGGGTCATTGCCCAACCCAACCCAAAATGAATTTGGGTTAAGATGGGCTGGGTCAAGATAGGCTAAATAATGGATCATAACCCAACCCGCCCAACATGACCCATATTTTAGAATCACGCTTATCTTGCATAAAATTTTTTTAGGGGGTTAGCGCCCGGGGTGGGGGGAGGGGGTGGGGGGAGGAGGGGGCATGAGAGGGGTAGGGGTAGGAGGTGTAGAAAAATAAAATAATAAAAAATTAAAAATACAACAAAAAAATAAATTTTTTAGGGATTTTGCGTGGCGGGTGAGGGGTAGGGGTAGGGAGTATGGTGGGTAGAAAATTGAAAAATAAAAAATAAAAATTTAAAAATAAAAATAAAAAGTAAATTTTTTTACGGGAGATAAGGTGTGTGTCGAGGGGTATTGGTAGGGTGGGGTGGCAGAAAAACTGGAAAATAAAAAATAGGAATTTAAAAATAAAAATAAAAACTAAATTTTTTTAAGGGGTTTGCACGGGGGGTAGGTGGGTTGGGATGGATGGCAGAAAAACTGAAAAATAAAAAATAGAAATCTAAAAATAAAAATAAAAATAAAAAGTAACTTTTTTTAAGAGGTTTGCACCTATGGTAGGTTGGGGGTAGGGGTATTGGGGGAAGGGTAGGGGTAGGTGAGTGAGTGGCGTAGAAAAACAAAAGAACGGAAAATAAAAAATACAAAAAATAAAAAAAATTGGAGCAACTAAGTAAATTTCTAGATAAGTTAGGTTGAGATACTTTGTTTGGGATGAGTTTCATGGGTTGTATTTGGGCAGTTAAATGGGTCAGAATGGGCTATAAAAAATAATGGGTTAACTTGGGCTCAACCCAAATTGACCCATGAGCTAAAATGGTTGTAGCCCAACCCATTAACCTCTGAGCTAATTAGGCGGGTTAGATGGGTTTGGCTCAAATTGCCACCCCTAATTAAAACGTGGCTAGATTATAATTTAAATCTAAAAGACATTGTGCTGTGAGCAGGTTGAATATGCGTTAGTTAGAACATGTTGAAGCCTGAAGGTGAGAACAACGTAACCAACTATGTGGGATCTTATACTTTAATTAAATTCAAACTAAGTGTTGTATCCGCGTTCTATTAATGAGCTGGAAAGTCAACCATATAGTATTAAATACTCTATGGAATTGTGAATAATATATTTTTCCCTAATCTTTAGGTAAAGATAAATATTTTGAAAGACTTAGGATGGGTTAAAAGGGAAAGACATTGTCTCTGCCACTTGTTAGTTCAGCCGATTTGGTTTTATAGTCCATTAGTGTTTTTGGTTCAAAGGAGTGTTATTTTATATATGATGTTTTATTAGAGAAAATCAGTAAAAGATAATACAAGAATTTTATAAAAATAATACAAGAGATCTATGTAGAAGAACATTCATTTATTCAATTGTAAATGCGGCTCAATAAATATGGAGGCCTAAAATAAAATTTTAGTGAGAGGCCTTATTTTTTCGTGTATAAAAGAAAACTTTTCATATGTAATTTCAGTTAAGTTTTATATTTCTAGCTTTTCTTATGCGAAGTTATTAATAATTTTATCTAATGCATTTAATTTCTCTTGAGATATACCTTCTAATTAAAGTTTTGTTATTTGCTAAAACTTTATCAACTACATGTTGTAGGATTGTATTATAGTTTCAATCTTTTTTTTGAATTACGAATAATAACCGAATTCTTTCTAATTTATGGTCTAGAAAATAATTTCCAATATATTAAAAGAACTCTTAATTTATTATAAATAATCTAATCTTACTTTTTTACAATAAAAATCTGTAGTTTCTCATTTGAAACACTAAATATTCTTCAAAAAATAAATTAATATATAATGTATTATAAAAATTTGGGGCCCCAAAAATTATGTGGCCCAAAACAGCTGCTTTAGCAGCTTTAATCTTGAGCCGGCCCTGAAATGAGCATATGTAGGAGATCATTTTCTCTATTAGCGCCTCCCTCCAATAGACTCTTGGTTTACAATCTGTCTTAAAAAAAATGTTACATATGGCTCCATTTGTATATATTTTTATAAATGTAATTTAATATCTTTATTCAATAACTAAATTTTTGTAACTAATCAAAATTTAACTTTTAATGAGATGTTTTTACCCTATGAAACAGAATTACGACAAGTAACTTAATATTTTGTTTCAATTGAATTTTAGAACTTCCTTATTATGCCATCCAAAGAATAAAGAAAATAAGGAAAAGTAATATTTAAGTAATAGAAAACATATTACTTCTCATTACTTCTTAAATTTGTACAAGAAGCATACATCTCCTGTCCAACAATTTCAAGCTGAAGGACTTGGCAAAACACTAGGACTAGGCAAACAACTAGGCCTAGGAAAATTAAATTCTCTATTAAGATTAAGACTAGTCAAATCTTTTCCCTTACTTGTGTACAATTTTTTGATATTAGTCCTTTGTTCAGTCAACAACTTAACAAGACTTCTCTTTGCATTTGGTCTAAATGATTCATTTGATCCCAAATATCCATCAACCAAATGCAAATATGCTTCCAAATCATGACAACATGCTATATCTGCATCTGGTTTTAAAAACGGAGATTTTGTTGTATCGACTCTTAATTCAGTACCAACATGTGAATACGCCCATGGCATACTATTGTCTAGCAAATTTAACACCCCTGCAGCTCCTTTTTCCCTGAGTTTTTTGTCAAGTGCTTCGCTCACAAACATTCCTGGAACTTTAGTAATCACATCTTGTTTGTTCACGATACGTAAGACCTTAACATTTTTCGATTCGAGTCGATTTGCAAACCCTTTGTTGCCTACCCTAGGACCTCCAAATGTAAAAACAGCAACTGGTGGTGAATCTGGTGTACATGTACTAATATCATCTGCTACTAATAAAGCTAAAGCAGCACCAAGACTATGTCCTGTTACTGTTATACTTAGACTCTCACCTTTGTACATTTCAATCAGTCTTTTCACTTCATTCACCACAGATTCAGCTAAGCTTGGAATTTTATTTCCACCTGTTTGGTATAAGCTCAAAAACCCACATTCTACTTTTGGTTGTCCTTCAAAAGCATCATTTTCTCCTGGCATTTGAACTAGCACGTCGCGAAAATTTTCACCCCATTCTAGACACGTGGCAGTACCACGTAACGCGATGACAATATCCCTCCTTCCCATTCGTTGGATCTCGGCTTTGTCGTCACACACGGCGACATACCCAATCCAACTAGACCTTTGGGTCATCCACCCAAGATCTGGTGCCACGTCATCCACCCACTTAGGCAGGCCAACGGATGACGTGGCGTATAGGCTCTTAGTTACCTTATAAGACTTATCAGGTAACGACACGTTTCTCGCCACGTCAGGATTTTCTTTATCTGATGTGGCGGGATCGGAGTGGAAACAATGATAAGCTGCTTGAATAAACTCACCATATCGGACTAACTCTCGCCGGAGATTCTCATCCAATGGATCAATAAGTCCTAACCAATCTTTGCAACCGTGGTACTCTCTCCACCTACTCCCAAGATTATTTCTAGGAGAATATTCCATTGATTTTGATGATAACATCCTGTGTAATTTAACCAAATGTCTAGGAGAATATTCTTCAGCTGCTTTCATTTCTGGCCAAATTCTTGCCAAATTTAGCCCTTCTAACAAATTCCTTCCTCTGTTTTCCCTTGTTTTCCTCTGTTCTGTTTCTTGAATAACTGGTTCAGATGCATCCATTGGATGTGGTTGAGATTGCTTTTGTAAAAGCATTTCAAGATTTGAAAGATGTTTTTTTGTCATCTCTGTTGTAGAAGTTGGTGGTGTTGCTACTGTTTTTAAACATTGTACATTTACAGCAGTAGCTCTAGGTATAGGGTTTAATGGAGATGATCCATTACAGTATTTGAAACTGGATCGACGTGCCTGAAAAAAATGAACATTAGTTGCCGCTGCCACCTGCATGATTTTTTTTTTAGAGAGAGAAAGAGGAGCAAAGTTGTGTTATTTGAAGAGAGAAAAAGTCAATGAGTTAAAATCAGCTGAATTATGAGAAGAAGAAGAAGGAGTCTGCAGCTGTTAGTTGGAATTAGATGGTTTAAAGGGTTTGCTGAGGTATATATAGAAGAATAAAAGGGGTTTAAGGGGTATGGTTTCAGATATATTTACGAAAAAACCATAGATGTTTGGTGGATATGAGGTTGGTTGAGAGGGTAATTATGTAATGAAGTTAAGTAATTGACCTCTATGATTAATTGCTTGAATTTATTGTCTTAAAAGTCTGCTTACAACGTTACACGGTTACGTAAGTGATTAGACTAAATTACCCTTCTGGCTTTACTATGGTATTTTGACATTTAAATGTCAAATATGCCCTTCGTGATTGACTAGAGACTGCAATTTATTATCGACTTTTCTTTTTTATAGTTCATGTTCACACCTTTTGTTTTTCGATGTTGGAATATGTTATATTGACAAAATACTAGGTTGAATATTTTGTTTTTTGTCCATAAATTAATTTGTCCGTTTTTTCGATAAATTCTAAATATGGTTCCTTGAAAAGAAACACATCACATCAAATTAAATGCCTCCCAACAATTTTTATTTCTCACTATCCCTTGATTACAGCATAGTAATTTTTCTTTTTGTTTAAAATAGATTATTTGTTGTTGGCGTTAGTGAATTTTAATATCAGAATTATAATATTAATGTGCATTATTTCTTGTAAAAAAGTGATTATAAATTGGCAAGAAAGTGGTCATTAGGGCATCTCCAACCATACTCTATTTTTTGCACCAAATTCAAATTTGGTGCAAGAAATAAAGTATTCTTGCTGCAATGGTATTCCATTTCTTGCTCTATTATAGAGCATAAATAGTGTTGTACCAAATTTGGTGCAACACTATTCATTACTCTATATTTGATTTAATAATATATTTTTTTATTTTTTTATTTTTGAAATTTTAATTTATTATATATTGTGTATATAATTAACTTTTATTATGATCTTTATAATTTTAATTTTATAATTTATTTTTTTATATATTAATTTTTGTACATATTATATTTATATAACATTATAAGTAAATTTTATTATTATAATTATAATTATATAAAGAAATATAACCATTATATAAAAATAATAACACATAAAATAAAAATACATTATAATTAAAGTACATAAAAAGAGGATACATTAAAATTAATTATATAAGTGGTGAATATGAATTATATATAATGAATATGGAAAAAAGAAAAAGATAGTATTAGTTTGAAAGAAATAAAAAATAAAAAGTAAATAAAAGATAATAATATAATATAGAAGAGAGAGAAATTTGGTGTAAAAAATAGTGTAATGGTTGGAGTAGATTTGGTGTTGCACCATTTTAGAGTAAAAAATGGTGCATAAAAATAAAGTGATGGTTGGAGATGGCCTTACTTTGGTGTGACTCGTGAAATCATTAATGTCATGATCTACCACTAATTAACCACTAAAGATTAAATTTTGTAACCACCAACCATGTTCTACAATTTTATTGTTGCAACAACAACAAAAACCTAGTAAAATCCTACTAGTGGGTTTTGGGAGGATAGTATGTACGCAGACCTTACCCTTACCCCGAAGGAGTAGAGAGGTTATTTCCGAAAGACCCTCTGCTCATGAAAATAAAAAGACAAAAGGAGACAATATTAGTATCACCACATAAATCATAGGAATAATAGGAACAACATGAAATCCAGAAGAAAGATGCAAATCAAAATCATTAGCTAGTAAATATGTCCTGCATTAAAAAGTGAAATAGTAAGACACAACATTGTCACTAGCTATCTTACACAAAAACCCTACCACACTAGTCTCACAAAGGTACGAAGTAAAGCATAACTTGCTTATCTCCTAACCTACAATCCCACCTCCCCATCTTCCTACTTTAATATTATCGCACTACTTTGATATTTATTCTATGGAATAAATTTTGCACCTATGAATATTGGTGTTTCTTCCTTGTGTTGAGTGGAAAAAAATATTATATTGCGTATGAAAAAAATGAAAATTGGTGTAGCGAAAAGGAGAGTTAAGAGAAGGAGAAATTCCAAGTCTCCAACTTATTCTCTACAAAAGATAATATTTTTTTTAGAATGAATGTGTTTATCTTGGTGGAGCTTTGGACTCAAGAACTTGTTGAGAGTTTGTCCGAGTCATACGACGTTGTCGGGCTGTTGTATCCTGGAGGGGACAAGTAAAGAGTATTACTGCTGGACCGGTGAATATGCAACCACAGTGAGCTTAAATCTCATTAAAGAGAATGAGATATCAGTACCTCAGCGTGAAGAATAATTATTTATTTTTCAACCGTAATTACTTGTAATTTCATCAATATTTGTCATTGGGGAAAACTACAATAATGATAAGTTGGGTATTTAATTTCTTTAATTTTTTTTAAAAAAAATTAGAATTTGTAACTAGGAAACATGGAGAGAAAAAATATTACTAGTAGCTCCTGCATTATCCCACTTTAAATTGATATTCCTCATCTTTGTTATGCCGTTCCACTTTTCATTGAGGCTTCACCAAACCTATGAGGAAAAACAGAATAATTCAAAGCTATATTTCATTTTCTCCAACAAATTAAAAAGGAAGAATTGTCTTTGATTTTTTTCTTTTTGGGTTGGTGGCCAAAGCTCTCTCTCTCTATATATGTTGTCATGGTTTCAACTTTCAAGTTTAATCTGCATGTCAAAGTCATAGTTCAGGAGGATAAGAGCATTGTAATGGTCAGAGGACAATTCCTTTTTGCTGGAAATTGATGAAGTAAAAATGTTTGAATTTTGAAAATCTTTACAAAGTTAGGAATAGATCTCAAAATTATTCAAGTCAAATATTTTGTACGTGGTTGCAAATTAGGCATGCAATAAAGTGCATGGTTTTCTTTTAAAAGTTAAGGCTCATAACCCTCTTTTTTTCATTCATTAAGCTTTTTAACTCATAAATTTCTAATATAATGCTGCTTCCAATGAGTTTCTGAAAAAAGAAGGTCGTATATTTTGAATGTTATATATATGTGGTCCAATTGCACTTTATGTTGCTACTTGTTCATTTGAAAGTTTGAAATTCTTCATCACCGGTGGCAAAATGGATATTATAAAAATATTACTACTATGTATATTATTCACTAAAATAATGGTTGAATAATGAGCTTTTAAAAATAGGTCAAATATGGACAAGATCCATATTATCCACTTAAAAAATAGACACTTAATGAATAACCAATGTGTTTCACTTTAATATTAGCAACGACTCAAATTAAGAGTTCCATAAATTATGGGGATTATCCAAAAAGTGATCACATTCAAAAAGTCACGAATAATATTACATACCGATTAACTCAATTTTAATCGGTATTAAATATGAGCGGATCAGATATTTATGTTTTCGCTATCCATTTACGAATGCCCGACACGCCTATTTATCACCCCTGTTCTTGAAGATTGAGTCGCGCCTCTAATTACATTACTTCTTTATAAACTAGTATTGAAACGCGTGTGATGCGCGGTCAATATTAAAAAATTAAATTAAATTAAATTATGATCAGACTTGTTTGATCCTATTAGATCATATTTCTTTAATAAAATACAATTGTGATCTTGTTTGTCAATACGATATATCAATAATGAAATCTCTATTAAATCAAAGGTATTTATATAGCCAGCGAATAACTTTTTTGTTCTGTTTTGCTTTATTATATTAAACTATATATAATATTAGATTTCTTTTTCTAATATATGAGAAGATATATAATATATTGAAATATTTTTTATTTTAAAGTTTATTTTGTTGTTCTTAATAATATTATCAAAATTTTAGTGAATAAAATCTATGTTAAACTAATGGGACTTATACTGGCATTGCAACATTTTTGTTAAGTATTTTTCTGTATTATATCTTCCAATATTTAACACTATTACACTGTTAATAGGAAGTTCATTAGCATATTACGTTATTTAAAAAATTTCTCTGAAGTTTATTTTTTCTTTATTTTTGTCTTTTTATTTTCAAATAATTTTAAAGCTCCAACGTAAAATTACACCCCAATTTTTTTGATTTTGCACTGGGTGACCGAGTCTCTTCGAGCCCCGACTAATCCCGGGGGTGCACAGGCCCTCGGCAAGGAGTTTCCCGCAAGTGCACCACGGTTAATTCAGGTTATACCTCAGTCCGATGGCTCTCAGAAATTATTTGCACCCGGTGGTTTCGAACTTGAGACCTAAAACTACTCCCCAAATTGAATTGGTAATTTATTTTTTTATTTTATTTTTTTTATGTAAAAATTATTTTAAAACTCCAACTTGCAACTACTCCCCAATTTGAATGGGTAGTTTTTTTTTCTCTTTTTTTTTCATTTTTTATAGCTTTGTTTTTTGTTTTTTATTTTTTTTTTAAAATAATTTAAAAACTGCAACTTGAAACTACTCCCACGCAATTTGAATGGGTAGTTGTTTTTCTATATATTTATATTTTTGTTTTTTTATTATAGTTCATTATAAGATAACTATTTTTATTATAAAACTCCAACTTGAAACTACTTTCCGATTTGAATGGGAAGTTTTTTTTTTTTCGTTTTTTATAGATTGTTTTGCTTTTTTATTTTAAAATAATTTAAAAACTCCAACTTGAAACTACTCTTACCAAATTTGTATTTTTTATAGACTTCTTTATATATATATATATATATATATATATATTCAAAAATAATAACCAAGAAATAACTATTTAATAACTAACTATGCCATGTGGCTTTTTCTGAAGCTGTCACTTGACTTAAGGAGATGATTTTTTCCTCTCATTTTAATAATATATAGATTTTCTTCTCTTTTTTTGTTTTTTATAGACTACTTTTTTTGCTTTATTATTTTAAAATAATTTAAAAATTATAATTTGAAACTACTGCCACCCAATTTGAATGGGTAGTTATTTTTTTTTATATATATTTTTATTATAGTTAATTATAAGATATTTATTTTTATTTTAAACCTCCAACTTGAAACTACTTCCCGATGTAAATGGGTAGTTTTTCTTCTCGTTTTTCCGTTTATTTTTAAAGGAGAGGAAGTTTTTCTCTCCTTTTAATAATATATAGATATAGATATATTTTTATATTTTTATTTTTATATAGTAGTTTTTTATTATAGTTAATTAATATAAGATATATATATATATATATTCCTGGATCCATGTATATATATATGGTAGTTTTTTATTTTTGTTTTTATATATATTTAAATTTAAAAAGAATAACCAATAATTAATTATTAACTAAATAATTAATTTAATAACTAACTATGCCACGTGGCTTTTTCTAAAGCTACCACGTGGCTTAATGAGAGGGCTTTTTCATTTGCTTTTAATAATATATAGATATAGATAATTTAAAAATTACAATTTGAAACTACTGCCACCCAATTTGAATGGGTAGTTATTTTTTTATATATATTTTTTATTAAAGTTAATTATAAGATATTTATTTTTATTTTAAACCTCCAACTTGAAACTACTCCCCGATGTAAATGGGTAGTTTTTCTTCTCTTTTTTCGTTTATTTTAAAATAAGGGGGATTTTTTCTCTCCTTTTAATAATATATAGATATAGATAATTTTTATATTTTCATTTTTATATAGTAGTTTTTTATTATAGTTAATTAATATAAGATATATATATATATATATATATATATATATATATGGTAGTTTTTTATTTTTGTTTTTATATATATTTAAATTTAACAAGAATAACCAATAATTAATTATTAACTAAATAACTAATTTAATAACTAACTATGCCACGTGGCTTTTTCTAAAGCTGCCACGTGGCTTAATGAGAGGGCTTTTTTCTTTGCTTTTAATAATATATAGATATAGATGTACATTTTGTCAAAGAGTTTAACTTATTTATGGTGATGGTGCAAATTTCTTTGCACAGTCATTTCTCTCTATAACAACATTTCCATATAATAATCTTTTTTCTACTATAAAAATCAAGATTTTTTGGAACCAATTTTTATGTTATGTTATACTATGTTTTCTATATCAGCACTTTGCTATAATATCCAAAAATATTCGAAACAAACGAGATTGTTATAGAGAGGTTTGCCTGTACCTTCAAATTTGGATATACCCTATAAGTAGGGGCGGCCCTTTCATAAAGCAAGTTCGGCCCCATATTTGTGGGGAACTATTTTTAGTTATACCTAATAGACTCTGTATAACTTTTAAAAAGAGTTCTGTAAAGTGAAAAAGTTTGATTTCTTTCTTTACCAAATATAGGGAAGAAGGATTTGCAACTGTTATGATTTCTACCAAGGAAATTGCACTTGAAATAAATATCAAACCCAAATTTCATAAGAAATATGTGATATAGAGGAAGTAACAAATTGATGAGATTGTTGATAATAAAATCTCCAAAAATTTTCGAAGAGCCCATTAGAGTTGATTACTTTATACATAATAGACATGACTATTTTTCACTTCAAAATAGATTTGAAAAATTCGAAGTATATGATTTTTTTTGGTTTTCTATTTAGCAGTAAAAGCTAAGATCACTAGATGTTGGAAATTTAAAAAATATTGCCTTAATCTTGAATGTTCCTTAAAGTATAATAATCAATTCGATATTGATGGTTTAGATTTATTCTTTTATTTAAAAAGTATTTAGAAAATTAGTACAATTCGAAGATAGCAATTTAAATGACACACTGAATAAAAAACGAGATTTAATTCTTTTCCAAATGCCTAAATTGTTTATGAAATAATTTTCATAACTCATGTTACCGTCGTTTCAATGGAAAGAAGTTTTCAAAATTAAAATTGATAAAATCATACCTAAGAACAACAATGTCATAAGAAATGCTAAATGGATTAGTTATATTGTTAATTGGAAAACACTTATTAGGAGTTATTGATTATAAAAATTATGAATAACTTTGGATCTAAGAAAAGCTATAAAAAAACAGACTTCAAATAAAAAAGTATAAAAAAATTTAAGACCCCTCATAAAATTTGGCTTTAGGCCACAAAATTCGTCGGACTGCCCTACCTATAAGTAAGTATCTGCTTATATTAGTTATATTGATAATTTTAAATTGATTATAATCTATTATAATCGGTTAAAATTCACTTATAATGTAATTTTGTTTTTTTGTAAAATGGGATATATTAGTTAAATCCTTTTTCTAAACAAGTATGACTTATATATTACTTCTTTTTTTCTCTCCCGAAAATTTCAAGTACTGATGTTGATCCAATTACAAATACTAGAACATGAGACAAGGTAGAGTGCTAACTTTGATATCTATTTTTCTAGGATCTTCGTCTATCTTTGATTTTTTTTTTTAAAAGATTAGTTTGTACGTTTTGGGACTATCATATTATAGGTATATAACGGTTATAATTTATTGGAAAAAACTGTTTCTCACCAATTTTTCATTTAAAGTGGGCAAGACTTGTTGGTAGATCTTGCATTATCGGGGAAGTCAACTCTATGTGGAAATAATAACTTATTAAAATCTATTACATTGCCCGTAAAAAAGATGTATACTATTTGCATTTTTCACGTTTTTACTTTGGTAGAAATACACGACCACACAATAAAAATATCTTAAAGTAAGGTTCCATCAATTAATATATCCTTGCCAAATAAAGCACTATAGAATTGAATTATTTAGTGGACATATCTTTTGGTTCAAGTAAGTGGTCGAAGAAACCTTTCATAATCATTCTTTGTTGAGAAAGTGAAGATCCTTTTTAATTAATGTTCACTTAAAATGCCAAAAAAGAGATGTGCATCAAACTTTATATAAAAATACCTTTTAAAGATTCCCACTAACACTTTCTGTGTATTCATCATATCTTTTCCCTTGATGAGAAGAGATTGCACGCCAATGAGCACTTCTAGGGTTTGAGGTTGACTCTTTCATTATTTCTTTAAAAATTTACTTTTTAACTTTTGCTTGGAGAAATAATGGGGGGGGGGGGGGGGAATTGAGTAAGTGTCCCATCGTAACTTAGTTTATAAATAACACTTTTATTTAACGTGCTATTTATAAACTAATATCTGGGAATTTCTTAGTTATAAAAAAACGCGGATGAATATTGAAGTGATCTTGGTGGTAGTTAAAAATGCAATAATAATGCAACTTTTTTAAATGGTTTTCGAATGGAAGCTTTCTGTTAATTAAAGCGATCGAGCAGCAAAGTGATATGTATTATTATTATTATTATTATTATTATTATTATTATTATTATTATTATTATTATTATTATTATTATTATTGCAAACTGCAATAGAATAGTATAGTTTGGGATTAGATCAAGGCAAGAAGAAAAAGTTAAGATGGACCGATTTTTAGGATCGTGTCTATGGAGATGACATCCTCAAGATTGAGGATAAGATTTTTCATCTTTTTAAAAGTAATGGAAAAATATTTCTCCGTACTAAATGAAAAAGATTAATTGTAAACTTAATTAACAGCTATTCTGTTTATATCGTTTTCTTAGTTTTCCCTTTCCTTTCACTTCGGACAATAATAGAGAATTATCGCCAATAGAAGTTGAATCAATTGTTAAGCCATTTTTTTTTCTTTTTAAAATCCCTCCCAAATTAGGAGGATCTATAGTGTTTCCACACTTCCCTTCCACGGTGACTCGAATCCAGAATCTAACGGTCGTGAGTGAATGTGCTTACCAACTGAGCAAGTCACTTATATTAAGCGATTGAAAGTAAAAATAGAAAAATACACGTGTGGGGGCAAGAGGGGGACAATGAGGTGAGGATGCTGCATATATGTAGAGTGTCCATTAACTTTGTGTAAATCAATAGTACGTAGTGGAGCAATTTTAGTGGAGAGAAATGATAATCTCGTCACCTCATTCCACTAAAATGAACACTTCTTGGAGGTCTATCATTATTCATTACTTCAAAATGCCAACATAAAAGGGGTGGTGGGGGCAAATATAAAAATGAACTCACCATGTAATTAGATGAAAAAGCTCTCAACCTTTTGTAGGGTATAAAATCATTGTATATAAGGGCAAAAATAAATACGAACTCACCAATATAATTAGACAGTGGCCCGACGAATTTTATGGCCTAAAACAAAATTTTATGAGGGGCATGAACTTTTTAATATTTTTTTAATCATTTATTTGAAGTCTATTTTTTTTAGTTTTTCTTAGATACAAAGTTGTTAATAGTTATCTTATAATCAATAGGAGTAATTCTTAATAAATATTTTTTAACTGACAATATAGCTAATCCATTTAACCTTTCTTGAGACATTGTTGATCTTAGGTCAGATTTTATCAATTTTAAATTTGAAAACTTTTTTCCACTAAAGCAACTGTAACGTGAGTAATTAACATTATTCCATAAGCAGTTTAAATATTTGAAAAATGATTAAATCTTTTTATTTGACTAAGTGTTTCAACTAAGCTCATATATATTTTCTAATTGTACTATTTTTCTTAATACTTTTAATTCAAAAAATAAATCTGAACCATCAATATCGATTTGATTACTATGCTTTAAGGAATATTCAAGATTAAAGTAATACTTTTTCAAATTTCCAACATCTAGTGATCTTACTTTATACCGCCAATAGAAAATCAAAAATATTTTCATATGCATCGAATTATTAAATCTATTTTGAAGTGAAAATAGCTTTGTCTATTACGTATAAATATAATCAATTCTAAAAGAGTCTTCGAAAGACTTTGAGATTTCATTATCCGCATTCACATCAAATTTTTGCTTCCTATATATCACATGCTTCTTACGAAATTTTGGTTCGATATTTGTTTCAAGTGTAATGTTCTTGGTAGAAATCATAGCAGTTACAAATCCTTCTTCTCTTTATTTGTTAAAGAAAAAATTCAAACTTTTTCACTTTACATAACTTTTTTAAATCTTATACATAGTCTATTAGGCATAATAAAAAAATGGATCCCTCACAAATATGGGGCCTAAAGCGGTTGCTTTACTTGCTTTATGGAAGAGCCGCCCTTGTAATTAGATGAAAACGTGTTGCTTCTTTTTTACTATTTCTTGAGTTGGGGGTCTGTCAGAAATGCTCTTTACCTTCACAAGATAAGGGTAAAGTATATCTATTATCCTCCACACACTCACTTATAAGAGATTATACTAAATTTATTGTTGTTGTTATTGTTGTTTTCAAACGTGTAACCCTTCTAATGTTCACTCGTGGGAACAACATATTTTGTTCACTTGTGAGAACATCATATATAATTACATGTGTTATCTTTTTAAACTATCAAATTGAGAGATTAATTGGATTTGATGAATTCATGGTTAGGGTTTAGAGAGAAAATGAAGAAGAACGAGCAACAAGAATTTGTATATTGAATTATGTCTAAAGGTATTCCAGAATTTTCTATTATGACCATATATATATATATATATATATATATATATATATATATATATATATATATATATATATATATATACTCATTTACAAATAATACAAAATGCGGATAAATTAAATATAATTAGTAGGCCTATAGCCCAACTAAATGAACTAAGTAGCTAAACTATATGCAGTAGCCCAATATGTAATATGTCCAGTTGTTACTTGTCACGTAGCTCCAACACCCCCCTCAAGTTGGAGGGCGGACACACGTCCAACTTGCTAGATAAGGTGCAGTGCTGCAAACCCATCAAAGATTTAGTAAAAATATCAGTCATTTGAGAAGAGGTACGAACATGAGACAAGGAAATGAGCCCACCAGCCAACTTGATTCCAATGAAGTGATAGTCCACTTCGATATATTTAGTAAGCTCATGAAATACATGATTTTTGCTATGCAACTTGCTGCTTGGTTGTCATAAAATAGAGAAACATGAGTAGCAAAAGAAACACAAAGATCAACCAACAACTGGACCACCCAGGCCAACTCAGTAACCACCTTACTTATGGCTTTGTCTTCAACTTCAGCAGAGGATAAAGAAATAATAAACTGCTTCTTAGAATTTCAACTAATGAGGCTGCCCATTAGATGAATGCAAAAACTAGTAACGAACCTCCTTGAGGATGGGCATGCAGCCCAATCACTATCACGGCTAGCTAACAAAGAGAAATCAGAAGAATTGTTAAGAAACACCCGTGATCAATAGTGCGTTCAAGTGTCTCAAAACATGTAAGGTAGTTATCATGTGATGAATTCTAGGAGCCTGTAAAAATTAGCTTAGATGTTGGACCGTGAAATATAGGTCTGGCCTAGTATGAGTTAAGTAATTGAGCTTCTCAACCAAGCTCCTATCTTTGTCAGGTTGGGGCAACAGATCACCAAAGTTAGAATGTAACTTATGTGAATTGTCCAATGAACTAACAACTTCAGATACATCAGGACAATTGTATTCAACAAGAAAATCATTAATAACTTTTGATGCAAACAACACCTGAAGTGTGATAACATACCTCAATATCCTAAAAGTGATTAAGAAGTCCCAAGTCTTTAGTTCTGAATTCGGCATCCAAGTATGACTTAAGGGCAGAAATCTCAGATAAATCTTTTCCGGCCAGTATGATGTCATCCACATAAACAAAAATAAAAATAATTGAGGTTTTAGTCTTCTTAACAAACAATGAATAGTCATTCAAAGAGTGATGAAGCCTTAGAGCAAAGAGCTTGTGATAAATATGTATACTATTGTCTAAATCCTTGTCTAAGCGCATAAAGAGATTTTTGGAGTTTGCATACCAAAAGGGTAGAAGTAGAGGAGGAAAAAGGAATAGAAAGCCATAGAAAGCTTCGTGTATAGCTTTTCATCTAGGACACAATGCAAAAAGTTGTTCACATTGTCACACCTCCTTTTTACGCGCACGCGAGGGCACGAGGGAGTTTTTCCAATTAAAGGACAATCGAAACGGGATTTATTTAATTAATTCAGAGTCGCCACTTAGGAAAATAATGGTGTCCCAAGTCACCGGTTTAATCCCGAACCGAGGAAATTTATGACTCCGTAATACAGTCAGCGAAACTAGAAATCTGGATAAGGAATTCTGTTAACCCGGGAGAAGGTGTTAGGCACTCCCGGATTCCGTGGTTTTAGCACGGTTGCTCAACTGCAATTTTTACTCTTATCTGATTTCTTTATATATTTTAACTATGTGCTTTTAATGCTCCGCTTTTAATTTTAGAAGAATTGCGACGTTACGAAAACACATTTCGAGCCGCACCGTAACCGGTACGCCTGCGACTCTAATGTATTTCAGTTTCGCCGAGAGTAAGATCTGGGTCACATAAATGCACACCCGTATTCAGGAAAGTAATTTTTAGTTCAAGTCGTGCCTAAAGAGTCTATCGTCTATTTACTTTGAGAAAAGGACCGTGAAATTCACTAGACGGTCCTTCCAAGTCTAAGGTTTTTGTAATAATTAATTGAGGACCCCGCAATTCTGTGTGTAATGCGGCGAGGCCCGTCTCATCATTTTATTTAAAGGGCAACCTCGAAGCGAACTATGATTCTCTATTTTTGTTTGTCTCTAATAAAGAAAATGTTAATCGTTTATCATTACCTACTAGTTTGATATTTTCTTTTATTTGGGCCATTCAATAGAGCCCCGACTCAAAATTGAACGCCAGAAGACGATTTCCTCTTTACTATGCTCTTAGACTACTTAAACTTCGATTTCTATTCAAATTAGCTAAGCTAATTTAGTCAACAGAAAACTTTTGTTTTATTTAAGAAAAGAATATTGAACATGTTTCCGATTTTAATCTAATCAAATTGATAACCGGCTTTCGTGTAAAGGATCTAGATCATAGTAGACATACACGAGCTAAAGTATACTGATAATCTAATAGCAACGGAGTGATACATCAATCGTCCTGATTCCCCTTTTTAACAAGCTATAGACAAAACAGGATTTACACGCTTATTGTTACAATTAACTACTTGAACATTGAGCGTGGTACTTACTAATTCATAACTTTCGACCAAACTACCATCATTATGCCTCTATTTATTTCTACACTGGATGTTAGTTATTATACACTTTTAACTTGAACAAATTGACACCTATAACAATATGTATTTCACTGATTCATCTATCTATCGCATAATGTGTTTCCAATGGACCATTTCTACTACAACAGGCTAGGGAAACATGAAGTTAACACAGTTACAACACATACAGCTTATTACATATTCGGGCTCTCCTTAATGAGTACACATGTATTCAACTAAGTTTTAACATGGGCTAAAAGGATATGATAAACAATAAGCTAAGTTTCATTGCTTCCATTCATGTCTACAACTTCAGGCAGTAGTGAAATACCTGGAAATTGTCAAAGCAAAAGAATGTAGATCAGTTAAGCCGGTGAAACACAGCAGACAGCAGATCAACAGCAATCAGTGGCAGTCACTGCCACTATATACACAGCAACAGCAACAACCAAGATAATAACAGCAACCAGTGGCCAACCACAATCCCAACAGCAGGATTAACAACCAATCGACACACCAACAACAAACAGCACCAGGCAACAACCAGGAGATAGAACAAAAACAAAAGCCAAGAGGCAATCACAGCACCAAAATCCCACCAGTGAAGCAAACCAACAACAATAGCATGAGAGCTAAGAAGTAACAGCAAAGACAACCACAACTAAGAGACCAACAGCCCCCACACAGCAAGCCCAGGCAGCAACACTCGACTAACAAAGAACCAACACTACAACAATGGCCAAATACTCAACCAACAGTGACTAAGAACCAATGAAACAGTGACTTTTTGTCACTCTCAGTGTACTCTCCAACCTCTCTATGTATATCCTCTCAAGTGTTTACGAATATGCTACTGTTTTTGCTTCTCCAGGATGCTCTCAAATCTCCCTCTATAATCCGCCTTTTCTCTAAATGTGTCTATCTATTTATAACCAAAACTAAAGGCCAGGCCAGCCTGCTTAACCTCCACATATGTACTGATTGTCCAGCTCTTAAGAGCACTTAAGAATGTAAAATAAACTTCTTGCCCTAATATTCTCTGCCCAGCCCATCACTTAATGTTTAAATCTCATTTTTTAATCCAAAAGCGTACTAGTAACCTGTTTTTCTATTCAAAACCCCTTACCCTGCCAGATAGCTCCCATGTTACTTATGTTTTCCAATTACACTGCACACACAGTGATAAACAAACCTACTGACAGTCCCTCCAACATGCTGGCCAGGTTTATTTGAATTAACTCTAAACCATATGGTCCCAATTCAGCTATAACCAATTTATCCTAAACCTATTTCAATTTCAAATCACACAGCACCCCAATTCGATTCAATAGCTTAATCAACTATCCAGAATTTCCAATAATCAAACCTACGCAATTAGATGGCGACATTCGTTTAATCAATTACGAGCTATATAATCGACAACGAATAATCGATATTCAACTTATGCCTAGGGGCAGAATCAGGGGGCAACAATCCGAGTCAACTATTCGACGAATTTAACTAGATTGAACACAATGTAATCACAACAACAACAATGAGCCGAACATATCAGAAAGAAAATGATTTGACCAAATAAAAAGGTCTTGATTAGGAGGAGAAACGAAAACAGAGAAAGTAGCTAACTTAACTAAAAGAATGGAATCAATAGACACTTATACTAATAGATAAAAATCGGAAATAGACCGAAAGGTACCTTAAACAGTGAGAAGAGAAATGAAAACGCACGGACTTGGGCTCGAGGAGACTTGAAATTGCCTTCTTTTGAAGTTAATAGATTTTAATTGAAATATTTTCGAACGAAAACCTTCCAATTAAAATCTATTATCTTCAATTTGCTTTAATTCCGACCAAATCCCTAGTTTTCGAATTCTAGGGTTCTTGAAGGTGGGATTTGGGGCTTTTGTATTTCTGGTTAGATTCGAAGCAAACCAAGGTTAGCGTGGGTATGAGGGAGGTACGGGGAGGGTTTGGGGTGAGTTTGGGGTGATTTGGCGTAAGTTCGAGTTGACTCGAATCTTCAAATGAAGATTCGAGGAGCTCCGGCAAGATTCGAGGTTAATGGAAGCTGGGATCGTGATGGGGAAGGGAAGGGGAAGGTTTTGGCGTTGGTTTGGGTTCGATTGGCCTACCGGAACCGCCGTGAGGCGATTTCCGGCAAGCGGCGCAAGGTGGCGGACGGCGGCGTTACGCCTGGTCTCTAAGGACCTTTGGGAGACGAAGGGAGAAGGGGGGGTCTGGCTTGGGGGGGGCGGGGTATGGAAATGGGTTTATATACATTTTGAGTAGTTAAATCCTGATCGTTGGATCAAGCTTGATCAACGATCAGGATCCTCTCACTTAAACCAAACGGTGCCGTTTGGTTAAGTCCTAAGCTGGCTGAATTTTGGAATTAACGGATTAATCTGGGCCGTTGGATAATAAAATCCAACGGTCCGGATCAAACGTTACCGGCTGAAACTGGACGGATACTTGGGCCAGATCAGAAACAATTCACTTGGGCCTGACTTTTAGACTAAAATTGGCCCAACTCGGATCTTCATGATGTATTATGTACATGTGTGTATGTATATATATATATATGTATATATACATACATATATATATATATATACACACATATGTATATATACCAACCTATAACACCGCTGTTTTTTACTACAATTAACGCACACGATTACATATCACCCAAAAATGTAAATCACATGACTTCGATATCAAACGCTGAAAAATGCAAAACTTAGCATATATATTTTTTTTTATATTTTTTAATTTAAATAAATAAACGTGCACACAAAAGATAAAAATAACACAAAAATCACAAAAATCATACCCAACACGAAACTATTTTTATTTTTGAATTTTCCGGGAGTACTTCTCAAGTAAGGCAAAAATCACGTGCTCACAGCTGCCCCTCTTTGCGCGTAAACACGCAGAGTTTTCGTGCAAAGATAAATGAGCGGATATAAGCGATTTTTGCCCATTCGAACACTCCGTATGAAGCATTTTGGAAAAGTTTTGACCGAACCTTGCTTCAAAGGTCTCCTACATATCCCCTGGCTAAAAGGGAATCAGGTCAATGTAGTTCGGGAAGTTCTGGTAGCTGGGACTACCCTGCCCGTTGCGATCTCGCTGTTACTGTTATTGCCGCTGTTACTGCTGTTACCACTGCTTAACTGATTTCCTTGTTACACCGCGCTAAGCAACAAAACAAGAAGCTAGACTAGGTTACAGTACT
>JASVEL010005008.1:0-51412 GCA_032618575.1 Nicotiana noctiflora
AAGAAGGAATATCGGGTCCTGCGGGACTCTGCGGCTACCTCGTATATCCCACATATGTCGCCTCGCACGGCTACTCGATCACTGCTTGAGAGGTAACTGGATCTGCACACGAGGTGCGGGGAGTAAAATGAGTACTGCCAGACTCAGTGGTAATAAACAAGGGTAAGACGGCGCATATAAGAAATCCGCAATAAAGCACTATGTAAAGCTATAATCGGCTACCCTGTCATAGAATCAATCTTCACTTGTAACTGTACCAACAAATACCAATAAATAGCATAACAGCTAGCAGATGTAGCTAAATGCAATGCAATGCATGATATGACCGCTACGGCGTGTGGCCGACTCCGATTTTGGGTACCCGTGCTCACTGTGGGGGTTCGGACTCGGAGGGGCTCCTACGGCCCAAGCACATCTCATAGAGATATCCCGCGGCGTGCGGTCCGATCCAACATATATCTAGCTGCGGCGCGCGGCCGATCCACTACTAGTCGGCTAATATGCGGATACTGCCTCGCGAGCTCAAAAGTAGTTTTTGAAAACTCTTTTATCATTTTTCGGTTGGAAAACAGTAATATCAAGTTCCAGAGATTGAAATTAGCATAATAACAAAAATAGCTGCGGACTAGTAGTAAACTAGCATGTCTATATGATAAGACAATGATAATGATCCTCGCGGGATCCAATAACTGGCTCACGGCCCACATGTATACTCAACCGCCCAAGAAGGGGTTCCTCGGCTCAAGAGTGGCCATTATCACAATATATATATATGCAACCATCCGAGAAGGAGGTTCGACGGCTCGAGAATAGCCAATAATACAATATCAACAGGTCGGACTAATATATATAGTCTCCAGTTCATGATCGACCCCGCACTCTCAAGAGTGTGCGTGTCTCGCCGCTATAGAGCGTCACAAAGTGGTATACCGGGGTTTCGAACCCGCTGGTCATCACCCACATCTATTACTCACCTCAATACGGCGCGACGACTACTCCGCAATGCCCTTGCCACGAGAATCAAGCTCCGCACGCGTAGAATCTGATCAAATACAGTATAAATACAACAAATTAGGCCAATGGGACGACACCCAATCAATTCAACTCAATTTACATCAAAATTCCCAAAGTTGTCGAAACCCGACTTTCGGTACGCTTGTCGAAAAATCACGAAAATCACATATTCGGAACCCTCATATCAATACGAGTCTAGGCATATCAATTTTACCAAGTTCGGACTCCGTTTGCCCATTCAAAACCTTGATTTTCTAAAGTTCAAGCCTAGGGCTAAATCCTCCATAAATTACCCCAAATTCCTCCATTTTCATGATATAATTGCATAATATTACCAATACTAATCATAGTTTAAGTCCATAGTTGATTACATGATGATTTCCCTTGAGTTTCTCTTCAAAATCGCCCAAATCGCCTCTAAAGCCGAGACCCAAATGTGTGAAATGTTCTGAAATTTTTCTAACTTCTGATACACTTAACTTACAGCGATTTTCGCTTCAGCGGAAGAATTTCCGCTCCTACGAGTCCGTATCCGCGACCAAAGGGTCGCTTCAGCGGTTCCAGGCCTAGCCGGCCAATTCCGCTTCTGCGAGCAAAGGGCCGCTTAAGCGCGCCCGCTTCTGCGATGAAACTTCCGCTTCTGCGGAAACATCCGCTTTTGCGCACCAGAGTCCGCTTCTGCGGACTCGCCCAGGCGGTCAAATGTCCGCTTCTGCGGACCTTCCCATTTTCTTCTTGTCCGCTTCTGCGATCACTGGCTCGCACCAGCGATGCCGCTTCAGCGGAAAGGAGTCCGCTTCTGCAGAGCCAAGCGCCCCTGCGCCCCTCGTCCGCTTATGCGGACTCGCTCCTACGCCCATAATTCCGCAGGAGCGGAAACAACAGAAACAGAATCCCAACCTGCAATTTTTCCACAATTTTCTTCCGTTTAACCATCCGAAAACACCCCGAGGCCCCGGGACCCCAACGAAAACCACCAACATACCCCAAAACACGATACGAACTTGTTCCAATCATAAAAACACCATCCTAAACATTAAAATCACCAATTACACACGGATTCAAGCCTAATTTCCTTAAAACATTCCGAATTACACAATCAATCAAAAAAACCCGACTAAACGACGTCCGAATGACCTGAAATTTTGCAGGCACATCCAAAATCACCTAACGGAGCTACTGCAACTGTCGGAATTCCATTCCGACTCCCGGATCAAAATTTCACCCACCGTTCGGATTTCGCCAAAATTCAACCTTAGCCAATTCAAGCCTATTTCTACACCGGGCCTCCAAATTCAATTCCGATCGCTCCCTAAGTCACAAATCACCTCCCGAAACTAACCGAATCATCGGAATCCGATTCCGAGCCCTCTAACCAAATAGTCAACTCCGGGTTGACTTTCCTTATTCAAGTTTCCTTCACAAAGGCTATATGCCTCATTTTCAATCCAATTCACTCCTAACTCACCCGATAGACTTTAACACTGATATAAAGGCATAAAACATACAATTTCAACATAACGGGGTGGTAATTCTCGTGACGACGGGCCGGGTCGTTACAAATATCAATTGTACATGTACCAACAAGTACTAGCAAAACAGTGTAACAGCTAGCAGATGTAGCTAAATGCAATGCAATGCATGATATGACTCCTACGGCGCGTAGCCCGATCCAATTTGGGTTCCCGTGCTCACTGTAGGGGTTCAGACTCCGGACGGGCTCCTACAGCCCAAGCACAATATCACTGCGGCGTGCAGTCCGATCCAACATATATACCGCTGCGGCGCGCAGCCCGATCCACTACCAGTCAGCTAATATGCAAATGCAGCCTCGCAGGCTCAAAAGTAGTTTTGAAAACTCTTTTATCATTTTTCAGTTGAAAACAGTAATATCAAGTTCCAGAGATTGGAAGTAGCATGATAACAGAAATAGCTACGGACTGGTAGTAAACTAGCATGTCAATATCACAAGACAATGATAACGATCCTCGCGGGATCCAATAACTGGCTCACGGCCCACATGTATACTCAACCGCCCAGAAGGGGGTTCAACGGCTCAAGAGTAGCCAATATCACAATATATAGTATGCAACCATCCGAGAAGGAGGTTCAACGGCTCAAGGATAGCCAATATCACAATATAGTATCAACTGGTCGGACTAAGCCATTGTCCCCAATCACAATCGACCCCGCACTCATAAGAGAGTATGTGTCTCGCCGCTATACAACGTCACAAAGTGGTATACCGGGGTTTCGAACCCGCTGGTCATCACCCACATCTATTACTCACCTCAACACAGCGCGACGACTACTCCGCAATGCCCTTGCCACGAGAATCAAGCTCCGCACGAGTAGAATTTGATCAAATACAGCAGAAATACAACAAATTAGGCCAATGGAACAACACCCAATCAATACAACTCAATTTACATCAAAATTCCCAAAGTTGTCAAAACCCGACTTTTGGTATACTTCTCAAAAAATTACAAAAGTCACATATTCGGAATCCTCATCTCGATACGAGTCTAGGCATATAAAATTTACCAAAATCGGACTCCATTTGCCCACTCAAATCAGTGTTTTTCTTCAATTTTAGGCCTAGGGTTCAAACCCACCTTTAATCTCCCATTTACAGAAAATTAACCAAGGATTTCATGTTAAAATGATGTAATTAAGCCACAAAACTTACCTCCAACGAAACCCCGATGATTTCCCAGCAATCTCCCGTCAATTTCTTCTCTTGGAACTCAAAAATGGAGGTTTTGGGTATTAAACCCGCGACTGGTTCTGTTCTTAACTTCACTGCCAGCCTATTTTCTTCATCACGTTCGCGACGCCTCTCGCGCGAACGCGATGCCTTATTCCTCTTCTTCATCGCGAACACGACACTCTTTCACGCGTCCGCGAAGATCAACTCCTCAGCCCCCTGACTTTTACTCTACGCGAACGCGACGTGAAGTCACGCGTCCGCGATGCCTTACCTTTTCCTCTTACGCGAACGCGATCCAACCCATCGCGAACGCGATGGCCAACTGGCCCCAACCTACGCGAACGCGGCATTGCCCTCGCGAACGCGATGCCTTACTGAACCTGGCCTACGCGAACGCGGAACTTGCCTTCGCGAACGCGAAGGCTTATTTCATGCCCAGTGATCTGCAATTTACAGCAGACCATTTCTTGCTTCCAAATGCCGGATGATGGTCCGGATTCACCCCGAGGCCCCCGGAACCCCAAAGAAAACCACCAACATATCCCAAAACATGATACGAACTTGTTCCAATCATAAAAACACCTTCCTAAACATCAAAATCACCAATTACACACAGATTCAAGCCTAAGTTTCTTCAAAACTTTCCGAATTACACATTCCATCAAAAACCCGACCAAACGACGTCCGAATGACCTGAAATTTTGGAGGCACATCCAAAATCACCTAACGGAGCTACTGCAACTGTCGGAATTCCATTCCGACCCCCGGATCAAAATCTCACCTACCGTTCGGATTTCGCCAAAATTCAACCTTAGCCAATTCAAGCCTATTTCTACACCGGGCCTCCAAATTCAATTCCGATTGCTCCCCTAAGTCACAAATCACCTCCCGGAACTAACCGAATCATCAGAATCCGATTCCGAGCCCTCTAACCAAATAGTAAACTCCGGGTTGACTTTCCTTATTCAAGTTTCCTTCGAATAGGCTATATGCCTCATTTTCAATCCAATTTACTCCTAACTCACCCGATAGACTCTAACACTGATATAAAAGCATAAAACATGAAATTACAACATAATGGGGTGGCAATTCCCGTGACGACGGGCCGGATCGTCACAATATTAACCGTGAATAAATATGATACGTTTAGTCAAATAATGGTATATCAGGTAGTCCAATATCTGGGCCTACGACCAAGGGAATGTATCCGTGGTCATGACAATTGTAGTTACAGGTCCTAGTATTATAAATATTACCATAATAATGGGATAAAATAATACCATAACAATCGGATATATAAATAGGCTAATTAGTATAATATTGGTTTTTTTGTAATGTCAATCGTAGGATACGTACTAGCCAACCCCGAGTATATGAATCATAGACGATTGTAATATCGTTATTGACGATAAGGAATATAATGTGGATACAATTATATATTGTTGAGAATATAGTAATACGATTATACATAGGCTCGTATATTAATATGATTACCTATATGCATATACTATCAAAATTTGATTAGGAGTAATATCATACGTTCATACTAAGGTCATACGCAATGGCCTACGACAACCACATAATTCCATTTGACTAATACTATTGTAGTCATAGGAACTTTTGTTTATATATCGTTGTTGTTATTTAGTAATTGATCTATGAATATAATTTCATTCATATACTAGGGCCATATGCATCGGCCTATAGCAACCATATAGGCCCGTTTACTAATATGATTACCTATGCATATACTATCAAAATTTGATTAGGAGTAATGCCATACGTTCATACTATGACGCATCGGCCTACGACAACAACATAAGTTCATTGGACTAATACGATTGTAGTCATAGGAACTTCCATTTATATATCGTATTGGGAGTAATGTCATACAATCGTATTAGTCAAATGGACTTATGTGGTTGTCCTAGGCCGATGCGTCCTAGTATATGAATGAAATCATATTCATTTACAGTCAATTTCTAACTACAATCGTATTAGTCCAATAGACTTATGTGGTTGTCGTAGGCCAATTTCAATATCTATATAATATGGTGAATATTATTACCCCACATACTCCCTTTTACATCGACCAGTTGACTAATACTAGATTATAGCAACTAATAGTAAACACTAGCAAAAGTATGAGAACAATTTATATGGTATTCGGTCATACTCAAATGGATACTACATTTAGACTTATAAATGTATGAGTTGGGATTTATCCAGCATAAACGATTAGTACGATACGGTATTATGATTTCATTCAAATACTAGGACGCATTAACAAAATTGGGACGATCAACGCAAAAGGTCATAGGGGTTCGAGTATATTCAGTTATAACTATCTAGGACTTGTAACTATGAGTGATTCTCCATAACACCAAGATATGTAGTTAATACGGATTAAATATAATTGAATCAAAATATATATGACTCAATAGGGTATTTGTGTACCTTATTTAGGATGTATTAGATATGTACTAATATATGGCCTACAATCTTAGTATTTATAAATGGATATAGTCATACGTATTTACTTAACCACATATCATCAACTTACGACCATATGAATACAATGTATTCATAGTGCCATATATTTGTGAACAATTATATCCGATTATTATATAAGTTATAAGCCGTGGGAGAAGAAGAAATGTTAAACGGAATGCCAGCTTCATACAACAAAGACTTTTTTGACTTGCTTAGAGATGAAAATCAAGAACTGTACGAAGGGTCCAAATACTCAAAGTTAGAGTTTTTGTTAAAGTTATATGACATAAAATGCTTATCTGGGTTGAGTAACAAGGGGATGAGTATGATACTAGATCTACTTAGGGATGCATTTAAATTTGCAAAAATCCCTAATTCATTTTATGAGGCCAAGAATACCATAAATAAGTTGTGTCTTGATTATGTTAAGATTGATGCTTGTCCAAATGACTGCATGTTGTACTGGGAAGATGATATTGATGAGGAAACATGCAAGTATTGTCACACTTTTAGGTGGAAGCCTGATAAAAAAAAGCAATAAAAATGTTGTGACTGCTTCAGGTAAGAAGAAGCAGTCTGCTACAACGAAGAAGCAAAAAAAAAAGCCGGCAAAAGTTTTGCGTTACTTCCCATTAAAATCAAGGTTGCAAAGATTGTTCATGTGTTCTAAGATGGCAGAGCATATGAGATGGCATGCGGAGGGTGCTAACAAAGATGGGATCACTCTTATAATTTTGATACAGAACCTTATCGACTTCGGCATAGTAGAAAGTGGTGCTTTATTGGCCATCCTCGATTCTAGGCAAGAAATCACAAATTTGGATTGATGAAGCTTCGTTTTGATGGAAATGTGGAAGAGAGCCCCCCCTCCCCCCCAAATAAGTTATCTAGGTCCGACATTTTACAACAAGTGAAAGATATTGATATCACATTTGGGAAAGCAGCGGAGTTGAATGATAAAAGAAAAAGAAATAGGCAAAAGAGTGTTGGGGAAGATGTAACTCAGCAATGGAGAAGAAAAAGCATATTCTTCAGTCTTCCATATTGGGAATTCAACTTATTACACCATAATTTAAACTCAATGCATATTGGAAAGAATGTGTTTGATAATATTATATACTGTTTGCTAAATGATAAAGAAAAATCGAAGGATCATGTTAAGGCTCAAAAAGATCTACGAGATATGGGTGTAAGGTGTGATCTTTCGCCAGACGAGAAAGATGATTATCGGCTTGCTGCTTTTACAATTCCAAAAGAGAAGAAAGTATCTGTGACGACCCAAAGGGTCATCACTTATTTTATTCATCATTTCGAGCTTCTGAGGCCTTGAAAACCTCATTCTATGTTGCCTCGATTTACGTGCACGATCCGAGCATGTGGCCGGAAAGTTTTTGTGATAGAAAATATGAATTCTATGAGAACTTTGGAGAAAAATGATATTAATATTGATATGGTTGACTTCAATCAACATTTTTGGTAAACGGACCCGGACCCGAGATTGGATGGTCCCGAAAGGTCCATAGGAAAATATGGGACTTGGACATGCGTCCGAAGTCGAATTCCGAGGCCTAGATCCCAAGTTATGAATTTTTCTGTGAAATTATTTTTGATGTAATTATTAAAGGAAAATGAATTAATTGACCTTGGTATCGGGCTCGTATTTTGGTTCCGACGCCCGGTACAAGTCTTAAATATTATATATGTGCTTTCTGCAAAGTTTGGTAACATTCGGATGTCGTTTGATATGTTTTGGACGTTGAGTTCCAAGTTTGAAAGTTTTGAAAACAAAAAGTATGAAAATTATGAACTTGAGGCTTGATTCGATGAAAACGGTGTGATATTGGCCATGTGATCGCACGAACAAGTTCGTAATGTGTTTTTGATATTGTGTACAAGTTTGGTTTGGAGCCCGGGGGGCTCGGGTAAAGATTTGATAGGCCGTAGGATCAATTTCTGAATTTTTGCACTGCTGGTTTTTCACCCAGCTGTTGGCTTCGCATTTGCGAAGCATTTCTCGCAAATGCAAAGAAGGCAGGTCAAGGCTGGGTTCGCAAATGCGAACCCTTTATCGCAAATGCGATGTCTGCCAGAAACAAGCCAAGTTCGCAAATGCGAACAAAGGGTCGCAAATGCGATCCTGGCAGACCTGGGCTAGAGTTCGCAATTGTGAACTTAACCTCGCAAATGCGAGGCCTTCAGTATGTTACCTGGCTTCGCAAATGCGAAGCATTTGTCGCAATTGCGACAAAACCCACAAGCCTAGCTTGTTCGCAAATGCGAACATTGTTTCGCAAATGCGAAACCCCCAGCATTTGCCTTGTCTTCGCAAATGCGAAAAATGTTCGCAAATGCGAACTTTCCATCCTTAGCTTATTTTTCAAACTCCAGAAATTGGTCGGGGTTCGCAATTGCGAACCCATGTACGCAAATGCGAACACAGAGACCTGTAAATCACGATTTCCAGCTTCATTGTTCACATTTCACAACCCAAAAACACCCATTGGCGATTCTTCACGAACTCCCTCTTCTTCAAAACAATTGTAAGTCACTTTTTACTTAATTCTTTCAATTCCTAACAACATTAAACATGTTTTTCAATAGAAATCAAAGGTTTTCATGGTAGAATTTCTTGTTTTTGGTAGAATATAGGGTTTTTATGAATTAGGAAATTGGACCTCGGATTGAGGTCCGATTTTGAAACAAATCATATACTTGAACTCGTGGGGGGATGGGTAACCGGATTTTGGTCCGAACCCCGAGTTCCGACCATGTGTGCCCGGGGTCGAAATTCACTATTCGGGCAGAATGTTGTAAAAGTTGTAATTGGCCTTATGAATTAGTTTGTTGAGTATTATTGATGATATTAAATCAATTGTGTATAGATACGATTGGATTGGAGCCAAATTTGAAAGGAAAAGGCATTGCCACGGATTAAATTGTTCATAAACATTTGAGGTAAGTGTTTGTTCTATCCTAGCTTGAGGGAATAGGATTATATGATATGTGTTATGTGATCGATTGCGTTGTATGGGCTGTGGTGACGAGCATCTATACTCTGGCGTCTAGCATGACCGTGAGTCATTGTTAATACTTGTTGTGGGACATAATTGAATATAAATTGTTGAACCCTTGTCGGGTTGTAGAAGTGTTATTGTTCTCCCTTGTCGAGACTTGTTGTGAAGATGATTGTTGATTGCCCTTGTTGGGACGGTTTATGATTTATTGTTTCATTCTTTGCCCTTAACTGTGATTGTTATTTGGGTGAGGAAAAGTGATAATTCACGAAGGGTGATGCCTTGCCTTGATTTATTATTTATGCACGAAGGTTAATGCCGTGCCTTGATTTATTATTTATGCACGAAGGTTAATGCCGTGCCTTGTTATTGATTATGCACGAAGGTTAATGTCGTGCCATGTTTTATTGATTATGCATGAAGGATCATGCCGTGCCTTGTTATTGAACCATGTACGAAGGATCATGTTGTACTATGGATGTGAGGATGAGAGTAAAAGTACGAAGGGTGATACCGTGCACTTTATTTGCTTATTTGGTGAGGATGAGAGTAAAAGCACGAAGGGTGATGCCGTGCAACTACTTGCTATTCCTTGACTTGATATTACTTGTGTTTCCATTATACTTTGTTTTCCTTGTGAACTTATTAACTGTTGTTAATTGTTGTGTTCTTTTGAGATATTCCTTATTGTGTTATTACTTGGTTAATTCTTGTTATTTGTGGTATACATATATATGGAACTGCACAGGTTTATGTGGGTGTCTGGTCCTAGGCTTGTCACTACTTCGCCGGGTTAGGCCAGGCACTTACCAGCACATGGGGTCGGTTGTGCTGATACTACACTTTTGTGCATTTTTGCACAGGTCCAGGTTACGATCAGGAGCAGCAGCAGCAGTAAATCGATTGCGTGGGAGTTGATCATATTTGAGACCGAGGTAGCTTGCGGACGTCCGCAAGCCCGGCGTCTCTCTCTTTACTTATGTTACTAGTTGTAGTCTCTTTCTTCCGAGACAAATAGATTATGTTATATTTCTTTCAGACTTTTATGTGTAGTATTCAGTAGTAGTTCGTGAGTTGGTGACTACACGTCTTGGGTAGAGGATTTCAGTATGGTTTTACCTTGAAACTGCTTAATACTATTTCGATAAAGTCTTTCGCACTTATTTAATTAAAGTTATGGTTTGTTGATAAATTAATTATGAAATTTTATTAAAAACGGGATAGTATGAATACAGTGGCTTGCCTAGCTACCACGAGTAGGCGCCATCACGATCCCGATGTTGGGGGAAAATCCGGGTCGCGACAGTTGGTATCAGAGCTCTAGGTTACATAGGTCTCACCACTCACGAACAAGCTTAGTAGAGTTTGAGAGGTAGGTACGGAGACGTCTGTACTTGTCCTCCAGAGTCTATTGAGTTAGGAAAGAGTCTCTCATTTGTTCCTTCTTGTCGTGCGATTTGTTCCTCAAATACTAATTGAACTTCTACTCTGTCCTTTCGCAGATGGTGAGGACACGCGCTTCTTCGTCCGCTGACCAGCAGCCTAAGACCCAGGCAGCTCCCGTGAAGGGTAGGGGCCGAGGTCGTACCGGAGTCTGTGGTAGGGGCAGAGCTCAGCCCTCAGCAGCTATTCCAGAGGTGGAGCCTCATATTGAGACGGGTGAGGAGGTTCCAGTCCGAACAGCTCCAGTGGGCCCAGCTCAGGTCCTAGAAGAGGCTTTATTTACCCGGATCTTCGGGAGGCTTTGGTCAGGATAGCGGGATTTATGGACAGCGTTGCCAGAGCAGGCTTATTACCAGTTGCACCAGCCGCTTCTCAGGCTAGAGGAGGGGCCCAGACTCATATTGCTCGTACTCCGAAGCTAGTAGCTCCTCAGCCTCAGGCACCAGTGGTTCAGCCAGCTGTGGCCACTCAGTCAGGTACCACGGCTCATGCCGGAGATGGAGCGGCCATGACTTCTGATTCTTTATGGAGACTTGATCGGTTCTCCAAGCTGTTTACCACTACATTCAGCGGTGCCACATCAGAGGATCCTCAGGACTTCTTATTCAGTTGCCATGAGATTCTCAAGACTATGGGGATCGTGGAGACAAATGGAGTTGACTTATGTACATTCAGGCTTGCAGGATCCGCCAAGACTTGGTGGAGAGATTATTGCTTGACTCGACCAGCAGGGTCCCCAGCTTTATCATGGGATCAGTTTGCAGAGCTATTTCTGGAGAAGTTTCTCCCTGCTACTCAGCGGGATGCACTTTGGAGGCAGTTTGAGCGCCTCCATCAGGGTACTATGACGGTCACTCAGTATGAGACGCGATTTGTTGATTTGGCTCGTCATGCAGTGGTGATACTCCCCACAGAGCGGGAGAGGGTCCGCAGGTTTATAGATGGGCTTAATCAGCCAATTAGACTCCAGATGGCTGTGGGCGTGGGGAGTGACATATCATTTTAGGAGGCAGCTAATGCAGCACGTAGAGTTGAGATGGCTATTGCTCGGGGAGGTGGATATTCTTCAGACAAGAGGCCTCGTCATTCTGGCAGGTTTAGTGGTTCTTCTTCTGGTGGCAGAGAATCTTTTGACAGAGGCCAGTCTTCCAAGCCTTTCCATTTCGCCCTTTCAGGCTTCACAGGGTGGACCAGGTGATCGTGGGTTTCGTGGGCATTATTCCGATCAGCCTCCTATTAATGCTCAGCCTCTTCAGAGTGTTCGTGGAGGCCATTCAGGTCATCAGGGCCAGCAGCCCCATCAGCCTAGGAGTTGCTACGGTTGTGGTGACCCAGGTCATTTTGTCAGGTTCTGCCCTCGAGCGACGGGCAACACTCAGCAGCGGGGCCCTCGTCCCATGATTCAGGCCCCAGCTGACCCTCAGCCTGCCCAGCCAGCCAGAAGTGGGGGTAGAGATTATAGAGGTGGAGGTCGAGACCGTAGAGGTGGAGACCGTCCGGCCAGAGGTAGAGGTCAGCCAGTTGATGGCCGTCCTAGAGACGTAGCTCAGAGGGGAGGTGCAGATCCCCGATTCTATGCTTTACCAGCCAGGCCACAGGCAGAGGCATCAGACGCCGTGATTACAGGTACCATTCTTGTGTGTGGCAGAGGTGCTTCAGTTTTATTTGACCCTGGATCTACATATTCATATGTGTCTTCCTACTTTGCACCGTACTTGGCCGTGCCCAGCTATGCTATGGATATTCCAGTTTATGTGTCTACACCGGTGGGTGACTCCATTGTAGTCGGCCGGGTGCATCGATCGTGCGTAGTTATATTTGGGGGTCTTGAGACCCGTGTTGATCTGTTGCTTTTGGATATGGTGGATTTTGATGTCATATTGGGGATGGACTGGTTGTCCCCATACCATGCTATTCTAGATTGTCATGCTAAGACCATGACCTTGGCCTTGCCAGAATCACCCCGACTAGAGTGGAAAGGTACCTCAAGCCACTCCGTTCGCACTGTTATTTCCTATGTTAAGGCTCGACGCATGGTCGAGAAGGGGTGTCTAGCTTATCCGGCTTATGTTCGTGATTCCAGCGCAGAAGTTCCTTCTATTGAATCAGTCCCTATTGTACGGGAGTTTCCTGAGGTTTTTCTTTCAGACCTGCCGGGCATGCCACCCGACAGGGATATTGATTTCTGTATTGATCTAGCACCGGGCACTCAGCCCATCTGTATTCCACCCTATCCTATGGCCCCGCCGGAGTTAAAAGAGTTGAAAGATCAGTTGCAAGACCTTCTTGAGAAGGTCTTTATCACGCCCAGTGTTTCCCACGGGGAGCACCTGTATTATTTGTAAAGAAGAAAGATGGCTCGATGCGGATGTGTATTGATTACCGACAATTGAACAAAGTGACAATAAAGAATAAGTATCCACTGCCGAGGATTGATGATTTATTTGACCAGCTCTAGGGAGCGAGGGTATTCTCAAAGATAGACTTGAGGTCAGGCTACCATTAGCTGAAGATCAGGGCGGCTGACATTCCTAAGACAGCCTTTCGAACTAGATATGGGCATTATGAGTTCTTGGTCATGTCCTTCGGGTTGACCAATGCCCCAGTAGCATTCATGGAGTTGATGAATCCGGTATTCAGACCTAATTTAGATCTGTTCGTGATAGTCTTTATAGATGACATCATGGTATACTCCCGCAGCTAGGAAGAGCACGAGCAGCACCTCAGAGTGGTTCTTCAGACTCTGAAAGATAACCAGCTATATGCCAAATTTTCTAAATGTGAGTTCTGGCTGAGTTCGGTAGCATTTCTGGGTCACATTGTATCGGTGGAAGGTATTCAGGTAGACCCAAAGAAGATTGAGGCAATCCAAAATTGGCCTCGACCAGCTTCAGTGACTGAGATCCGGAGTTTCTTGGGATTAGCAGGTTACTACCATCGATTTGTAGAGGGGTTTTCTTCTATTGCGGCCCCGATGACCAGGTTGACCCAGAAGGGTGTCCAGTTCCAGTGGTCAGAGGAGTATGAGGCGAGCTTTCAGAAGCTCAAGACAGCCTTGACCACCGCACCAGTGTTGATACTACCTACGGGTGCAGGACCTTATACAGTGTATTGTGACGCATCTCGTACAGGGCTTGGAGCGGTATTGATGCGGGATGGTAAGGTTATCGCTTATGCTTCGAGACAGCTAAAAATACATGAGAAGAATTATCCAGTTCATGATCTTGAGTTAGCAGCAGTGGTTCATGCCTTAAAGATCTGGAGGCATTATCTATATGGTGTGACATGTGAGTGTACACTGATCACAAAAGCCTACAGTACTTGTTCAAACAAAAGGAGCTAAATCAATGACAGCGGAGATGGTTAGAGTTGCTAAAAGACTATGATGTTACTATCTTATATCACCCAGGTAAGGCCAATGTGGTGGCCGATGCATTGAGTAGAAAGTCTGCCAGCTTGGGTAGTCTTGCATTCATTCCGGTCAGTCAGACACCATTTGCTCTAGATGTCCAGGCCTTAGCCAACCGGTTCGTGAGATTAGACATTTCTGAGCCTAGCAGGGTCTTAGCCCGCACGGTCGCTCGTTCTTCTCTATTAGAGCGTATCCGTGAGAGGCAATTTGATGATCCTCATTTGCGTGATTTGAGAGATACAGTACAGCGAGGAGGTGCCACAAAGGTAAATCTAGATGATGATGGGGTATTGAGATTGCAAGGTCGAGTTTGTGTGCCCAATGTCGAAGGGATTCGAGAGTTAATCTTAGCGGAGGCCCATAGTTCGCAGTATTCTATTCACCCGGGCGCCACGAAGATGTACCGGGACTTACGGCAGCACTATTGGTGGCGTAGAATGAAGAAAGATATCATTTCATACGTTGCTCAGTGTCTAAATTGTCAGAAGGTGAAATATGAGCACCAAAGTCCTGGTGGTGTATTCCAGAGGATTGAAATTCCCGATTGGAAATGGGAGCGGATCACTATGGACTTCGTTACTGGACGTCCTTTGACTCGGAGGAAATTTGATGCTATTTGGGTCATTTATGATAGGCTGACCAAGTCAGCACACTTTATTCCAATATCTGTCTCCTACTCGTCGGAGAGGTTAGCGGAAGTTTACATTAGGGAGATTGTTCGTATTGGTGAGTCCCTTTCCTCTCGGGGACCTGCGTGGCTCTTGCCGCTTCTATTCTGGAGTCTAATTTTGGTTTTGTGTAAGGTATAGCCGGTAACTTGTTACCGGCAAGTACTGTATTATCCCATCGTATCTTTAGAGGCTCCGTAAATAGTAAATTTGGGTTATGAACTTATGTAATTGTATGTCGGGAAATGTAAGATGTATACTTTATTAAGTATTCAAGTATGTTGTGTATGTTTTGAATAAGGGTAATTTAAATTATAAAATAGTTAATCCCTTGATTAATGAGTAATGAAAATACGGGGTAACACGTGGTATAGGAAAGGCACCCAGATCCGCTTGGTTGGGGCTACCCAGTCAGGCGCCAGTCATGTTCCTCGAATTTGGGGCGTGACAGCCTTGACACCTAACTTGTCAGCCGTACATCCAGTGTTCATGTGTCTCTTCTTTGGAGGTATCACGGCAATCCTACCCACATGTTAGATTTCAGCACTGTCCAGTTGGATAAGAATTTGTCCTACGAGGAGGAGCCGGTAGCCATTCTAGACCGGCACGTTCGACGGTTGAGGTCAAAGATTTTTCCTTCAGTGCATGTTCAGTGGAGAGGTCAGCCTCCTTAGACATAGACCTGGGAGTCCGAATCTGATATGCGAAGCCGTTACCCTCATCTATTCCTGACTCAGGTACTTCTTTCTTACTTCCGTTCGAGGAAGAATGGTTGTTTTAGAGGTGGAGATTGTGACGACCCAAAGGGTCATCACTTATTTTATTAATCATTTCGAGCTTCGGAGGCCTTGAAAACCTTATTCTATGTTGCCTCGATTTACGTGCATGATCCGAGCATGTGGCCGGAAAGTTTTTGTGATAGAAAATATGAATTCTATGAGAAATTTGGAGAAAAATGATATTAATATTGATATGGTTGACTTCGGTCAATATTTTTGGTAAACGGGCCCGGACCCGAGATTGGATGATCCCGAAAGGTCCGTAGGAAAATATGGGAATTGGACATGCGTCCGGAGTCAAATTCTGAGGCCTAGAGCCCAAGTTATGAATTTTTCTGTGAAATTGTTTTTGATGTAATTGATAAAGGAAAATGAATTAATTGACCTTGGTATCGGGCTCGTATTTTGGTTCCTACGCCCAGTATAAGTCTTAAATATTATATATGTGCTTTCTGCAAAGGATGGTGACATTCGGATGTCGTTTGATATGTTTTGGACGTTGAGTTCCAAGTTTGAAAGTTTTGAAAACCAAAAGTATGAAAATCATGAACTTGAGGCTTGATTCGATGAAAACGATGTGATATTGGCGATGTGATCGCACGAACAAGTTCGTAATGTGTTTTTGATGTTGTGTACAAGTTTGGTTTGGAGACCGAGGGGCTCGGGTAAAGATTTGATAGGCCGTAGGATCAATTTCTGAATTTTTGCACTGCTGGTTTTTCACCCTGCTGTTGGCTTCGCATTTGCGAAGCATTTCTCACAAATGCGAAAAAGGCAGGTCAAGGCTGGGTTCGCAAATGCGAACCCTTTATCGCAAATGCGATGTCTGCCAGAAACAAGCCAAGTTCGCAAATGCGAACAAAGGGTCGCAAATGCGATCCTGGCATACCTGGGCCAGAGTTAGCAATTGCGAAATTAACCTCGCAAATGCGAGGCCTTCAGTATGTTGCCTGGCTTCGCAAATGCGAAGCATTTGTCGCAATTGCGACAAAACCCAGAAGCCTAGCTTGTTCGCAAATGCGAACATTGTTTCGCAAATGCGAAACCCCCAGCATTTGCCTTGTCTTCGCAAATGCGAACAAATGTTCACAAATGCGAACTTTCCAACCTTAGCTTATTTTTTAAACTCCAGAAATTGGTCGGGGTTCGCAATTGCGAACCCATGTTCGCAAATGCGAACACAGAGACCTCTGTAAATCATGATTTCCAGCTTCATTTTTCACATTTCACAACCCAAAAACACCCATTGGCCACTCTTCACGAACTCCCTCTTCTTCAAAACAATTGTAAGTCACTTTTTACTTAATTCTTTCAATTCCTAACAACATTAAACATGTTTTTCAATAGAAATCAAAGGTTTTCATGGTAGAATTTCATGTTTTTGGTAGAATATAGGGTTTTTCATGAATTAAGAAATTGGACCTCGAATTGAGGTCCGATTTTGAAACAAATCATATACTTGAACTCGTGGGGGGATGGGTAACCGGATTTTGGTCCGAACCCCGAGTTCCGACCATGTGGGCCGGGGTCGAAATTCACTATTCCGGGCAGAATGTTGTAAAAGTTGTAATTGGCCTTATGAATTAGTTTGTTGAGAAGTATTGATGATATTAAATCAATTGTGTATAGATACGATTGGATTGGAGCCAAATTTGAAAGGAAAAGGCATTGCCACGGATTGAATTCATAAACATTCGAGGTAAATGTTTGTTCTATCCTAGCTTGAGGGAATAGGATTATGTGATATGTGTTATGTGATCGAGTGCGGTGTATGGGCTGTGGTGACGAGCATCCATACTCTGGCGTCTAGCATGACCGTGAGTCGTTGTTAATACTTGTTGTGGGACATAATTGAATATAAATTGTTGAACCCTTGCCGGGTTGTAGAAGTGTTATTGTTCTCCCTTGTCGCGACTTGTTGTGAAGATGATTGTTGATTGCCCTTGTTGGGACGGTTTATGATTTACTATTTCATTCTTTGCCCTTAACTGTGATTGTTATTTGGGTGAGTAAGAGTGATAATGCACGAAGGGTGATACCGTGCCTTGATTTATTATTTATGCACGAAGGTTAATGCCGTGCCTTGATTTATTATTTATGCACGAAGGTTAATGCCGTGCCTTGTTATTGATTATGCACGAAGGTTAATGCCGTGCCATGTTTTATTGATTATGCACGAAGGATCATGCCGTGCCTTGTTATTGAACCATGTACGAAGGATCATGCCGTACTATGGATGTGAGGATGAGAGTAAAAGCACGAAGGGTGATGCCGTGCACTTTATTTGCTTATTTGGTGAGGATGAGAGTAAAAGCACGAAGGGTGATGCCGTGCAACTACTTGCTATTCCTTGACTTGATATTACTTGTGTTTCCATTATACTTTGTTTTCCTTGTGAACTTATTAACTGTTGTTAATTGTTGAGTTCTTTTAAGATATTCCTTATTGTGTTATTACTTGGTTAATTCTTGTTATTTGTGGTATACATATATATGGAACTGCACAGGTTTATGTGGGTGTCTGGTCCTAGGCTTGTCACTACTTCGCCGGGTTAGGCCAGGCACTTACCAGCACATGGGGTCGGTTGTGCTGATACTACATTTTTGTGCGTTTTTGCACAGGTCCAGGTTACGATCAGGAGGAGCAGCAGTAAATCTTTTGCATGGGAGTTGATCATATTTGAGACCGAGGTAGCTTGCAGACATCCGTAGGCCCGGCGTCTCTCTCTTTATTTATGTCATTAGCTGTGGTCTCCTTGTTCCGAGACAAACAGATTATGTTATATTTCTTTCGGACTTTTATGTGTAGTATTCGATAGTAGTTCGTGAGTTGGTGACTCCACGTCTTGGGTAGAGGATTTCAGTATGGTTTTACCTTGAAACTGCTTAATACTATTTCGATAAAGTCTTCCGCACTTATTTAATTAAAGTTATGGTTTGTTGATAAATTAATTATGAAATTTTATTAAAAACAGGATAGTATGAATACGGTGGCTTGCCTAGCTACCACGAGTAGGCGCCATCACGATCCCGATGTTGAGAAAAACGTGACAGTATCTTTCCTAAAAACTTTAAAGAATGTCTTAATGCCAGATGGTTACGCAAGTAATATATCTCGTTGTATTGATCTGGATCAAAAACGAATATTTGGATTAAAAAGCCATGATTGTCACATCATTATGGAACAATTGTTGCCGATTGCAATTCGTAATGTGCTTCCAAACCATGTTGCAGTTTTGGTAGAGTTTTCTTCCTTTTTTAGACATCTTTGTCTGAAAAGCTTGAGCCTCTCGGACCTGGAAAAGCTACAAGATCGGATTGTAATCACTCTTAACCAAATGGAGATGTTATTCCCTCCAGCATTTTTTACTGTAATGGTACACTTAACTGTCCATCTTGTGGATGAAGTAATACAAGGTGGCCCAGTGCATTATCGGTGAATGTATTTTTTTGAAAGGTACAACTTCTTTTTTGACATTATTTGAATCGATCTTGTAGTATTGTTTCAATGTAAATACTTGTTCTAATATGACACCTTTTTTGTTCTAGATTCTTAGATCATTTAAAGTCCCTAGTAGGAAATTCTAACTATAAACGTGCTACTACAGGCCTATACTTTGTGTCATAATATAAGGTCTTCCGTTTATTACTGTGTCATAGGAATATTCCCACACAAATACTAATATTCCGTAATGACTATTAATTATGGCAGCATCGGCCTATATCATTCGGCTAAACTATGATTATATAATTCACTTGTTTAGGCCATATTAGTCCTCAATTACACTGCAGATGTGCAATACTCGGTGTGGGTATTGCACATCTGTAACGACCAGGTCCGTCGTTACGGGAATTTCCACCCCGTTACCTTGCATTGACATATCTTATGCTTCTATATCAGTGTTAGAACCTATCGGATGAGTTAGGAATGAATTGGATAGAAAATGAAGCAAATAGCATATTTGAAGGAAGTTTGAATATGAAAAGTCAACCTAGAGTTGACTATCGAGTTAGAGTGCTCGGAATCGAATTCTGATGATTCGACTAGTTTCGGGGGATCATTTATGACTTAGGAGAGCAATCGGAATTGAATTTGGAGGTCCGGTGTAGTTTTAGGCTTGAATTGGCGAAGGTTGAATTTTGGCAAAATCCGAACGGTAGGTGAGATTTTGATCCGGGGGTCGGAATGGAATTCCGATAATTCCTGTAGCTTCGTTATGTGATTTTGGATATGTCTGCAAATTTTCGGGTCATTCGGACGTCGTTTGATCGGGTTTTGGATTGAATGTTAGTTTTGAAAGTTTTGAAGAAACTTAGGCTTGAATCCGTGTGGAAATGGTGATTTTGATGTTTAGGATGATGTTTTTATGATTGGAACAAGTTCGTATCGTGTTTTGGAGTATGTTGGTGGTTTTCGTTGGGGTCCGGGAGCCTCGGGATGAATTCGGGGGTCCAAACGGACCAATTTGTGCCAAAGGCACTGCTGTTTCTGCTGCAATAAATGCAGAGAATTTTTGTGCTTCGCGATCGCGCAGCTATCTATGCGATCGCGTAAGAGGAGCATGTTGAGCTCTGCGATCGCGTAGGGCAAAGCTGGGAAGCTCTGCGATCGCAAGGTTGAGTCTGCGATCGCGTCCGAAAAATTGTTCTTCGCGATCGCAGGAAGAGAGATACGATCGCGTAAGGTCGACTGGTTGTGCATCGCGATCGCGGGTGTATTGATGCGATCGCGTAGGGTCGCTAAGTGGGTCACTGCGATTGCGTCCAGGTTCACGCGATCGCGTGGAGGAAAAGTTGACAGCCCAGGATTTGTGCATCGCGATCGCGAGCCCAGTGCTGCGATCGCGTAGGGTTAAATGTTCGGGCAGTGAGTTAAATTGCAGAACAGAGGGCTCACGGGTTCATATACCAAAAAACATAATTTTGAGCCTTAGAGAGAAGAAATCACGGGAAAACGCTGGGAAATCATCGGGTATTCATCGGAGGTAAGTTTCTTGACTCAAAAACATCATTTTATGGTAGAATTAACATCAATCTTCATGAATTTGGGTAGAAATTGTGAAGGATTTTGGCCTAGATATTGAAAACGAAAATTTGGGTTTTGAAAGGCCAACCGAACTCCGATTTTGGTAAATTTTATATGTATGGACTCGTGGCGAGACGAGAGTTCTGGAAATATGAGTTTCGAAATTTTTCGAGATGTGGGCCCTGGGGCTCGGGTTTTGCAAATTTCGTGATTTTTGATAGTTTTCGATTTCTTTCGATTGGTTTATGTTCCATTAGCCTATTTTGATATATTTGTGCTGATTTGTGCTAGTTTTGACGTGCGTGGATGCCGGTTCGAGGAGCTAAGGCGTCGAGGGCATGAGTTTTCGTCGGTTCGAGGTGGGTAATACTTGTAAATGATGTCCCGAGGGTTAGTAATCCCCGGACTTGCACATCTTAGTGCTGTGTCGAGGTGACTTGCACACCGGATAACGGGCGTAGGGTAGAGCACCATTGGGGATTGTGACTTGGTCCGTCCCGCGTAATAAATAACAACACCTAATTGTTGAAATGAATTGGACTAATTATCATGCTTGCACTTCGTGTCGATTATTTGGATCCTTCAGGGATTGGTATCATTGTCATGATAACACCGTGCATATTTTATTCTAAATTTAAGGTTTTAAATGGTATTTTGCTATTCAGCATTTTTATAAGGTTATGAAAAACTTGAACAAGGTCTTAATAACATTTTTTTAGCTGTGAGCTAATATGATATTGTTGCCCGTAGGGCTTTCTTGATTATTTGTTAGACTGAATGGGGCCGAGGGCCATATGTTAGGGCATGACAATTTATGTGAGCATATGTATACACATGCATGGATCGGACTGCACGCCGCAGTGGTATACGGATCGGGCTGCGCGCCGCAGCAGGTGTGATATTAATATTGTGCTTGGGCTGTAGGAGCCCCTCCGGAGTCTGAACCCCCACAGTGAGCACGGGTACCCAAATTGGATTGGGCTACACGCCGTAGAGGCCATATGCATTGCATGGCATACATACATTGGTTTACGTGTACTACGTGGCATAACATTCAGCACTCATACATTACTGGCACACGTGCATTAGTTGCCTTATTGACCAGATCTCCTGGTGTAGATTGATAAGGAGTGTTGAGCCCGATAGGCTGATTTGAGTGCGGACTTGCACTGCTTGAGAGTGTATCCAGGTATTGGTATATTATCATGAAAGAAAGTAGGTAAAAATCGAGATTTCTAAATAATCTACTCACATATGCTAGAAAGGGATAAAAAGATAGTTCTGTATTGTGTAGCATGAGATAGTGCCTATCGTGGTTTTCTTCCCTTCAGCATTATTTACTTTTATTACTGCTGAGTTGGAAGTACTCACACCCGACTCCCTGCACCTTGTGTGCAGATCCAGGTACATCATAGCATGGCTGATTCTATTACGGTTCGGGAGTGCTTCTGGACAATCGAGGTAGCTGCCAGCGTTCGCAGGACCTGATTCTCCAGTTTGTCTATATTTTGTTCTGACCATCCCACAGTTGTGCACGGTTATATTCGCTATTTACACTTTGTATACTCTGTAGAGGCTCATGAATCTTGACCCTTCGGTCTATGGGAGTTGGTATGCGTTGAGACTTGGTTCCCCTGTTTCGATATATCCATCACTGTTATTTTACAATTGTTATGCTTAAATGGGATAAGGCGAGCTCATATCTCTATGATTGTTGTTGATTGGTCGGGTTGGCCTAGCAGTGTGTTGGGCGCCATCACGATCGAATTTGGGGTCGTGACAACATCGTTATTACTATGATTATAGTATAACTATGGACTTATGAATCTAATGATTATATTATTTCAAATGACTATTCAAATAATAGTAGTATAAAATTGCCGTGTCCATACGGTAAGATATAATATTGATAATATAATCCCAATATTATCAAAATAACACAATTGGATATCATATTTTGATTAGGACAATAGATTAACACTATATATAATACCAAATCATATATGTGGTTGGCACATCATTGGATTTTGATTATTTAAATGGTCACGTATGGTCATACATAAGTCCCGTATATACATATTCGCCCGCTTCTAGGCCACCAAATCGCTAATGTATATTTAATCATAGATAAGTGAGGCTTGCTCAGTTGGTAAGCACCTCCATCTACGACCGTTAGGTCCTGAGTTCGAGTCACTGTGAATGGAAAGTGTGGGAACACTATAGATCCTCCTAAGTTGGGAGGGGAATAAAAAAAAATATTCAACCATGTACACGCAATAAGTGGGAGAGAATAGATATGTACAAGGAGCCATTTCTTCACTTAATTGCTCAGATTTTGAGTTATAAAGATGTATGAACGTCTATGGGTAATACGATTGAATATTCTTATGCTTAATAGTGGTCGCAGGAGAGGTTTGTAAACTTGTCCTATTGCTAGACTCGATTACTTGAATATTTTGTGAGGGCACCCATGGCAGATTGACATTACTCCCAATCTATTATGACTACAATCGTATTAGTCCAATGGATTTATGTGGTTGTCGTAGGCCGATGTGTCCTAGTATGAACGTATGACATTACTCCCAATACGATATATAAACGGAAGTTCCTATGACTACAATAGTATTAGTCCAAGGGACTTATGTAGTTGCCGTAGGCCGATTCGCCCTAGTATGAACGTACGCCATTACGATATATAAACGGAAGTTCCTATGACTACAATCGTATTAGTCCAATGGACTTATGTGGTTGTCGTAGGCCGATGCGTCATAGTATGAACGTATGACATTACTCCCAATATGTTATGACTACAATCGTATTAGTCCGATGGACTTATGTGGTTGTCGTAGGCCGATGCGTCCTAGTATGAACATATGACATTACTCCCAATAAGATATATAAACGGAAGTTCCTATGACTACAATCGTATTAGTCCAATGGACTTATGTGGTTGTCGTAGGCCGATGCGTCATAGTATGAACGTATGACATTACTCCCAATCGTGTTATTCATAGATGGTCCTACAATCGTCTATTACTACAATCGTATTACTATGAACGTATGACATTACTCCCAATCTGTTATGACTATAATTGTATTAGTCCAATGGACTTATGTGGTTGTCGTAGGCCAATACGTCTTAGTATATGAATGAAATAATATTCATAGACGGTCAATTACCAAATAACAACCACGATATATAAACTGAAGGTCCTATTACTACAATCGTATTAGTCCAATGGACTTATGTGGTTGTCGTAGGCCAATGCGTCCTACTACAATCATATTATATTACTCCCAATCTGTTATGACTACAATCGTATTAGTCAAATGGACTTATGTGGTTGTCATAGGCCGATGCGTCTTAGTATATGAATGAAATAATATTCATAGACGGTCAATTATTAAATAACAACCACGATATATAAACGGAAGTTCCTATGACTACAATCGTATTAGTCCAATGGACTTATGTGGTTGTCGTAGGCCGATGCGTCCTTGTATGAACGTATGACATTACTTCACAATCTATTATGACTACAATCGTATTAGTCCAATGGACTTATGTGATTTTCGTAGGCCGATGCGTCTAGTATGAACGTATGACATTACTCCCAATACGATATATATACAGTTGTTCCTATGACTACAATCGTATTAGTCCAATGGACTTATGTGGTTGTCGTAGGCCGATGCGTCCTAGTATGAACGTATCACATTACTCCCAATGCGATATATAAATAGAAGGTCCTATTACTATAATCGTATTAGTACATTGGGCTTATGTGGTTGTCTTAGGCCGATGTGTCCTAGTATGAACGTATGACATTACTCCCAATCTATTATGACTACAATCGTATTAGTCCAATGGACTTATGTGGTTGTCATAGGCCGATGCGTCCTAGTATATGAATGAAATCATATTCATTCATGGTCAATTACTAAATAACAACCACGATATATAAATGGAAGGTCCTATGCGTCTATTACTACAATCGTATTACTATGAACGTATGACATTACTCCCAATCTGTTATGACTACAATCGTATTAGTCCAATGGACTTATGTGGTTGTCGTAGGCCGATGCGTCTTAGTATATGAATGAAATCATATTCAATCTAAATACTTCACATTTAATCAGGGCCAAATTATACGGAATATTACCACACTTATAACGTATCACAGTTTAAGTTGATGTTAATAATATAATTATTAATTATATTATTAATAATTACCTATAAATTCATTTGTAAAAATGATACTATTGGTATCGTCCTACTACCATCGTTGGGAGCAGTGAATGAATGTGATTTCATTCATAAATGAACGTAGTAATATTCATTATGTATTTATAAATCGAGAAAATGGTAATATGCTTGACTACTAAAATGGGAATGTGATTTCATTGTGCCATTTATTTGTGGTTGATTTATAAAAAATAATGGTAAAGATGTACAACCATTGGCTATATGTGCAGGATCTATACCCTAGTATATGAATCCATCTTTCTCACTAATACAATTGTATTATATATGCGGATTATCCTAGTTAAAATTAATACTGAGTTATATGTCTATGAATATTATTTCATTGGATTAACACTATTACAGCGGAAATAGAATACAATTTTAAATGGTATAGTCACCGGAGAAAACCTAGGTTTATTAACATATTAACGTTTAGTCTTACGTGGACGTATGATACTATTAATATAACAATATATATGATCTTATAAACGTATACTATATAAGATTTCCAAATTCACTATGACTAAATATATGTGGATTCAAAGGCATGATTTTCAAAGTCCAATCTATGTTCTTACGATGTTATTTAGTAATTGACCTCATGTGAATCCAAAAATGTCTTGGAATACTACGATTGTACTAATATATGACAAATATATGTATTTCTTATAATATGTATAAGATCACATATTGTAAGATGTCATACAATATTTGTGAAATGGTTGGGACCGATTTGTGAATTAGTATATTCTTAGATTGGACTAATACGATTGTAGTCATAAGAACTTCCGTTTATATATCGTATTGGGAGTAATGTCATACGTTCTATGTTAGAACGTATAGGATAATACTATTAAATTATATATGCATGATAAATACATATGTATGTAGTCCTAACTACAATCCTATGTTAATTTACATAGATATAAATAAGTAAAAATTTATATGTTCATAACCACGATATAGTCATTATATAACGGAGTTATATAATTTGTTACATTTCAAATTATATTCCTATTGAAATGTCTATACGATAGTTATATTTATGGATTAATAAGGGTACTAAATTTTGGGTACGTCATTTTATTGTTACCATTATTGGGGTCCGTATAATTAGATATAATATATTCGGGAATATATGTGTCATATATGTAACTTAAATTAATGAATTTAGCAATCGTATACATCATTTTTGTGTGGAGGTAACTATTACAATATTAAATATCCATTGTATAAACGGTATACACGGATTTATAAGTAATTTTGGCTTATAGAATTGGACTCCCCAATAACAGCTAATATCATATCTTATATACCACATGAGGGGTTTTAAATATATGTAAACCATTGGACCATAGGACCTAATAACTCCTAATCTTATGTAAACCTAAGAGGGTACATGTTTAGTTATATGCCTAGTATAACTATAAAATTAAGTCTATTAGTTTATTATCCAATTACGATTATTATAATGAGTATGTTATTTAACTACTCATTATAAACACATATCTAATATAGTTTAATATTAGATATAATAACTTAAAATCAACTATAGTTATAAATTTATATATACTCATAAATATATATACACATAGTTATGAGTATACAGTTGACTAATAATTCAACTAATAGACTAAATTATAATATGCATAAGAATAAAGTAACTAAATTATTCGCTACATACCAATAACATACCAATAACTATTCATAATAATGGGAATAATATGTTATTATATATACTCATATGTAACATAGTTAGAAATGAGACTAACTATGTGAATAATATATAGTTAGTCATGTCAAAAATATCATAAGTCTAATAGTCACAAATTTATACAAATTTCATAATAAATTTGAGTCGTAAATTTACATCTTGTTACCCATTATGAACATATAAATTTTTACGTATATGGTCATTTATTAATTTATATTGAATATGTGTCACGACCCCAAATCCGGTCGTGATGGCGCCGAGCACATTGCTAAGCCAGCCTGACCAATCCATATCAACCACGGAGCTAGAAGCTCTCTTTAACCCATTTAAGCAAATTAATTAACGAAATAACAGTAATACATGTAACGAAAACGGGAAACCAAGTCCCATAATACATCAACTCCCATAGACCAAGGGTCAAGAGTCATGAGCCTCTACTGAACATGAGTGTATAAAGGTTTACAAGATACCAAGTGCGGAAAGAAATATCAATACAAAATCAAAAGACAGTAGGAAGGAATATCGGGTCCTGCGGACTCTGCAGCTACCTCGAATATCCACAAACGTCGCCTCGCACAGCCTCTTCGGATCAGCTGCTGAGAGGTACACGGATGCGCACACAAGGTCCGGGGAGTAAAATGAGTACTTGCCGGACTCGGTGGTAATAAACAAGGGTAAGACGAGCGCGGATAAGAAATCCGCAATAAAGCACTATGTAAAGCTATAATCGGCTACCCTGTCATAGAATCAATCTTCACTGTACCTGTTCCAACAATTACCAATAAATAGCATAACAGCTAGCGGATGTAGCTAAATGCAATGCAATGCATGATATGACCGCTACGGCGTGTAGCCCGACTCCAATTTTGGGTACCCGTGCTCACTGTGGGGGTTCAGACTCCGGAGGGGCTCCTACAGCCCAAGCACATCTCATAGAGATATTCCTGCGGCGTGCAGTCCGATCCAACATATATCTTGCTGCGGCGCGCAGCCCGATCCACTACTAGTCAGCTAATATGCAGATACAGCCTCGGAGGCTCAAAATAGTTTTTGAAAACTCTTTTATCATTTTTCAGTTGGAAAACAGTAATGTCAAGTTCGAGAGATTGGAATTGGCATGATAACAAAAATAGCTGCGGACTAGTAGTAAACTAGCATGTCTATATGATAAGACAATGATAACGATCCTCGCGGGATCCAATAAGTGGCTCACGGCCCACATGTATACTCAACCGCCCGAGAAGGGGGTTCCTTGGCTCAAGGGTGGCCATTATATCACAATATATATATATGCAACCATCCGAGAAGGAGGTTCGACGGCTCGAGAATAGCCTATAATACAGTATCAACAGGTCGGACTAATATATAGTCTCCAGTTCATGATCGACCCCGCACTCTCAAGAGTGTGCGTGTCTCGCCGCTATACAGCGTCACAAAGTGGTATACGGGGTTTCGAACCCGCTGGTCATCACCCACATCTATTACTCACCTCAATACAGCTCGACGACTAGTCAGCGATGCCCTTGCCACGAGAATCAAGCTCCGCACGCGTAGAATCTGATCAAATACAGTAGAAACACAACAAATTAGGCCAATGGGACGACACCCCATCAATACAACTCAATTTACATCAAAATTCCCAAAGTTGTCAAAACTCGACTTTCGGTACGCTTATCAAAAAATCACGAAAGTCACATATTCGGAACCCTCATCTCAATACGAGTCTAAGCATATCAATTTTACCAAATTCGGACTCCATTTGCCCATTCAAAACCTTGATTTTCTAAAGTTCAAGCCTAGGGCTAAATCCTCCATAAATTACCCCAAATCCCTCCATTTTCATGATATAATTGCATAATATTACCAATACTAATCATAGTTTAAGTCCATAGTTGATTACCTGATGATTTCCCTTGAGTTTCTCTTCAAAATCGCCCAAATCGCCTCTAAAGCCGAGACCCAAATGTGTGAAATGTTTCTGAAATTTTTCTAACTTCTGATACACTTAACTTACAGCGATTTTCGCTTCTGCGGAATATTTTCCGCTCCTACGAGCCCGTATCCGCGACCAAAGGGTCGCTTCAGCGGTTCCAGGCCTGGCCGGCCATTTCCGCTTCTGCGAGCAAAGGGCCGCTTAAGCGGGCCCGCTTCTGCGAAGAAACTTCCGCTTCTGCGGAAACATCCGCCTCTGCGCACCATTGTCCGCTTCTGCGGTCTCGCCCAAGCGGTCGAATGTCCGCTTCTGCGGACCATGCCCATTTTCTCCCCTTCGCTTCTGCGATCACTGGCTCGCACCAGCGATGCCGCTTCAGCGGAATGACTACCGCTTCTGCGTAACCAGCCGCTCCTGCGCACCTCGTCCGCTTCTGCGGACTCGCTCATGCGTCCAATATTCCGCAGGAGCGGAAACAACAGAAGCAGGATCCCAACCTGCAATTTTTCCACAATTTTCTCCCGTTTAACCATCCGAAAACACCCCGAGGCCCCGGGACCTCATCCAAACATACCAACACATCTTAATACCTTATTCGAACTTGCTCAAATCCTCAAAACACGTCTAACAACATCAAAACCCATAATTCACATCAAATTCAAGCCTAAATTCCTTAAAACATTCCGAATTACACATTCGATCAAAAACCCGACCAAACGACGTCCGAATGACCTGAAATTTTGCAGGCACATCCAAAATCACCTAACGGAGCTACTGCAACTCTGTCGAAATTCCATTCCGACTCCCGGATCAAAATATCACCTACCGTTCGGATTTCGCCAAAATTCAACCTTAGCCAATTCAAGCCTATTTCTACACCGGGCCTCCAAATTCAATTCCGATCGCTCCCCTAAGTCACAAATCACCTCCCGGAACTAACCGAATCATCGGAATCCGATTCCGAGCCCTCTAACCAAATAGTCAACTCCGGGTTGACTTTCCTTATTCAAGTTTCCTTCACAAAGGCTATATGCCTCATTTTCAATCCAATTCACTCCTAACTCACCCGATAGGCTTTAACATTGATATAAAATCATAAAACATGTATTTACAACATAACGGGGTGGTAATTCTCGTGACGACGGGCCGGGTCGTCACAATATGCGTCCCAAGATTATGTCTAACATGATAATATACATCGTTAAATGTCATATTACATATTTAAATATTAGCGGAATACGCTAATATATACATAAGTCCATTGGACTAATACGATATAAATACTATTAGGACTCATAATACAATCATAAACCACGTACGGCAGACATATGTGATTTCATAAGTGTATTAACAAATGAAAATATTACAAGTTTTTATTCATATAAGTGTATGCCTTATATTAACCAATATAACATTTTGTCACCGTTTATATACCGTGGATTAATATAATGTAGTAAAGGAATAACATATTCATAAGACTCCTATATAATTTCATCCCATACGTATAAAATTGTTATATAGGAGAACAATTTTAACATATCTAGTCTATAACAATGCGTAATGTTATAGGTAATCCTACAATGTTATATCATATTATGAAATATATCACTTTATACTATATCGAACGTGTATATTAGGTTAATTGAAAGTGGCTAAGGGCATTAAGATTATGTATATGGCCACAATAACAAAGATTTTATGAACATTAAATGGTTAATATACAATAATTTATTGTTATAAATAAATTATAGCAATAATTTATAATTTAATATAACATGATTTACATCATTGCATTTATTGCCCTATAAAAATTTAATATAATATGATTGGGAATTACTAAGAATAACTCATTTTTATGTAAAAATGAGTTAATTATTCCCCTAGATTGGTATTGAGTTAATTGACTAATAAATATTAAATTAGTACTCATTAATGTAATAGGACCTTCCGTTTATATTGGGTTAACCACATAAGTCATTGGACTAATACGATTGAAATAATAGGACCTTCTGTTTATATATCTGTGACGACCCGGCCCGTCATCACGGGAGTTACCACCCCGTTATGTTGTAATTATATGTTTTATGCTTCTATATCAGTGTTTGAGTCTATCGGGTGAGTTAGGAGTGATTTGGATTGAAAATGAAGCATATAGTCTTTTTGAAGGAAACTTGAATATGGAAAGTCAACCCGGAGTTGATGTGACGACCCGGCCCATCGTCACGAGAATTATCACCCCGTTATGTTGTAAATGCATGTTTGATGATTTTATATCGGTGTTAGAGCCTATCGGGTGAGTTAGGAGTGAATTGGATTGAAAATGAGGCATATAGCCTTTTTGAAGGAAACTTGAATAAGGAAAGTCAACCTGGAGTTGACTATTTGGTTAGAGGGCTCGGAATCGAATTCTGATGATTCGGTTAGTTCCGGGAGGTGATTTGTGACTTAGGGGAGCGATCGGAATCGAATTTGGAGGCCCGGTGTAGAAATAGGCTTGAATTGGCTAAGGTTGAATTTTGGCGAAATCCGAACGGTAGGTGAGATTTTGATCCGGGGGTCGGAATGGAATTCCGAAAGTTGCAGTAGCTTCGTTAGGTGATTTTGGATGTGCCTGCAAAATTTCAGGTCATTCGGATGTCGTTTGGTCGGGTTTTTGATCGAATGTGCAATTCGGAATGTTTTAAGGAATTTAGGCTTGAATTTGTTGTGAATTATGGGTTTTGGTGTTATTAGACGTGCTTTGAGGATTGGAGCAAGTTCGAATAAGGTATTAAGATATGTTGGTATGTTTGGATGAGGTCCGGGGGCCTCGGGGTGATTTCGGATGGTTAAACGGGAGAAATTGTGGAAGAATTGCGAGGTTGGGATCCTGCTTCGTTGTTCCGCTCCTGCGGGATTACGGACGCGAGGAGCGTGTCCGCGAGAAGCGGACGAGATGCGCGAGGAGCGGCTGGTTACGCGAAGCGGAAGCCATTCCGGCCGAAGCGAGGTCGCGGTGCGAGCCGGTGATCGCGAGCGGACGGGGAGAGATTGGGCATGGTCCGCAGAAGCGGACATTTTGCCGTTTGGGCGAGACCGCGAGAGCGGTCGATGACGCGCAGAGGCGGATGTGTCCGCAGAAGCGGAAGCTTCTTCGCAGAAGCGGGACCGCTTAAGCGGCCCTTTGCTCGCAGAAGCGGAAATGGCCGGCCAGGCCTGGAACCGCTGAAGCGACCCTTGGTCGCGGATACGGGCTCGTAGGAGCGGAAAATATTCCGCAGAAGCGAAAATCGCTGTAAGAAAGTGTATCAGAAGTTAGAAAAATTTCAGAACATTTCACACATTTTGGGTCTCGGCTTTAGAGGCGATTTGGGCGATTTTGAAGAGAAATTCAAGGGAAATCATCAGGTAATCAACTATGGACTCAAACTATGATTAGTAGTGATAATATTATGCAATTATATCATGAAAATGGAGGAATTTGGGGTAATTTATGGAGGATTTAGCCCTAGGCTTGAACTTTAGAAAATCAAGGTTTTGAATGGGCAAATGGAGTCCGAATTTGGTAAAATTGATATGCTTAGACTCGTATTGAGATGAGGGTTCCGAATATGTGACTTTCGTGATTTTTCGATAAGCGTACCAAAAGTCGGGTTTTGACAACTTTGGGAATTTTGATGTAAATTGAGTTGTATTGATTGGGTGTCGTCCCATTGGCCTAATTTGTTGTGTTTCTACTGTATTTGATCGGATTCTACGCGTGCGGAGCTTGATTCTCGTGGCAAGGGCATTGCGGAGTAGTCGTCGCGCCGTATTGAGGTGAGTAATAGATGTGGGTGATGACCGGCGGGTTCGAAACCCCGGTATACCACTTTGTGACGCTGTATAGCGGCGAGACACGCACACTCTTGAGAGTGCGGGGTCGATCATGAACTGGAGACTATATATTAGTCCGACACTGTTGATACCGTATTATTGGCTATTCTCGAGCCGTCGAACCTCCTTCTCGGATGGTTGTATATATACATATTGTGATAATGGCCACTCTTGAGCCAAGGAACCCCTTCTTGGGCGGTTGAGTATACATGTGGGCCGTGAGCCAGTATTGGATCCCGCGAGGATCGTTATCATTGTCTTATCATATAGACATGCTAGTTTACTACTAGTCCGCAGCTATTTTTGTTATTATGCTAATTCCAATCTCTGGAACTTGATATTACTGTTTTCCAACTGAAAAATGATAAAGCAGTTTTCAAAAACTACTTTTGAGCCTGCGAGGCTGTATCTGCATATTAGCTGACTAGTAGTGGATCGGGCTGCACGCCGCAGCAGGATATATGTTGGATCGGACTGCACGCCGCGAGAATATCTCTATGAGATGTGCTTGGGCTGTAGGAGCCCCTCTGGAGTCTGAACCCCCACAGTGAGCACGGGTACCCAAAATTGGAGTCGGGCTACGCGCCGTAGCGGTCATATCATGCATTGCATTGCATTTAGCTACATCTGCTAGCTGTTATACTGTGTTGCTGGTACTTGTTGGTACAGGTACAATTGATATTGATTCAGTGACAGGGTATTTGATTACAGCTTTACATAGTGCTTTATTGCGGATTTCTTATCTGCGCTGTCTTACCCCTGTTTATTACCACTGAGTCTGGCAGTACTCATTTTACTCCACGCACCTTGTGTGCAGATCCAGGTACCTCTCAGCAGTGATCCGGTAGCTGTTCGAGGCGACTTCTGTAGGATATTCGAGGTAGCTGCAGAGTCCGCAGGACCCGATATTCCTTCCTATTGTCTTTTGATTTTGTATTGACATTTCTTTCCGCACTTGGTATCTTGTAAACCTTTATACACTCATGTTCGGTAGAGGCTCATGACTCTTGACCCTTGGTCTATGGGAGTTGATGTATTATGGGACTTGGTTCCCCGTTTTCGTTGTGTGTATCGCTATTGCTTCGTGATTTGATATGCTTAAATGGGCTAAAGTGAGCTTGTGGCTCCGTGGTTATTGTTGATTGGTCGGGCTGGCCTAGCAGTGTGCTGGGCGCCATCACGGCCGGATTTGGGGTCGTGACAAGTTGGTATCAAAGCCTAGGTTTACTAGGCCTCGTGAGTCTTGAGCCGGTTAGTAGAGTCTTGTGGATCGGTATGGGGACGCCTGTACTTATCCTCGGAAGGCTGTGAACCTTTAGGAAAACTTCACTTTTCTTGAACTCTGTCGTGCGATCTTGTTGTTACGAGAACCGAACTTCTATATTCTATTCTCTCGCGAGATGGCGAGAACGCGAGCATCGGGACGAGGTGGACGACCTCCGTTGCCACCTGTTAGAGGTCGTGGGCGCGGTCGTGCTAGAGGTAGAGGTAGGGCGGGCGAGCGGTGCCGGCTGACCCGCCTGTTGTACCGGTTCGGGAGCGGCCCCGGTGGTTGATGCCCCGGCGGTCCCGGTTCGAGGCCGGACTGTATCTATTGCTATTCTGGTCTTCAGGAGACTCTCGCTCGGATATTATCGGTGTGTTCCGGATTGGCTCGGGTAGTATCAGCTCTACGCGCTACGCAGCGACATCTCGGTCGGGGGGTGGTCGGCGGACCCTGCCGGCTCGCACGCACGACCGGTTATTCGGGGACTTCGGACGCCGAGAGCGGTCCCCGCTCGGGTGGTTGCACCGGTTGTTCCTCCAGTGCACCGGCTCCGGCTCCGAGCATATGGTTCGAGGTTATGCCGAAGACGAGCCGGCGTCGTCTTGAGAGATTTGGTAGACTTCGACCACCCCATTTCGGTGGCGTTGAGGGCGAGGATGCCCGGGGTTTCTTGGATAAGTGTCGGAAGATGCTGCGTACGGCTGGTATTCTTGAGTCCAGCGGAGTTTCATTTACTACATTTCGGTTCACTGGTCCCGCATTTGATTGGTGGGAGGAGTTTGAGAGGCGTAGGCACGCTGAGGAGCGACACCTCTCACATGGCGGCGGTTCTCTACTCTCTTCTCGAGAAATATGTACCTCGGTCTCGTCACGAGGAGCTACGTCGCCGATTCGAGTGGTTGATTCGGGCGACATGTACGTGACCCGATGTGAGCTTACATTCACTCGGTTGGCTAGGCATGCCACATGGATGATCCCCGCTGATAGGGAGAGGATCGGGAGGTTCATTGATGGCCTCGACTACTCTATCCGTATTCTTATGACCGGCGAGCGAGTTCTGTCATCATCGTTTGAGCAGGTGGCTGATATGGCACGCTCCATTGAGGCGGATCGTCGCCGAGAGAGAGAGGAGCGGGAGGCCGAGAGGCCTCGCGGTTCGCCAGTTTCGGCGGTGCTCCATCTAGAGGGCATTCCCGGCGGAGCGAGGTCGCTCGTCTGAGACGCTTCTCGTTCGGGCCGCCCGGAGCGAGAGCGGAGGTTCTTGCATGGTCGTGGTCGACGGGGATTTCAGCAGGGTCAGTCATCGCTTGGTGCCCTCCCGGCCCTTCAGTACCCTTCTCCGGCACCGGGTGCATGTTATGAGTGTGGTGAGTTTGGCCAAATGAGGAGACGGTGCCCTCGACTACGTAGGGGCGGGGCTCAGCAGAGGGATCACCCTCCTCTTCGGCACCATCTCGGTCTAGTAGAGGTGGAGGTCGGTCTTCTCGTGGTCGCCCTAGGGGCGCGGAGAGATCTGGTGGAGGCCGGGCACGGTTCTATGCACTTCACGACGGGCGTGATGCGGTTGCCTCCGATGTCGTGATTACAAGTATCATTTACGTCTGTCCGAGAGATGCCTCTGTTCTATTTGATCCGGGGTCCACATATTCTTACGTGTCCTCTTATTTTGCACATCATTTGGGTGCGACTCGTGGTAGTCTTGATTTACCTGTTCATGTATCCACCCCAGTGGGTGATACGATTGTTGTGGATCATGTCTATAGATCCTGTGTTATATCTATTGGGGGTCTGGAGACCCAGGCAGATTTGTTATTGTTGGGGATGGTGGACTTTGATGTTATATTGGGTATGGACTGGTTGTCTCCGTACCATGCTATATTGGACTGTCATGCTAAGACAGTTACGTTGGCCATTCCTGGTATTTCTCAGATTGAGTGGCGGGGTTCGACTGATTTCGTCCCTAGCCGTGTTATTTCGTTCTTAAAAGCTGAGAAGATGGTTGAAAAAGGGTGCTTATCGTACTTAGCTTTTGTGAGAGATGTGGGAGCTGAGTCTCCTAGCATTGATTACGTACCTGTTGTGAGGGACTTCCCAGATGTATTCCCCTCAGACCTGCCGGGCATGCCGCCGGACAGGGATATTGATTTTGGCATTGACTTGGTGCCGGGCACTCAGCCCATATCCATTCCTCCTTATCGGATGGCACCAGCTGAGTTGAAAGAACTGAAAGAGCAACTTCAAGAACTTCTGGATAAGGGTTTCATCCGTCCTAGTGTGTCTCCGTGGGGTGCGCCGGTATTATTTGTTAAAAAGAAAGATGGTTCCATGCGAATGTGTATTGATTATAGGCAATTGAACAAAGTGACAGTGAAGAACAAGTACCCTCTACCGCGCATAGATGATTTGTTTGATCAGTTACAGGGTGCGAGGGTGTTTTCTAAGATCGATCTTCGTTCAGGCTATCATCAGCTGAAGATCAGGGACTCGGATATTATGAAGACTGCATTCGGGACCCGATATGGTCATTATGAGTTTCTTGTGATGTCGTTTGGGCTGACCAACGCCCCAACAGCATTTATGCATCTGATGAACAGTGTTTTCGGGCCTTATTTGGACTCATTTGTGATTGTGTTCATTGATGACATTCTAGTCTACTCCCGTAGTCAGGAGGAGCATGCTCAGAATTTGAGTATTGTGTTGCAGATATTGAGAGAGGAGAAACTATATGCTAAATTCTCCAAGTGCGAGTTTTGGCTCGAGTCCGTAGCATTTATGGGACATGTGGTGTCTCGTGATGGTATTCAGGTTGATCAGAAAAAGATAGAGGCGGTGCAGAGTTGGCCTAGACCGTCCTCAGCTACAGAGATCAGGAGTTTTCTTGGCTTGGCGGGGTATTATCGCCGGTTTGTTCGGGGATTTTCATCCATTGCTTCTTCATTGACTAAATTGACCCAGAAGGGTGCACCATTCGTGTGGTCGGATGAGTGCGAGGAGAGCTTTCAGAAGCTCAAGACAGCTTTGACCACAGCTCCAGTGTTAGTATTGCTATCAGCTTCAGGTTCATATACCGTTTATTGTGGAGCCTCGAGAGTGGGGATAGGTTGTGTGTTGATGCAGGAAGGAAAGGTAATTGCTTATGCTTCTCGGCAATTGAAGCCGCATGAGAAGAACTATCCTGTTCATGATTTGGAGCTAGCCGCCATTGTTCATGCCTTGAAGATTTGGAGGCACTATTTATACGGTGTGTCATGTGAGGTGTATACCGACCATCGTAGTCTCCAGCACTTGTTCAAACAGAAAGACCTTAATTTGAGACAGCGGAGATGGCTAGAGTTGCTGAAGGATTATGACATTACTATATTATATCATCCGGGAAGGCCAATGTGGTGGCCGATGCTTTGAGCCGGAAGGCGGTCAGTATGGGGAGCTTGGCATATATTCCAGCTGAGGAGAGGCCATTTGCTTATGATGTTCAGGTGCTAGCCAATCGGCTAGTGAGGTTAGATATTTCGGAGCCCGGCAGGGTATTGGCTTGTGTTGTATCTCGGTCATCTCTATATGATCGTATTCGTGAGCGCCGGTATGATGATCCACATTTGGCTGTCCTTAGGGACAGAGTTCAGCATGATGATGCTAGAGATGTCACCATTGATAGTGACGGCGTATTGAGGATGCAGGGCCGGATATGTGTGCCCAATGTTGATGGCCTTCGTGAGTTGATTCCGGAAGAGGCCCATAGCTCGCGGTATTCTATCCATCCAGGAGCCGCGAAGATGTATCAGGATTTGAAACAGCACTATTGGTGGAGAAAGATGAAAATGGACATTGTCAAACATGTAGCACGGTGCCTCAACTGTCAGCAGGTTAAGTACGAGCACCAGAGGCCCGGTGGTGTATTTCAGCGCATTGTTATTTCCGAGTGGAAATGGGAGAGAGTCACTATGGATTTTGTTACTGGACTCCCTCGGACGGCGAGGAAGTTTGATTCTGTATGGGTGATTGTGGATAGACTGACCAAGTCAGCTCACTTCATTCCAGTTAGTACTACCTACTCATCGGAGCGGTTGGCAGCGATCTTTATTCGAGAGATTGTTCGATTGCATGGAGTCCCAGTGTCTATCATATCCGACAGGGGTACTCGGTTCACTTCTCAGTTTTGGAGAGCATTTCAGCGAGAGATGGGTACACGGGTTGAGTTGAGTACAGCATTTCACCCCCAGACAGACGGGCAGTCTGAGCGCACTATTCAGATCTTGGAGGATATGTTGCGAGCTTGTGTGATTGATTTTGGTGGTTCGTGGGATGAGTTCCTACCACTTGCGGAGTTTGCCTACAACAACAGTTATCAGTCGAGTATTCAGATGGCCCCGTATGAGGCATTGTATGGCAGGCGGTGTAGATCCCCCGTGGGATGGTTTGAGCCTGGTGAGGTTAGATTGATAGGGACTGAGTTAGTCCGAGATGCTCTGGATAGAGCAAAGTTGATCCAGGAGAGGCTTCGTACAGCACAGTCTCGTCAGAAGAGTTATGCGGACCGTAGAGTTCGAGAGTTGTCTTTCATGGTTGGTGACAGAGTATTGTTGAAGGTTTCACCTATGAAGGGTGTCATGAGGTTTGGGAAGAAAGGAAAGTTGAGTCCCAGGTACATTGGTCCTTTTGAGATACTTAGGAAAGTTGGAGAGGTGGCATATGAGTTAGCCTTGCCGCCCAGCTTATCTAGCGTTCATCCGGTATTCCATGTGTCTATGCTCCGGAAGTACATTGGAGATCCGTCTCATGTATTAGACTTCAGTACCATTCAACTTGATGGTGATCTATCCTATGATGTGGAGCCTATTGCCATTTTGGGACGGCAGGTGAGAAAATTGAGGTCTAAGGAGATTGCATCAGTTAAGGTTCAGTGGAGAGGTCGACCCGTGGAGGAGGCCACTTGGGAGGTCGAGCGGGAGATGCGGAGCATATATCCTCACTTGTTTGAGACTTTAGGTATGTTTCTTGACCCGCTCGAGGACGAGCGTTTGCTTAAGAGGGGGAGAATGTGATGACTCGGCCCGTCGTCATGAGAATTATCACCCCGTTATGTTGTAAATGCATGTTTGATGATTTTATATCAGTGTTAGAGCCTATCGGGTGAGTTAGGAGTGAATTGGATTGAAAATGAGGCATATAACCTTTTTGAAGGAAACTTGAATAAGGAAAGTCAACCTGGAGTTGACTATTTGGTTAGAGGGCTCGGAATCGAATTCTGATGATTCGGTTAGTTTCGGGAGGTGATTTGTGACTTAGGGGAGCGATCGGAATCGAATTTGGAGGCCCGGTGTAGAAATAGGCTTGAATTGGCTAAGGTTGAATTTTGGCGAAATCCGAACGGTAGGTGAGATTTTGATCCGGGAGTCGGAATGGAATTCCGACAGTTGCAATAGCTTCGTTAGGTGATTTTGGATGTGCCTGCAAAATTTCAGGTCATTCGGATGTCGTTTGGTCCGGTTTTTGATCGAATGTGTAATTCGGAATGTTTTAAGGAATTTAGGCTTGAATTTGATGTGAATTATGGGTTTTGGTGTTATTAGACGTGCTTTGAGGATTGGAGCAAGTTCGAATAAGGTATTAAGATGTGTTGGTATGTTTGGATGAGGTCCCGGGGGCCTCGGGGTGATTTCGGATGGTTAAACGGGAGAAATTGTGGAAGAATTGCAGGTTGGGATCCTGCTTCTGTTGTTTCCGCTCCTGCGGAATTTTGGACGCAGGAGCGTGTCCGCAGAAGCGGACGAGATGCGCAGGAGCGGCTGGTTACGCAGAAGCGGAAGCCATTCCGCTGAAGCGAGGTCGCAGGTGCGAGCCAGTGATCGCAGAAGCGTACGGGGAGAGATTGGGCATGGTCCGCAGAAGCGGACATTTTACCGTTTGGGCGAGACCGCAGAAGCGGTCGATGACGCGCAGAGGCGGATGTGTCCGCAGAAGCGGAAGCTTCTTCGCAGAAGCGGGACCGCTTAAGCGGCCCTTTGCTCGCAGAAGCGGAAATGGCCGGCCAGGCCTGGAACCGCTGAAGCGACCCTTTGGTCGCGGATACGGGCTCGTAGGAGCGGAAAATATTCCGCAGAAGCGAAAATCGCTGTAAGTAAGTGTATCGGAAGTTAGAAAAATTTCAGAACATTTCACACATTTTGGGTCTCGGCTTTAGAGGCGATTTGGGCGATTTTGAAGAGAAATTCAAGGGAAATCATCAGGTAATCAACTATGGACTCAAACTATGATTAGTAGTGATAATATTATGCAATTATATCATGAAAATGGAGGAATTTGGGGTAATTTATGGAGGATTTAGCCCTAGGCTTGAACATTAGAAAATCAAGGTTTTGAATGGACAAATGGAGTCCGAATTTGGTAAAATTGATATGCTTAGACTCGTATTGAGATGAGGGTTCCGAATATGTGACTTTCGTGATTTTTCGATAAGCGTACCGAAAGTCGGGTTTTGACAACTTTGGGAATTTTGATGTAAATTGAGTTGTATTGATTGGGTGTCGTCCCATTGGCCTAATTTGTTGTGTTTCTACTGTATTTGATCGGATTCTACGCGTGCGGAGCTTGATTCTCGTGGCAAGGGCATTGCGGAGTAGTCGTCGCGCCGTATTGAGGTGAGTAATAGATGTGGGTGATGACCGGCGGGTTCGAAACCCCGGTATACCACTTTGTGACGCTGTATAGCGGCGAGACACACACACTCTTGAGAGTGCGGGGTCGATCATGAACTGGAGACTATATATTAGTCCGACCTGTTGATACCTGTATAATTGGCTATTCTCGAGCCGTCGAACCTCCTTCTCGGATGGTTATATATATACATATTGTGATAATGGGCACTCTTGAGCCAAGGAACCCCCTTCTTGGGCGGTTGAGTATACATGTGGGCCGTGAGCCAGTTATTGGATCCCGCGAGGATCGTTATCACTGTCTTATCATATAGACATGCTAGTTTACTACTAGTCCGCAGCTATTTTTGTTATTATGCCAATTCCAATCTCTGGAACTTGACATTACTGTTTTCCAACTGAAAAATGATAAAAGAGTTTTCAAAAACTATTTTTGAGCCTGCGAGGCTGTATCTGCATATTAGCTGACTAGTAGTGGATCGGGCCGCGCGCCGCAGCGAGATATATGTTGGATCGGACTGCACGCCGCAGGAATATCTCTATGAGATGTGCTTGGGCTGTAGGAGCCCCTCCGGAGTCTGAACCCCCACGGTGAGCACGGGTACCCAAAATTGGAGTCGGGCTACGCGCCGTAGCGGTCATATCATGCATTGCATTGCATTTAGCTACATCTGCTAGCTGTTATGCTATTTATTGGTATTTGTTGGAACAGGTACAGTGAATATTGATTCTATGACAGGGTAGCTGATTATAGCTTTACATAGTGCTTTATTGCGGATTTCTTATCTGCGCTGTCTTACCCTTGTTTATTACCACTGAGTCTGGCAGTACTCATTTTACTCCCTGCACCTTGTGTGCAGATCCAAGTACCTCTCAGCGGTGATCCAGTAGCTGTGCGAGGCGACATCTGTGGGATATACGAGGTAGCTGCAGAGTCCGCAGGACCCGATATTCCTTCCTACTGTCTTTTGATTTTGTATTGACATTTCTTTCCGCACTTGGTATCTTGTAAACCTTTATACACTCATGTTCAGTAGAGGCTCATGACTCTTGACCCTTGGTCTATGGGAGTTGATGTATTATGGGACTTGGTTCCCTGTTTTCGTTATTTGTGTCGCTATTGCTTCGTGACTTAATATGCTTAAATGGGCTAAAGAGAGCTTCTAGCTCCGTTAATGTTATCGATCAGTCAGGCTGGCTTAGCAATGTGCTGGGCGCCATCACGACCGGATTTGGGGTCGTGACAGTTGACTATTTAGTTAGAGGGCTCGGAATTGAATTCTGAAGATTCGGTTAGTTCCGGGAGGTGATTTGTGACTTAGGGGAGCAATCGGAATTGAATATGGAGGTCCGATGTAGAAATAGGCTTGAATTGGCTAAGGTTGAATTTTGGCGAAATCCGAACGGTAGGTGAGATTTTGATCCGGGGGTCGGAATGGAATTCCGACAATTCCTGTAGCTTCGTTATGTGATTTTGGATATGTCCGCAAAATTTCAGGTCATTCGGACGTCGTTTAGTCGGGTTTTTGATAGAATGTTAGTTTCGGAAATTTTGAAGAAACTTAGGCTTGAATCAGTGTGTAATTGGTGATTTTGATGTTTAGGATGGTGTTTTTATACTTGGAAGAAGTTCGTATCGTGTTTTGGGACTGGTTGGTGTTATTGGTCGGGGTCCCGGGGGTCTCGGGCGTGATTCGGATGCCCAACGGGTCATTTTTGGAAGATTTTTGTCGTTTTGAGCATAAATGCAATGATCCAAAGGTCTATTTTTAGTTCTAGAGATTCAAATTTGATTTCGAGACTTCTAGAATTTAGATAATAAATTATAGGACTGATCTGGAAAGTTTGGTCTAATTTCATCAAGTCGCGATTGGGTTTTTGACGCGAAATATAAATTAATTGTTTAACGAGCAAAATTGATGTTGCACTGAGTAAATAAGATCCAAATTTAGTTTTGTTTGAACCAACTGGATCCGTATCGAAATTACGGAGCCATAAGAAAAGGAATCGTCGAATTCCGACTTCGTATGATAGAGTTAGAGCCATTTTAGTGAAAATAGCTGTGTGCTGCAATTTCTGTATTGCTGCTGCATTTTTCTGCAGCGTATGAAAAGTAATTCCCGCGCGTGAATAGTAACCGCACGGGTGAACAGTGTCGACGCGCATGAACAGTAACCTGTGAACAGTGATTTACGAAAAAAAAATCAGTGAGTTGATAAAATCGATTTTGGGTCATTTTTCCACCATTTTTGAGTTCTAAGAGAAGGTATTGACGGGAAATTTCTGGGAATTCATCGGAGGTAAGTTTTGTGGCTTAATTACATCATTTTAACATGAAATCCTTGGTTAATTCCCTGTAAATGAAAGATTAAAGGTGGGTTTGAGCCCTAGGCCTAAAATATAAGAAAAATACTTATTTGAGTGGGCAAATTGAGTCCGATTTTGGTAAATTTTATATGCCTAGACTCGTATTGAGATGAGAATTCCGAATATGTAACTTTTGCAATTTTTCGAGAAGCGTACCGAAAGTCGGGTTTTGGCAACTTTGTGAATTTCGGTGTAAATTGAGTTGTGTTGACTGGGTATCGTTCCATTGGTCTAATTTGATGTGTATTTACTGTATTTGATCAAATTCTACACGTGCGGAGCTTGATTCTCGTGGCAAGGGCATTGCGGAGTAGTCGTCGCGCTTGAGGTGAGTAATAGATGTGGGTGATGACCAGCGGGTTCGAAACCCTGGTATACCACTTTGTGACGCTGTATAGCGGCGAGACACATACTCACTTGTGAGTGCGAGGTCGATTGTGATTGGGGACTATGGCTTAGTCCGACCTGTTGTTATTGTATTATGATATTGGCTATTCTTGAGCCGTCGAACCTCCTTCTCGGATGGTTGCATACTATATTGTGATATTGGCTACTCTTGAGCCGTTGAACCTCCTTCTTGGACGGTTGAGTATACTTGTGGGCTGTGAGCCAGTTATTGGATCTCGCGAGGATCGTTATCATGGTCTTATGATATTGACATGCTAGTTTACTACCAGTCCGTAGCTATTTCTATTATCATGCTATTTCCAAATCTCTGGAACTTGATATTTCTATTTTCCAACTGAAAAATGATAAAAAGGGTTTTCAAAACTACTTTTGAGCCTACGAGGCTGTATTTGCATATTAGCTGACTGGTAATGGATCGGACTGCGCGCCGTAGCGGTATATATGTTGGATCGGACTGCACGCCGCAGTAATATTGTGCTTGGGCTGTAGGAGCCCCTCCGGAGTCTGAACCCCCACAGTGAGCACGGGTAGCCAAATTGGATCGGGCTATGCGCCGTAGCGGTCATATCATGCATTGCATTGCATTTAGCTACATCTGATAGCTGTTATACCGTTTTGCTGGTACTTGTTGGTACAGGTACAGTTGATATTGATTCTGTGACATGGTATTTGATGACAACTTTATATAGTGCTTTATTGCAAATTTCTTATCTGCGCTGTCTTACCCCTATTTATTACCACTGAGTTTGGCAGTACTCAGTTTACTCCCTGCACCTTGTGTGCAGATCCAGGTACCTCTCAGCAGTGATCCGGTAGCCGTTCGAGGCGACATCTGTAGGATATTTGAGGTAGCTGCAGAGTTCGCAGGACCCGATATTCTTTCCTACTATCTTTTGATTCTGTATTGATATTTCTTTCCGCAATTGGTATCTTGTAAACAATTATTACACTTATGTTCTTTTAGAGGCTCTTTACTCTTGACCCTTCGGTCTATGGGAGTTAGTATGTGTTGGGACTTGGTTCCCCGTTTTCGATATATATATCACTGTCGATTCATGTTTTGATATGTTTAATTGGGATAAAGTGAGCTCCTAGCTCCGTTATTGTTATTGAGTGGTCAGGCTGGCCTAGCAGTGTGCTTGGTGCCATCGCGACGGGATTTGGGGTCTTGACAAGTTGGTATCAGAGCCTAGGTTTACTAGGCCTCATGAATCTTGAGCTAGTTTGTAGAGTCTTGTGGATCGGTACGGGGACACCTGTACTTATCCTCGGGAGGCTGCGAACCTTTAGGAAACACTTCACACTTCTTGGAATTCTTATCGTGCGTACTTGATTCAGCTTGAGATATACTTTTTGAAATTTCTTCCACACGTCTGTGTACGCATTGAGCGCTCAGTAGTATAATTGCCTTATGGCTTGTAATTTCCCCGATCGAGGGGCGAGATATAATCTCTGTGAGATCATGTTGGGCCAGTCGGGAGGACTTGAGGCTGGACCTTGTCTATTACTTGAGCATCGAGGTGCTTATTTTGTGAGTGGTGGCAATAGATAATGTACTGAGGGTCTGAAACCCTGTAATTGCACTACACAATGATGTGTTGAGATGCAACACACGTCATGTGATGAGCGTGGTGGTATTGTGACTGGGATTTGGACTTGATCTTTCCCGATTGATAAATTATTGTGTATAATGACTGAGACTGGGCTCATATTTTTGTATTTGGGCTAGTAGCCATGTTTGGGGCCTTGTGCCGATCTGTAGAGTATTAGGGAGGCTTTATAATGGATGAGCTGTTAGTTGTTCGACTCTTATCGTAACCTGTTGTCTATCCCGAGCTATGGGCGTGGTAAATATTTATCATATCTCTTAATTGGGAGATAAAGTGCCTTATGTGTAGTGGAACGAGTTCAAACTCAGGAAGACTAAAGTGGTTATGCTATGTGTATCCTGGTGGAAGGTATTGTGCTGAAATGCTAAATTGGGGCGAAGTAGGTGGGTTGACTCTCATGTGTAATTGAAAGGTATTTGAAAGGTGTTATGATTCGAGAAGGTACAGCGCATGTTTATGTAACAATTTTGATAATATAATTTGTGTAGTATTGAGACTAATGTTGTCGATATGATTGTGATGTCTTGTCGAGTTGTGAATGTATTGTTAGGATGGTTTTGGTGATTCTCTGGCAGGGGGATACGCCAAATTACAAAGGAAACTCTGTCAAAATTTTTGGAAAATTTGGGACTTAGAAAAGGTTGTCACCTAAAGAGTGGGCTTAACTGTTGTGTGTGAATGAATACAAGAATTGCAAAAGAGTCAATATTTCTGATGATTTGAATCTCCGCCGAAGCTTGTAAATGACTTGAGTTTAATCTAATTAGAACTTTGTGGCATCATTTGATTAAGAATGCTTTGAGTGGCTAAGAGTGCTTTGATGTATGGCTCCGAGCCAAGTTGAGGAGGTTGTTATTGATTAATTGATTACACTGTTGTGTGCTATGTTGGTTCTGTCTCTAAGTATGTTGGGAAAATTATGATAAAGGTTATGGTGCTTCGTAGATGTGAAGAAATACTAGGATGTTTTGAACTGAGGTTGGTAAGGAATGTTTGGTGTATAGAAAGGAAAGATAGCTAATTGTCTCTGTATGTAATCATGTTCTTCGGTGTTAGAGTTCTAGCAAGGAACGAGTGGTTATGTTCAATAAGACAGTTGAATTACAGCTGAATAAGGGTGAATGACGCCCGGGAATTGTTTACGACGTTCGAGATTTTGCTTGTAACAGTCAGGTGTCTTAAGATTGTGCATGTGGTTAAAGACGGTGGTTTCGTTAGAAGAGATCAAGACTTGTGTTATATTATGTGAATGATGGGATTCTATGTAACCGTACTGGAAGGTAATGATAACGAATTCAACTCGGAGGAAGTTCTCCAAAATAATGTATTGTAGAATGTGGTACTTCTGGGAAACATTGAGAGAGTATTCAGTGGCCTATGTGTCTTCGACCGTGTGGTCTTATGTACGAGTCTTATGTGGTAACATGAGTTGATGTATTATGGTGCTACGATAATGGCTAATATTAAATTAAGGATGAATCAGAAAGGAAACTGGGTAAATGGATCAACTTGTTAATAAACCGAAACGGTATGATAAGGAACACGATTAATTTCTGGTGTATGTTTGAAGTAATGAGTCTCGCAGATATTGTGCAATAAAGCTTTTGAGTGCTGGCAGTTGTGTAACCCGATATTGGTATAAGGACTCAGTCCTGGAAGTTTAACTTATGCAATGTAATTGGGAGAAAGAGTTTATGATGTGTTTTACCGAGGTTTGAAAATGAGTATAATTCATGTCGGTATGCAAAGCTTGAAATGTGTAACGAGTTTTCTCTATATGGGATCATGAAAGTCCTTGACTAGTTGAGTGCGCCGATGTTTTCGGCGTAGGAAAGGAATATGAATTTCCATGTTATCTTAGTGTGGTATGGTATATGAGATGTGTTATGGAAAGTTGATAATGGCATATTCAAGGTTTTGAGATCAGTTCATAATTTATGGGGAGTCATTAAAAATTATTGAGCAGCGCGGGCAGCTGCAGGTGATATAAGAATCGATCTTTCTGGTGATTAAGGAAAATGGTACAATTATTCTAGTGAATTGGCAGGGAATATGGTCCAAAAGGATAAAGTAATGTAAACTAATAATATCTAGTGGTATGGTGGCATTCTCTTGTTGAATCGACTGTAATATTTGAGTCGCTAATGGCATAGTGAAATTTTTGAATGGCTTTCGTGGTATGAATGGACGCTTGATGTGCGTTATGTATTCGTACGGTGAAGTACGGAATCAGGCATAGTGATTCGTGTGTTATATATGTGTTGGAGACTTGAAGTTCTCATTAGTCTGCCTATGCAGTGGTTGTATATCGTGTGTATCGGCACCATTTAGTGATTATTAGAAACCGAAAGCCCTAGTGGCTCTCTCTTAACTTGATATGACGAATTCGGATTATGATACGTGATTGCTGACTGGTTGTCATGGGTCAGGTTGTCTAGACTAATGTGATATGGACTATGATGGTATGGCACAAATAGCGTAGCAGAGTGCATCAGAGTATGCCCCAGAGGGGTAGTTGTACCTCAGGACCAGCGGACGGCTGGTGGGTATTGCTTTGTCAGTTGGGCCTTCGTGGCGGATATCAGCGCAGAGGTTTTTACAATGGATTCAGTTCCGATATTGGGGTACTTTGTTGGATGCGTTTCTTGTGGCCGAGCTTGAGGCTATATATTGTTACTGTAATGAGCAAATCGACTCGATAAGCATTTCTTTTACGAGGGTTATTTGGATCGGGTGGCACGCTGCCACAGGTATGGTATCTGGATCGGGTGGTACGCCGCCACGAGTATGTCATTGGAGCGGGTTGCATGCCGCAACAGTGTAATGTAAAAATAGAGTTGGTTATATGTTACCTAGTATACAATACTTCCTGGCTTCTGAGGAAAAGACCGTATTGAGTATCGCTTGGCGAATGGCACATCGGTTGTGTCCTTTCAGGATTTGATAGCGTACATTAATTGTTTCACCGTGGGTGAGATTGATTGCTTGGGTTCGGACTTAAATATGTGCGTGGCTGACTGTTTTGAGCTTGGTAACTTGAGGCGCTTCATGAGTAATAATGTTTGGATAGAATCATGAATTGTGGCAAGGCCACGTGATGTTATGACCTTTCGAGAAGGAGTCATGTACTCTATTTCTATAATGCGAGACGCGATCTCAGTTCTATGTTATGATGGTACAGAGGAATTGAATTACAACTCTTTTGTTTGAGTCAGTTGTCATGATTTGAGTATGTTCAGACGTTTCTTATTGGAGCCTGTGTTGTGCTCGTCGTGGCTTAGGCCGGTGTTGAGGTGTCAAATCACCAGTGCGGTGTGTTATAATCGAAATGACCAATAGAGCCAATAATGAGTGTGAGTATATGTGATTTCAGCTGGTTAGAAAGGTAATATTGAGGTTCAGCTCTGAAATCTATTGTGGTATCAGTTAAAAGGGAAATGGATTCATGAATGGTTGACTTGAGAGATGGATTCGATATATCGCGTGTTCTGTTGCCGTGGGCAGTATATGAATGTGTTGGACTAAGACTTTAGCTAATGAGAAAGGTTTTTCAGTTGGTATTTGGTTATCGCGGGAAATTGTTGTGATTAGAGACTATTGTCTCGAGTGATTGGGTTGTTTGAGGCATCATATGATCTCACCCGGAGTGGTGAGTATGGGTTATTGCAGTGGATTCTAGTGTATCCTGAGCATAGGCATGGGATTAGCATTTGGTATATGATTTCGGAGAGTGCAATGTGCTTTATGATTCAGATGGTCTGTGAGGTTTCAGCTATATGGTGTTTTCGGACTTGTGAGAGATAGGGTGACGTGAGATCGCCCGAATATATGCTTGGTAAGGTCATTCAGCTATTGGGTTGCTTCTAGTATAACTTTGGGTCCGCTCGAGGACGAGCGTTTGCTTAAGTTCGGGAGAATGTGACGACCCGGCCCGTCGTCACGGGAATTACCACCCCGTTATGTTGTAATTATATGTTTTATGCTTCTATATCAGTGTTAGAGTCTATCGGGTGAGTTAGGAGTGATTTGGATTGAAAATGAAGCATATAGTCTTTTTGAAGGAAACTTGAATATGGAAAGTCAACCCGGAGTTGACTATTTAGTTAGAGGGCTCGAAATCGGATTCTTATGTTTCGGTTAGTTCCACGAGGTGATTTGTGACTTAGGGGAGCAATCGGAATTGAATTTGGAGGTCCGGTGTAGAAATAGGCTTGAATTGGCTAAGGTTGAATTTTGGCGAAATCCGAACGGTAGGTGAGATTTTGATCCGGGGGTCGGAATGGCATTCCGACAATTCCTATAGCTTCGCTATGTGATTTTGGATATGTTCGCAAAATTTCAGGTCATTCGGACATCGTTTGGTCGGGTTTTTGATCGAATGTTAGTTTCGGAAATTTTGAAGAAACTTAGGCTTGAATCAGTGTGTAATTGGTGATTTTGATGTTTAGGATGGTGTTTTTATGCTTGGAACAAGTTCGTTTCATGTTTTGGGACTGGTTGGTGTTATTGGTCGGGGTCCCGGGGGTCTCGGGCGTGATTCGGATGCCCAACGGGTCATTTTTGGAAGATTTTTGTCGTTTTGAGCATAAATGTAATGATCCAAAGGTCTATTTTTAGTTCTAGAGATTCAAATTTGTTTTAGAGACTTCGAGAATTTAGATAATGAATTAAGGACTGATCTGGAAAGTTTGGTCTAATTTCATCAAGTCGCGATTGGGTTTTTAACGCGAAATGTGAATTAATTGTTTAACGAGAAAAATTGATGTTGCACTGAGTAAATGAGATCCAAATTCAGTTTTGTTTGAACCACTGGATCCGTATCGAAATTACGGAGCCATAAGAAAAGGAATCGTCGCATTCCGAGTTCGTATGATGGAGTTAGAGCCATTTTAGTGAAAATGGTTGTGTGCTGCAATTTCTGTATTGCTGCTGCATTTTTCTGCAGCGTATGAATAGTAATTCCCACGCGTGAACACTAACCGCGTGGGTGAACAGTGTCGACGCGCATGAACAGTAACCTATGAACAGTGATTTACGAAAAAAAATCAGTGTGTTGATAAAATCGATTTTGGGTCATTTTTCCACCATTTTTGAGTTCTAAGAGAAGGTATTGACGGGAAATTGCCTGTAATTTGTCGGGGTTTCGTCGGAGGTAAGTTTTGTGGCTTAATTACATAATTCTAACATGAAATCCTAGGCTAAATCTCTGTAAATGAAAGATTAAAGGTGGGTTTGAGCCCTAGGCCTAAAATTGAAGAAAAATACTAATTTGAGTGGGCAAATGGAGTCCGATTTTGTAAATTTTACATGCCTAGACTCGTATCGAGATGAGGATTCCGAATATGTGACTTTTGTAATTTTTCGAGAAGCGTACCGAAAGTCGGGTTTTGGCAACTTTGTGAAATTCGGTGTAAATTGAGTTGTGTTGACTGGGTATCGTTCCATTGGTCTAATTTGATGTGTATTTACTGTATTTGATCAGATTCTACGCGTGCGGAGCTTGATTCTCGTGGCAAGGGCATTGCGGAGTAGTCGTCGCGCTGTATTGAGGTGAGTAATAGATGTGGGTGATGACCAGCGGGTTCGAAATCCCGGTATACCACTTTGTGACGCTTTATAGCGGCAAGACACGTACTCTCTTGTGAGTGCGGGGTCGATTGTGATTTGGGGACTATGGTTCAGTCCGACCTGTTGTTATTGTATTATGATATTGGCTATTCTTGAGCCGTCGAACCTCCTTCTCGGATGGTTGCATACTATATTGTGATATTGGCTATTCTTGAGCCGTTTAACCTCCTTCTTGGACGGTTGAGTATACTTGTGGGCTGTGAGCCAGTTATTGGATCCCGCGAGGATCGTTATCATGGTCTTATGATATTGACATGCTAGTTTACTACCAGTCCATAGCTATTTCTGTTATCATGTTTTTTCCAAACTCTGGAATTTCTAATATATTGTTTTCTTCTGAACACTGATAAAAGAGTTTTCAAATACTACTTTTGAGCATGTGAGGCTGCATTGCATATTAGGCGACTGGTAGTGGATCGGGCTGCGCACCGCAGCGTATCATGATATTGTGCTTGGGATGTAGGAGCCCCTCCGGAGTCTGAACCCCTCCGGAGTCTGAACCCCCACAGTGAGCACGGGTACCCAAACTGGATCGGGCTACGCGCCGTAGCGGTCATATCATGCATTGCATTGCATTTAGCTACATCTAATAGTTGTTATATTGTTTTGCTGGTACTTGTTGGTACATGTACAGTTGATATTGATTCTATGACAGGGTATTTGATGACAGCTTTACATAGTGCTTTATTGCGGATTTCTTATCTGCGTTGTCTTACCCCTGTTTATTACCACTGAGTCTGGCGGTACTCATTTTACTCCCTGCACCTTGTGTGTAGATCCAGGTACCTCTCAGCAGTGATCCGGTAGCTGTTCGAGGCGACATCTGTAGGATATTCGAGGTAGCTGCAGAGTCTGCAGGACCCGATATTCTTTCCTACTATCTTTTGATTCTATATTGATATTTCATTCCGCACTTGGTATCTTGTAAACCATTATTACACTTATGTTCTTTTAGAGGCTCTTGACTCTTGACCCTTCGGTCTATGGGAGTTGGTATGTGTTGGGACTTGGTTCCTCGTTTTTGATATATATATCACTGTTGATTCATGTTTTGATATGTTTAATTGGGATAAAGTGAGCTCCTAGCTCCGTTATTGTTATTGAGTGGTCAGGCTGGCCTAGCAGTGTGCTTGGCGCCATCGCGACCGGATTTGGGGTCGTGACAATATC
>JASVEL010005009.1:0-49597 GCA_032618575.1 Nicotiana noctiflora
AGTCCCAGTTTTTCCACAAAGTATGAACTAACCACATTAGCACAACTAACACTATCAAGGATCATAGAGCAAGTTTTCCCTTTTATCCCACACCTAGTATGGAATATATTCTCTCTTTGTGATTCACTATTGCTTCCTAAATTGATAGTCATAATCCTCCTAACTACCCCAACCATTCCATCATTAGGTAGTTCTAAATCACCTTCATCACTCATATCTCCCTCTTCATCTCCCTCACTTTTTTCACTCTCATATCCTCCATCTTCTTTTAGAATGATGTTTCTTCTACTTGGAAATTCATGCATCATATGTCCCCTTCCTTTACATTTATGACACTGAATAGAACTAGAAGGTGTAAAAGGTTTAGGGTTAAAGGTTTTACCTCCCTCTTTGTTCTCCAATTTACCTTTTCCCTTGTCTTCTTGAGGCCGAGAAAAACACTTCATCTCATGATTTGGCCATGGTTTCTTAGGCATGGTGCTTGTTCGACATCTCCATGAGCTAGTTTGCTTTCTTTTATTTTTATTTTCTACCTTTATACACAAATCAACTAACTCATCTATTGTTACATATTATTGTAGTTCAACTACATCAGCTATTTCCTTATTTAAACCATTTAAAAACCTAGACATTGTAGCCTCTTCTTCCTCCATACACTTAGCTTGGATCATAGCTATACTCATAGCCTTAAAGTAATCATCTACTGACATGGACCCTTGCTTCAATGTTTAAAGACGTAGTTGTAGCTCTCTTTGAATACGAATCTCTTCCTCATCACCCTTTTAGCCTCAGTCCAAGTAGCAATTGGTGTTTTTCCTTCTTGCAGTCGATCCCTATTAAGCTTTTTCCACCAAATAGAAGCATAATCAAAAAACTTAACAATAGCAAATTTAACCTTCTTACCTTCAGAGTAGTTGTGACAGTCAAAGATTGCTTCAACCTTTCTCTCCCAGTCAAGATACAAGTCTGGATCCCTTGTTCCCTTGAAAGATGGCATCTGCATCTTTATATTGCTTATATTATCATCCTCTATCCTACCTCTTTGTACGTATTACCCTCCCCAGACCCCACTTTGTGGGAACATACTGGGTAGTTGTTGTTGTTGTTGTTGTTATCCTACCTCTTTGTTCCCTCCTATCTCCTCTCGCCCTATCAAAATCGATATCATTAAAATCAACAATAAAGTTTGCTTGATTTACAATAGGAGCATGGGGTACATTTCTTCTAGCAGGTGGCCTAACATTGTTATCCCTCCTAAGTTCAGCTATTGTATCATTTTGATCTGCAATGGTATCTCTCACTTCTTGGAGTTGCAGATTCAGCCTTTCAAACTGTTGATGCATGGCTTGCAAGGTAAAATCATTCCTTGTTTTAATTTCAGCTTCTTGGAGAACCATTCGTTCATTATCACTACCAGTATGTGACATCTTTAAAAATTGTATCACACAAATTAGCTCTTTTTTCTCTCTCGGAATAACCTTTGAACAAAGTACTTTATAGATTTATAGTTAAACCCAACTTGTATGTAGTTCTCAGTAGTAAAACTCATATTTTTTCTTTTGTTTTTGGGAACAAATAAAAGAAGAAAGAACCAAATCCTAGAACTTTTAGGCTCGGTTGAAACAAAACACGAACGAAAAGGTAAGAATATAAATATGCAGAATACAAAGAGTAAGAAAATCAAGGATCCCCCCTTCTTGTTTCCTTTGTTAATATTTGGAAACAACTTAGATACAAAAGATATATCCTCGAGAGCAAGCAATTGTATTTCTTCTTGTTTTAAATTGCCTTTGGTTTTTTTTTCAAGATATCCCAAGAATTATCAAGAACGAAATCTTGATAGAACCGATCTGATACCACTTGATAACAACTAGGTCGGGAATCCAAACTAGAGTAATAATTTGAGAAGTAAATGCCGAAGAAATAACAACAGGAATTGAACAACTAGAATTAAAGAGACGAAAAAAAAGGATATGGGAAAGATTCAAGGAAAGAATTCTGAGAATCACAAGTTCTATAGCCTTGACAAGATCAAAGTAACAACGTCTTGATTTATGAAAGAAATCAAACGCCTTTACTTAAAAAGCAAATCAAAACAATAGATTCGGATTTTGACCACTTTTCGAGTAACTTGAGACAACAAGTAATACTAGTTTTAATCGCCTTCTAAGAATACCACAAAGGAATCAAAGATATCACAAAAGAGAAGTAATCTTACTACCTTGAACTATGAACTAGTAAAGGTTGAAAGATAAATCTCAAAGCACAAGTAACAAAGGTTCAAAAGAACTCTCAAAGTATGATATACTCAATCAATAATAATCTGTCTTATGAATGAGAAGAACACCCTATTTATAGGGGTACAAAGGCATAAAAATAATATTAAATACTAGGTAGGGTGGTTGTAGTGGAAAACACAATTATTACAATAAAGTAGGTGGTTGCTAAAGACTAAGAAAAGTCATAAATTAGGTGAGGGGCGGCCAAGACCCTTTGGGGCAGATTTGGGCCTTAAAACAACTAGTTTGGGCCATTTGTTTGGACTCCAATTGGGCTCCTCTTGTAACACCTCTTTCTGGAACTCTTTTAAGCTCATTTTGAGCCCATTTGGTGACTCCAAGGACTGATTTGGGTGAGCAAATCTTCTTCCTCTTGGGCTTCAGTTTGAGCAACAAAATAGTTGTAAAACTTCGACAACTCTTCTCCTTTGGGCATGAGCTCTTCCTCCATAGTTAGAAGCTTCTCTATTTGCCATTGAAGTCCAGTAACCTTAGTTTGCAATTCCTTAGCTTGAGATCTTGTAAATGGCCTTCTTGGAGCTTCCAAAACTCTATCCTTATCAGTGATGCTATCAACTCCCAGTTTATGACTACAATCGTATTAGTCAAATGGACTTATGTGGTTGTCGTAGGCCGATGCGTCCTAGTATATGAATGAAATCATATTCATTCACGGTCAATTACTAAATAGCAACCACGATATATAAACGGAAGGTCCTATTATTATAATCGTATTAGTCCAATGGACTTATGTGGTTGTTGTAGGCCGATGCCTCCTAGTATATGAATGACTACAATCGTATTAGTCAAATGGAAGATCAATATATATCATGATTGAACATAGTAGTCAAATGGATTGTAGTACAATTGTAATAAGTCCGTATTAAACGATTGTCAATTGTGTAGTATGTGATTTAATGGATTGACCGTCTACAATCGTGTAGTATGTGATTCACGATTGTACTATGGCTAGGACGCATAAATATAACAGATTGACGTGGACTTATGTAATGGAAGTTCCTATGTGGGAGTAATGTCATACGTTCATCCTAGTACGCATCGATATCCTAGTATATGTCATAACAGAATCGTATTAGTCCATTAGGACGCATCGGCCTACGACAATCACATAAGTCCACTTCATTCATATGTATTGACTAATAGTCAAATGGACTTATGTATTACGACAACCACATAAGTCCATTTGAAATACAGTCCCAAGTATTTATACGATTGTTCCTATGACTACAATCGTATTACATTACTCCCAATAATAATATTCATACATACGATTGTAGTCATATGATTTCATTGACCGTCTATGAATAACAGATTAGTAATAAGTAATTATTCAATTATATTAATATATATGGACTAATACATAGGTCCATTTGACTAATAACAAACGGTTGACCACAATTGGAATGTATTGACTATGTCAAATTACTCCCAATCGTACTAGTATGTTTAGTAAAACGATATTGTAGTCATAAGACTTATGTAATACGATTGTGGTAGGCCTAAATAGACGGTCAATTAGTCCAATATATATATATATGGACTTATAAGTAATGAGTCAAATATATAAATATGGACTTATAAACGTATACTACATAGTACAGTTGAATGGTTGTGCTAGGACGCATCGGCCTACGACCGTCTATGTATAAACGTATTACATTACTCCCAATCTGTTATGACTACATTCATCCTAGTTTGAACGTCCTACTAAATAACAACCACAATATCGTGGGGGTTCAGACTCCGGAGGGGCTCCTACAGCCCAAGCACAATATTACTGCGGCGTGCAGTCTAATCCAACATATATACCGCTGCGGCGTGCAGCCCGATCCACTACCAGTCAGCTAATATGCAAATACAGCCTCGCAGGCTCAAAAGTAGTTTTGAAAACCCTTTTTATCATTTTTCAGTTGGAAAACAGAAATATCAAGTTCCAGAGATTTGGAAATAGCATGATAACAGAAATAGCTATGGACTGGTAGTAAACTAGCATGTCAATATCATAAGACCATGATAACGATCCTCGCGGGATCCAATAACTGGCTCACAGCCCACAAGTATACTCAACCGTCCAAGAAGGAGGTTAAACGGCTCAAGAATAGCCAATATCACAATATAGTATGCAACCATCCGAGAAGGAGGTTCGACGGCTCAAGAATAGCCAATATCATAATACAGTAACAACATGTCGGACTGAACCATAGTCCCCAAATCACAATCGACCCCGCACTCACAAGAGAGTACGTGTCTCGCCGCTATACAGCGTCACAAAGTGGTATACCGGGGTTTCGAACCCGCTGGTCATCACCCACATCTATTACTCACCTCGATACAGCGCGACGACTACTCCGCAATGCCCTTGCCACGAGAATCAAGCTCCGCACGCGTAGAATCTGATCAAATACAGTAAATACACATCAAATTAGACCAATGGAACGATACCTAGTCAACACAACTCAATTTACACCGAATTTCACAAAGTTGCCAAAACCCGACTTTCGGTACGCTTCTCGAAAAATTACAAAAGTCACATATTCGGAATCCTCATCTCGATACGAGTCTAGGCATATAAAATTTACAAAATCGGACTCCATTTGCCCACTCAAATTAGTATGTTTCTTCAATTTTAGGCCTAGGGCTCAAACCCACCTTTAATCTTTCATTTACAGGGAATTAACTAAGGATTTCATGTTAAAATGATGTAATTATACCACAAAACTTACCTCCGATGAGTCCTCGACGAATTCCAGGCAATTTCCCGTCAATACCTTCTCTTAGAACTCAAAAATGGTGGAAAAATGACCCAAAATCAATTTTATCAACACACTGATTTTTTTCGTAAATCACTGTTCATAGGTTACTGTTCATGCGCGTCGACACTGTTCACCCGCGCGGTTAGTGTTCACGCGTGGGAATTACTATTCATACGCTGCAGAAAAATGCAGCAGCAATACAAAAATTGCAGCACACAACCATTTTCACTAAAATGGCTCTAACTCCATCATACGAACTCGGAATGCGACGATTCCTTTTCTTATGGCTCCGTAATTTCGATACGGATCCAGTGGTTCAAACAAAACTGAATTTGGATCTCATTTACTCAGTGCAACATCAATTTTGCTCGTTAAACAATTAATTCACATTTCGCGTTAAAAACCCAATCGCGACTTGATGAAATTAGACCAAACTTTCCAGATCAGTCTTATAATTCATTATCTAAATTCTCGAAGTCTCGAAATCAAATTTGAATCTCTAGAACTAAAAATAGACCTTTGGATCATTACATTTATGCTCAAAACGACAAAAATCTTCCAAAAATGACCCGTTGGGCATCCGAATCACGCCCGAGACCCCCGGGACCCCGACCAATAACACCAACCAGTCCCAAAACATGAAACGAACTTGTTCCAAGCATAAAAACACCATCCTAAACATCAAAATCACCAATTACACACTGATTCAAGCCTAAGTTTCTTCAAAATTTCCGAAACTAACATTCGATCAAAAACCCGACCAAACGACGTCCGAATGACCTGAAATTTTGCGAACATATCCAAAATCACATAGCGAAGCTATAGGAATTGTCGGAATGCCATTCCGACCCCCGGATCAAAATCTCACCTACCGTTCGGATTTCGCCAAAATTCAACCTTAGCCAATTCAAGCCTATTTCTACACCGGACCTCCAAATTCAATTCCGATTGCTCCCCTAAGTCACAAATCACCTCGTGGAACTAACCGAAACATAAGAATCCGATTTCGAGCCCTCTAACTAAATAGTCAACTCCGGGTTGACTTTCCATATTCAAGTTTCCTTCAAAAAGACTATATGCTTCATTTTCAATCCAAATCACTCCTAACTCACCCGATAGACTCTAACACTGATATAGAAGCATAAAACATATAATTACAACATAACGGGGTGGTAATTCCCGTGACGACGGGCCGGGTCGTCACATTCTCCCGAACTTAAGCAAACGCTCGTCCTCGAGCGGACCCAAAGTTGTACTAGAAGCAACCCAATAGCTGAATGACCTTACCAAGCATATATTCGGGCGATCTCACGTCACCCTATCTCTCACAAGTCCGAAAACACCATATAGCTGAAACCTCACAGACCATCTGAATCATAAAGCAATTTGCACTCTCCGAAATCATATACCAAATGCTAATCCCATGCCTATGCTCAGGATACACTAGAATCCACTGCAATAACCCATACTCACCACTCCGGGTGAGATCATATGATGCCTCAAACAACCCAATCACTCGAGACAATAGTCTCTAATCACAACAATTTCCCGCGATAACCAAATACCAACTGAAAAACCTTTCTCATTAGCTAAAGTCTTAGTCCAACACATTCATATACTGCCCACGGCAACAGAACACGCGATATATCGAATCCATCTCTCAAGTCAACCATTCATGAATCCATTTCCCTTTTAACTGATACCACAATAGATTTCGGAGCTGAACCTCGATATTACCTTTCTAACCAGCTGAAATCACATATACTCACACTCATTATTGGCTCCAACGATCATTTTGATTATAACACACCGCACCGGTGATATGACACCTCAACACCGGCCTAAGCCACGACGAGCACAACACAGGCTCCAATAAGAAACGTCTGAACATACTCAAATCATGACAACTAACTCAAACAAAAGAGCTGTAATTCAATTCCTCTGTACCATCATAACATAGAACTGAGATCGCGTCTCGCATTATAGAAATAGAGTACATGACTCCTTCTCGAAAGGTCATAACATCGCGTGGTCTTACCACGACGCATGATTCTATCCAAACACTATTACTCATGAAGCGCCTCAAGTTACCAAGCTCAAAACAGTCAGCCACACACATATTTAAGTCCGAACCCAAGCAATCAATCTCACCCACGGTGAAACAATTAATGTACGCTATCAAATCCTGAAAGGACACAACCGATGTGCCATTCGCCAAGCGATACTCAATACGGTCTTTTCCTCAGAAGCCAGGAAGTATTGTATACTAGGTAACATATAACCAACTCTATTTTTACATTACACTGTTGCGGCGTGCAACCCGCTCCAATGACATACTCGTGGCGGCATACCACCCGATCCAGATACCATACCTGTGGCAGTGTGCCACCCGATCCAAATAACCCTCGCAAAAGAAATGCTTATCGAGTCGATTTGCTCATTACAGTAACAATATATAGCCTCAAGCTCGGCCACAAGAAACGCATCCAACAAAGTACCCCAATATCGGAACTGAATCCATGGTAAAAACCTCTGCGCTGATATCCGCCACGAAGGCCCAACTGACAAAGCAATACCCACCAGCCGTCCGCTGGTCCTGAGGTACAACTACCCCTCTGGGGCATACTCTGATGCACTCTGCTACGCTATTTGTGCCATACCATCATAGTCCATATAACATTAGTCTAGACAACCTGACCCATGACAACCAGTCAGCAATCAAGTATCATAATCCGAATTCGTCATATCAAGTTAAGAGAGAGCCACTAGGGCTTTCGGTTTCCAATAATCACTAAATGGTGCCGATACACACGATATACAACCACTGCATAGGCAGACTAATGAGAACTTCAAGTCTCCAACACATATATAACACACGAATCACTATGCCTGATTCCGTACTTCACCGTACGAATACATAACGCACATCAAGCGTCCATTCATACCACGAAAGCCATTCAAAAATTTCACTATGCCATTAGCGACTCAAATATTACAGTCGATTCAACAAGAGAATGCTACCATACCACTAGATATTATCAGTTTACATTACTTTATCCTTTTGGACCATATTCCCTGCCAATTCACTAGAATAATTGTACCATTTTCCTTAATCACCAGAAAGATCGATTCTTATATCACCTGCAGCTGCCCGCGCTACTCAATAATTTTGAATGACTCCCCATAAATTATGAACTGATCTCAAAACCTTGAATATGCCATTATCAACTTTCCATAACACATCTCATATACCATACCACACTAAGATAACATGGAAATTCATATTCCTTTCCTACGCCGAAAACATCGGCGCACTCAACTAGTCAAGGACTTTCATGATCCCATATAGAGAAAACTCGTTACACATTTCAAGCTTTGCATACCGACATGAATTATACTCATTTTCAAACCTCGGTAAAACACATCATAAACTCTTTCTCCCAATTACATTGCATAAGTTAAACTTCCAGGACTGAGTCCTTATACCAATATCGGGTTACACAACTGCCAGCACTCAAAAGCTTTATTGCACAATATCTGCGAGACTCATTACTTCAAACATATACCAAGAATTAATCGTATTCCTTCTCATACCGTTTTGGTTTATTAACAAGTTGATCCATTTACCCAGTTTCCTTTATGATTCATCCTTAATTTAATATTAGCCATTACGGTAGCACCAATAATACATCAACTCATGTTACCACACAAGACTCGTACATAAGACCACACGGTCGAAGACACATAGGCCACTGAATACTCTCTCAATGTTTCCCAGAAGTACCATATTCTACAATACATTATTTTGGAGAGCTTCCTGCGAGTTGAATTCGTTATCATTACCTTCCAGTACGGTTACATAGAATCCCATCATTCACATAATATAACACAAGTCTTGATCTCTTCTAACGAAACCACCGTCTTTAACCACATGCACAATCTTAAGACACCTGACTGTTACAAGCAAAATCTCGAACGTCGTAAACAATTCCCGGGCGTCATTCACCCTTATTCAGCTGTAATTCAACTGTCTTATTGAATAGAACCACTCGTGCCTTGCTAGAACTCTAACACCGCAGAACATGATTACATACAGAGACAATTAGCTATCTTTCCTTTCTATACACCAAACATTCCTTACCAACCTCAGTTCAAAACATCCTAGTATTTCTTCACATCTACGAAGCACCATAACCTTTATCAGAATTTTCCCAACATACTTAGAGATAGAACCAACATAGCACACAACAGTGTAATCAATTAATCAATAACAACCTCCCCAACTTGGCTCGGAGCCATACATCAAAGCACTCTTAGCCACTCATAGCATTCTTAATCAAATGATGCCACAAAGTTCTAATTAGATTAAACTCAAGTCATTTACAAGCTTCGGCGGAGATTCAAATCATCAGAAATATTGACTCTTTTGCAATTCTTGTATTCATTCACACACAACAGTTAAGCCCACTCTTTAGGTGACAACCTTTTCTAAGTCCCAAATTTTCCAAAAATTTTGACAGAGTTTCCTTTGTAATTTGGCGTATCCCCCTGCCAGAGAATCACCAAAACCATCCTAACAATACATTCACAACTCGACAAGACATCACAATGCATATCGACAACATTAGTCTCAATACTACACAAATTATATTATCAAAATTGTTACATAAACATGCGTTGTACCTTCTCGAATCATAACACCTATCAAATACCTTTCAATTACACATGAGAGTCAACCCACCTACTTCGCCCCAATTTAGCATTTCAGCACAATACCTTCCACCAGGATACACATAGCATAATCACTTTAGTCTTCCTGAGTTTGAACTCGTTCCACTACACATAAGGCAATTTATCTCCCAATTAAGAGATATGATAAATATTTACCACGCCCATAGCTCGGGCTACACAACAGATTACGATAAGAGTCGAACAACTAACAGCTCATCCATTATAAAGCCTCCCTAATACTCTACAGATCGGCACAAGGCCCCAAACATGGCTACTAGCCCAAATACAAAAATATGAGCCCAGTCTCAGTCATTATACACAGTAATTTATCAATCGGGAAAGATCAAGTCCAAATCCCAGTCACAATACCACCACGCTCATCACATGACGTGTGTTCCATCTCAACACATCATTGTGTAGTGCAATTACAGGGTTTCAGACCCTCAGTACATTATCTATTGCCACCACTCACAAAATAAGCACCTCGATGCTCAAGTAATAGACAAGGTCCAGCCTCAAGTCCTCCCGACTGGCCCAACATGATCTCACAGAGATTATATCTCGCCCCTCGATCGGGGAAATCACAAGCAATAAGGCAATTATACTACTGAGCGCTCGATGCGTACACAGACGTGTGGAAGAAATTTCAAAAACTATATATCTCAAGCTGAATCAAGTACGCACGATAAGAATTCCAAGAAGTGTGTAGTGTTTCCTAAAGGTTCGCAGCCTCCCGAGGATAAGTACAGGCGTCCCCGTACCGATCCACAAGACTCTACTAACCAGCTCAAGACTCATGAGGCCTAGTAAACCTAGGCTCTGATACCAACTTGTCAAGACCCCAAATCCGGTCGCGATGGCGCCAAGCACACTGCTAGGCCAGCCTGACCACTCAATAACAATAACGGAGCTAGGAGCTCACTTTATCCCAATTAAACATATCAAAACATGAATCGACAGTGATATATATATCGAAAATGGGGAACCAAGTCCCAACACATACCAACTCCCATAGACCGAAGGGTCAAGAGTCAAGAGCCTCTAAAAGAACATAAGTGTAATAACTGTTTACAAGATACCAAGTGCGGAAAGAAATATGAATACAGAATCAAAAGATAGTAGGAAAGAATATCGGGTCCTGCGGACTCTGCAGCTACCTCGAATATCCTACAGATGTCGCCTCGAACGGCTACCGGATCACTGCTGAGAGGTACCTGGATCTGCACACAAGGTGCAGGGAGTAAACTGAGTACTGCCAGACTCAGTGGTAATAAATAGGGGTAAGACAGCGCAGATAAGAAATTTGCAATAAAGCACTATGTAAAGTTGTCATCAAATACCATGTCACAGAATCAATATCAACTGTACCTGTACCAACAAGTACCAGCAAAACAGTATAACAACTATCAGATGTAGCTAAATGCAATGCAATGCATGATATGACCGCTACGGCGCGTAGCCCGATCCAATTTGGGTACCCGTGCTCACTGTGGGGGTTCGGACTCCGGAGGGGCTCCTACAGCCCAAACACAATATCACTGCGGCGTGCAGTCCGATCCAACATATATACTGTTGCGGCGCACAGCCCGATCCACTACCAGTCAGCTAATATGAAAATACAGCCTCGCAGGCTCAAAAGTAGTTTTGAAAACCCTTTTTATCATTTTTCGGTTGGAAAACAGTAATACCAAGTTCCAGAGATTGGAAATAGCATGATAATAGAAATAGCTACGGACTGGTAGTAAACTAGCATGTCAATATCATAAGACCATGATAACGATCCTCGCGAGATCCAATAACTGGCTCACAGCCCACAAGTATACTCAACCGTCCAAAAAGGAGGTTCAACGGCTCAAGAGTAGCCAATATCACAATATAGTATGCAACCATCCGAGAAGGAGGTTCGACGGCTCAAGAATAGCCAATATCATAATACAGTAACAACAGGTCGGACTGAACCATTGTCCCCAAATCACAATCGACCCGCACTCACAAGAGAGTACGTGTCTCGCCGCTATACAGCGTCACAAAGTGGTATACCAGGGTTTCGAACCCGCTGGTCATCACCCACATCTATTACTCACCTCAATACGGCGCGACGACTACTCCGCAATGCCCTTGCCACGAGAATCAAGCTCCGCACGCGTAGAATTTGATCAAATACAGTAAATACACATCAAATTAGACCAATGGAACGATACCCAGTCAAAACAACTCAATTTACACCGAAATTCACAAAGTTGCCAAAACCCGACTTTCGGTACGTTCTCGAAAAATTGCAAAAGTCACATATTCGTAATCCTCATCTCAATACGAGTCTAGGCATATAAAATTTACCAAAATCGGACTCAATTTGCCCACTCAAATCAGTGTTTTTCTTCAATTTTAGGCCTAGGGCTCAAACCCACCTTTAATCTTTCATTTACGGGGAATTAACCAAGGATTTCATGTTAAAATGATGTAATTAAGCCACAAAACTTACCTCCGACGAAACCCCGATGAATTCCCAGAAATTTCCCGTCAATACCTTCTCTTAGAACTCAAAAATGGTGGAAAAATGACCCAAAATCGATTTTATCAACTCATTGATTTTTTTTCGTAAATCACTGTTCACAGGTTACTGTTCATGCGCGTCGATACTGTTCACCCGCGCGGTTACTGTTCACGCGTGGGAATTACTATTCATACGCTGCAGAAAAATGCAGCAGCAATACAGAAATTGCAGCACAGAGCTATTTTCACTAAAATGGCTCTAACTCTATCATACGAAGTCGGAATTCGACGATTCCTTTTCTTATGGCTCCGTAATTTCGATACGGATCCAGTTGGTTCAAACAAAACTGAATTTGGATCTCATTTACTCAGTGCAACATCAATTTTGCTTGTTAAACAATTAATTTATATTTCGCGTCAAAAACCCAATCGCGACTTGATGAAATTAGACCAAACTTTCCAGATCAGTCCTATAATTCATTATCTAAATTCTAGAAGTCTCGAAATCAAATTTGAATCTCTAGAACTAAAAATAGACCTTTGGATCATTGCATTTATGCTCAAAACGACAAAAATCTTCCAAAAATGACCCGTTGGGCATCCGAATCACGCCCGAGACCCCGACCAATAACACCAACCAGTCCTAAAACACGATACGAACTTCTTCCAAGCATAAAAACACCATCCTAAACATCAAAATCACCAATTACACACTGATTCAAGCCTAAGTTTTTTCAAAATTTCCGAAACTAACATTCGATCAAAAACCCGACCAAACGGCGTCCGAATGACCTGAAATTTTGCGGACATATCCAAAATCACATAACGAAGCTACAGGAATTGTCAGAATTCCATTCTGACCCCCGGATCAAAATCGCACCTACCGTTCGGATTTCGCCAAAATTCAACCTTAGCCAATTCAAGCCTATTTCTACATCGGACCTCCATATTCAATTCCGATTGCTCCCCTAAGTCACAAATCACCTCCCGAAACTAACCGAATCTTCAGAATTCGATTCCGAGCCCTCTAACTAAATAGTCAACTCCGGGTTGACTTTCCATATTCAAGTTTCCTTCAAAAAGACTATATGCTTCATTTTCAATCCAAATCACTCCTAACTCACCCGATAGACTCAAACACTGATATAGAAGCATAAAACATATAATTACAACATAATGGGGTGGTAACTCCCGTGATGACGGGCCGGGTCGTCACAGATATATAAACAGAAGGCCCTATTATTTCAATCGTATTAGTCCAATGACTTATGTGGTTAACCCAGTATAAACGGAAGGTCCTTACATTAATGAGTACTAATTTAATATTTATTAGTCAATTAACTCAATACCAATCTAGGGGAATAATTAACTCATTTTTACATAAAAATGAGTTATTCTTAGTAATTCCCAATCATATTATATTAAATTTTTATAGGGCAATAAATGCAATGATGTAAATCATGTTATATTAAATTATAAATTATTGCTATAATTTATTTATAACAATAAATTATTGTATATTAACCATTTAATGTTCATAAAATCTTTGTTATTGTGGCCATATACATAATCTTAATGCCCTTAGCCACTTTCAATTAACCTAATATACACGTTCGATATAGTATAAAGTGATATATTTCATAATATGATATAACATTGTAGGATTACCTATAACATTACGCATTGTTATAGACTAGATATGTTAAAATTGTTCTCCTATATAACAATTTTATACGTATGGGATGAAATTATATAGGAGTCTTATGAATATGTTATTCCTTTACTACATTATATTAATCCACGGTATATAAACGGTGACAAAATGTTATATTGGTTAATATAAGGCATACACTTATATGAATAAAAACTTGTAATATTTTCATTTGTTAATACACTTATGAAATCACATATGTCTGCCGTACGTGGTTTATGATTGTATTATGAGTCCTAATAGTATTTATATCGTATTAGTCCAATGGACTTATGTATATATTAGCGTATTCCGCTAATATTTAAATATGTAATATGACATTTAACGATGTATATTATCATGTTAGACATAATCTTGGGACGCATATTCAATATAAATTAATAAATGACCATATACGTAAAAATTTATATGTTCATAATGGGTAACAAGTTGTAAATTTACGACTCAAATTTATTATGAAATTTGTATAAATTTGTGACTATTAGACTTATGATACTTTTGACATGACTAACTATATATTATTCACATAGTTAGTCTCATTTCTAACTATGTTACATATGAGTATATATAATAACATATTATTCCCATTATTATGAATAGTTATTGGTATGTTATTGGTATGTAGCGAATAATTTAGTTACTTTATTCTTATGCATATTATAATTTAGTCTATTAGTTGAATTATTAGTCAACTGTATACTCATAACTATGTGTATATATATTTATGAGTATATATAAATTTATAACTATAGTTGATTTTAAGTTATTATATCTAATATTAAACTATATTAGATATGTGTTTATAATGAGTAGTTAAATAACATACTCATTATAATAATCGTAATTGGATAATAAACTAATAGACTTAATTTTATAGTTATACTAGGCATATAACTAAACATGTACCCTCTTAGGTTTACATAAGATTAGGAGTTATTAGGTCCTATGGTCCAATGGTTTACATATATTTAAAACCCCTCATGTGGTATATAAGATATGATATTAGCTGTTATTGGGGAGTCCAATTCTATGAGCCAAAATTACTTATAAATCCGTGTATACCGTTTATACAATGGATATTTAATATTGTAATAGTTACCTCCACACAAAAATGATGTATACGATTGCTAAATTCATTAATTTAAGTTACATATATGACACATATATTCCCGAATATATTATATCTAATTATACGGACCCCAATAATGGTAACAATAAAATGACGTACCCATAATTTAGTACCCTTATTAATCCATAAATATAACTATCGTATAGACATTTCAATAGGAATATAATTTGAAATGTAACAAATTATATAACTCCGTTATATAATGACTATATCGTGGTTATGAACATATAAATTTTTAGTTATTTATATCAAGGAATAGCAAGTAGTTGCACGGCATCACCCTTCGTGCTTTTACTCTCATCCTCACCAAATAAGCAAATAAAGTGCATGGCATCACCCTTCGTGCTTTTACTCTCATCCTCACTTCTATAGTACGGCATGATCCTTCGTACATGGTTCAATAACAAGGCACGACATGATACTTCGTGCATAATCAATAAAACATGGCACGGCATTAACCTTCGTGCATAATCAATAACAAGGCACGGCATTAACCTTCGTGCATAAATAATAAATCAAGGCACGGCATTAACCTTCGTGCATAAATAATAAATCAAGGCACGGTATCACCCTTCGTGCATTATCACTCTTACTCACCCAAATAACAATCACAATTAAGGGCAAAGAATGAAATAGTAAATCATAAACCGTCCCAACAAGGGCAATCAACAATCATCTTCACAACAAGTCTCGACAAGGGAGAACAATAACACTTCTACAACCCGGCAAGGGTTCAACAATTTATATTCAATTATGTCCCACAACAAGTATTAACAACGACTCACGGTCATGCTAGACGCCAGAGTATGGATGCTCGTCACCACAGCCCATACACCGCACTCGATCACATAACACATATCACATAATCCTATTCCCTCAAGCTAGGATAGAACAAACATTTACCTCGAATGTTTATGAACAATTCAATCCGTGGCAATGCCTTTTCCTTTCAAATTTGGCTCTAATCCAATCGTATCTATACACAATTGATTTAATATCATCAATACTACTCAACAAACTAATTCATAAGGCCAATTACAACTTTTACAACATTCTGCCCGAAATAGTAAATTTCGACCCCGGGGCCCACATGGTCGGAACTCGGGGTTCGGACCAAAATCCGGTTACCCATCCCCCACGAGTTCAAGTATATGATTTGTTTCAAAATCGGACCTCAATTCGAGGTCCAATTTCCTAATTCATGAAAAACCCTATATTCTACCAAAAACAAGAAATTCTACCATGAAAACCTTTGATTTCTATTGAAAAACATGTTTAATGTTGTTAGGAATTGAAAGAATTAAGTAAAAAGTGACTTACAATTGTTTTGAAGAAGAGGGAGTTCGTGAAGAATGGCCAATGGGTGTTTTTGGGTTGTGAAATGTGAAAAATGAAGCTGGAAATCGTGATTTACAGGTCTCTGTGTTCGCATTTGCGAACATGGGTTCGCAATTGCGAACCCCGACCAATTTCTGGAGGATGGAAAGTTTGCATTTGCGAACATTTGTTCGCATTTGCGAAGCCAAGGCAATGCTGGGGGTTTCGCATTTGCGAAATAATGTTCGCATTTGCGAACAAGCTAGGCTTCTGGGTTTTGTCGCAATTGCGACAAATGCTTCGCATTTGCGAAGCCAAGCAACATACTGAAGGCCTCGCATTTGCGAGGTTAAGTTCGCAATTGCGAACTCTGGCCCAGGTCTGCCAGGATCGCATTTGCGACCCTTTGTTCGCATTTGCGAACTTGGCTTGTTTCTGGCAGACATCGCATTTGCGATAAAGGGTTCGCATTTGCGAACCCAGACTTGACCTGCCTTCTTCGCATTTGCGAGTAATTCTTCGCAAATGCGAAGCCAACAACTGGGTGAAAAACCAGCAGTGTTAAAATTCAGAAATTGATCCAACGGTCTATCAAATCTTTACCCGAGCCCCCGGGCTCCAAACCAAACTTGTACACAACATCAAAAACACATTACGAACTTGTTCGTGCGATCACATCGCCAATATCACATCGTTTTCATCGAATCAAGCCTCAAGTTCATGATTTTCATACTTTTGGTTTTCAAAACTTTCAAACTTGGAACTCAACGTCCAAAACATATCAAACGACATCCGAATGTCACCATCCTTTGCAGAAAGCACATATATAATATTTAAGACTTATACCGGGCGTCGGAACCAAAATACGAGCCCGATACCAAGGTCAATTAATTCATTTTCCTTTATCAATTACATCAAAAACAATTTCACAGAAAAATTCATAACTTGGGCTCTAGGCCTCAGAATTTGACTCCGGACGCATGTCCAATTCCCATATTTTCCTACGGACCTTTCGGGATCATCCAATCTCGGGTCCGGGCCCGTTTACCAAAAATGTTGACGGAAGTCAACCATATCAATATTAATATCATTTTTCTCCAAATTTCTCATAGAATTCATATTTTCTATCACAAAAACTTTCCGGCCACATGCTCGGATCGTGCACGTAAATCGAGGCAACATAGAATAAGGTTTTCAAGGCCTCAGAAGCTCGAAATGATTAATAAAATAAGTGATGACCCTTTGGGTCGTCACAATCTCCACCTCTCAAACAACCGTTCGTCCTCGAACGGACAAAAGAAAGAAGTACCTGAGTCAGGAAACAAATGTGGGTAGCGATTCCGCATATCAGACTCGGACTCCCAGGTCGATGCCTCAGGAGGCTGACCTCTCCACTGAACACGCACAGAAGGATAACTCTTCGACCTCAACTGTCGAACCTGCCGGTCTAGAATGGCTACCGGCTCCTCCTCGTAAGATAGATCATTATCCAATTGGACAGTACTAAAGTCTAACACATGTGTGGGATCGCCGTGGTATCTACGAAGCATAGATACATGAAAAACTGGATGCACGGCTGATAAGCTAGGCGGCAAAGCTAGTCTGTAAGCCACCCTCCCACTCTATCTAGAATCTCAAATGGACCAATATACCTAGGGATGAGCTTGCCCTTCTTCCCGAACCTCATCACGCCCTTCATAGGCGACACTCGGAGCAATACTCGTTCACCAACCATGAAATCTACATCTCGAGCCTTACGATCCGCATAAGTCTTCTGCCTGGACTAAGCTGAACGCAATCTCTCCTGAATAGTCTTGACCTTATTCAAGGCCTCCTGAACTAAGTCTGTACCTAACAACCGAGTCTCTCCCAGTTCAAACCATCCAACTGGTGATCGACATCGCCTACCATACAACGCCTCATACGGGGCCATCTAGATGCTATACTGGTAGCTGTTATTGTAGGCAAACTCTGCTAATGGTAGAAACTGGTCCCACGAGCCTCCAAAATCAATAACACAGGCTCGAAGCATGTCCTCTAGAATCTGTATAGTCCTCTCGGACTGGCCATCCGTCTGAGGATGAAATGCTCTACTCAACTGAACCTGGGTGCCTAACTCCTGCTGGACCGCTCTCCAGAACCGCGAGGTAAACTGCGTACCCCGATCAGAGATAATAGATACTGGCACCCCATGAAGACGAACAATCTCCCTAATGTAAACTTCCGCTAACCTCTCCGACGAGTAGGAGACGGATACTGGAATAAAATGTGCTGACTTAGTCAGCCTATCAAAAATGACCCAAATAACATCAAATTTCCTCCGAGTCAAAGGAAGTCCAGTAACAAAGTCCACAGTGATCCGATCCCATTTCCACTCGGGAATTTCAATCCTCTAGAATACACCACCAGATCTCTGGTGCTCATATTTCACCTGCTGACAATTTAGACACCGAGCGACATACGCAACGATATCTTTCTTCATTCTACGCCACCAATAGTGCTGCCATAAGTCCTGGTGCATCTTCGCAGCGCCCGGGTGAATAGAATACTGCGAACTATGGGCCTCCGCTAAGATTAACTCTCGAATCCCTTCGACATTGGGCACACAAACTCGACCTTGCAATCTCAATACCCCATCATCATCTAGATTTACCTTTGTGGCACCTCCTCGCTGTACTGTATCTCTCAAATCACGCAAATGAGGATCATCAAATTGCCTCTCACGGATATGCTCTAATAGAGAAGAATGAGCGACCGTGCAGGCTAACAACCTATTAGGCTCAGAAATGTCTAATCTCACGAACCAGTTGGCTAAGGCCTGGACATCTAGTGCTAATGGTCTCTGACTGACCGGAATGTATGCAAGACTACCCATGCTGGCATACTTTCTACTCAATGCATCGGCCACCACATTGGCCTTACCCGGGTGATATAAGATAGTAACATCATAGTCTTTTAGCAACTCTAACCATCTCCGATGTCGTAGATTCAACTCCTTCTGCTTGAACAAGTACTGTAGGCTTTTGTGATCAGTGTACACCTCACATGTCACACCATATAGATAATGCCTCCAGATCTTTAAGGCATGAACCACTGCTGCTAACTCAAGGTCATGAACTGGATAATTCTTCTCATGTATTTTTAGCTGTCTCGAAGCATAAACGATAACCTTACCATCCTACATCAATACCGCTCCAAGCCCTGTACGAGATGCGTCACAATACACTGTATAAGGCCCTGCACCTGTAGGTAGTATCAACACTGGTGCGGTGGTCAAGGCTGTCTTGAGCTTCTGAAAGCTCGCCTCATACTCCTCTGACCACTGGAACTGGACACCCTTCTGGGTCAACCTTGTCATCGGGGCTGCAATAGAAGAAAACCCCTCTACAAATCGATGGTAGTGACCTGCTAATCCCAAGAAACTCAGGATCTCAGTCACTGAAGCTGGTCGAGGCCAATTTTGGACTGCCTCAATCTTCTTTGGGTCTACCTGAATACCTTCTACTGATACAATGTGACCCAGAAATGCTACCGAACTCAACCAGAACTCACATTTAGAAAATTTGGCATATAGATGGTTATCTTTCAGAGTCTGAAGAACCACTCTGCGGTGCTGCTCGTGCTCTTCCTAGCTGCGGGAGTATACCATGATGTCATCTATAAAGACTATCACGAACAGATCTAAATAAGGTCTGGATACCCGATTCATCAACTCCATGAATGCTACTGGGGCATTGGTCAACCCGAAGGACATGACCAAGAACTCATAATGCCCATATCTAGTTCGAAAGGCTGTCTTAGGAATGTCAGCCGCCCTGATCTTCAGCTGATGGTAGCCTGACCTCAAGTCTATCTTTGAGAATACCCTCGCTCCCTAGAGCTGGTCAAATAAATCATCAATCCTCGGCAGTGGATACTTATTCTTTATTGTCACTTTGTTCAATTGCCGGTAATCAATACACATCCGTATCGAGCCATCTTTCTTCTTTACAAATAATACAGGTGCTCCCCAGGGGGAAACACTGGGCCTGATAAAGCCTTTCTCAAGAAGGTCTTGTAACTGATCTTTCAACTCTTTTAATTCCGGCGGGGCCATACGATAGGGTGGAATAGAGATGGGCTGAGTGCCCGGTGCCAGATCAATACAGAAATCAATATCCCTGTCGGGTGGCATGCCCGGCAGGTCTGAAGGAAAAACCTCAGGAAACTCCCGTACAATGTGGACTGACTCAATAGAAGGAACCTCTGCGCTGGAATCACGAACATAAGCCAGATAAACTAGACACCCCTTCTCGACCATGCGTCGAGCCTTAACATAGGAAATAACAGTACGAACGGAGTGGCTTGAGGTACCATTCCACTCTAGTCGGGGTGATTCTGGCAAGGCCAATGTCACGGTCTTAGCATGACAATCTAGAATAGCATGGTATGGGGACAACCAGTCCATCCCCAATATGACATCAAAATCCACCATATCCAAAAGCAACAGATCAACACGGGTCTCAAGACCCCCAAATATAACTACGCACGATCGATGCACCCGGTCGACTACAATGGAGTCACCCACCGGTGTAGACACATAAACTGGAATATCCATAGCATAGCTGGGCACGGCCAAGTACGGTGCAAAGTAGGAAGACACAAATGAATATGTAGATCCAGGGTCAAATAATACTGAAGCACCTCTGCCACACACAAGAATGGTACCTGTAATCACGGCATCTGATGCCTCTGCCTCTGGCCTGGCTGGTAAAGCATAGAATCGGGGATCTGCACCTCCCCTCTGAGCTGCGTCTCTAGGACGACCATCAACTGGCTGACCTCTACCTCTCGCGGATGGTCTCCACCTCTACGGTCTCGACCTCCACCTCTATAATCTCTACCCCCGCCTCTGGCTAGATGGGCAGGCTGAGGGTCAGCTAGGGCCTGAATCATAGGGCGAGGACCCCGCTGCTGAGAGTTGCACGTTGCTCGAGGGCAGTACCTGATAAAATGACCTGGGTCACCACAACCGTAGCAACTCTTAGACTGATAGGGCTGCTGGCCCCGATGACCTGAATGGCCTCCACGAACACTCTGAAGAGGCTGAGCATTAATAGGAGGCTGATCGGAATAATGCCCACGAAACCCACGATCACCTGGTCCACCCTGTGAAGCCTGAAAGGGCGAAATGGAAAGGCTTGGAAGACTGGCCTCTGTCAAAAGATTCTCTGCCACCAGAAGAAGAACCACTAAACCTGCCTGAATGACGAGGCCTCTTGTCTGAAGAATATCCACCTCCCCGAGCAATAGCCATCTCAACTCTACGTGCTGCATTAGCTGCCTCCTGAAATGATATGTCACTCCCCACGCCCATAGCCATCTGGAGTCTAATTGGCTGATTAAGCCCATCTATGAACCTGCGAACTCTCTCCCGCTCTGTGGGAAGTATCACTACTGCATGACGTGCCAAATCAACAAATCTCGTCTCATACTGGGTGACTGTCATAGTGCCCTGCTGGAGGCGCTCAAACTGCCTCCGAAGTGCATCCCGCGGAGTAACAGGGAGAAACTTCTCCAGAAATAACTCTGCAAACTGGTCCCATGATAAAGCTCGGGACCCTGCTAGTCGAGTCAAACAATAATCCCTCCACCAAGTCTTGGCGGATCCTGAAAGCTTGAATGTACAGAAGTCAACTCCATTGGACTCCACTATCCCCATAGTCTTGAGAATCTCATGGCAACTGAATAAGAAATCCTGAGGATCCTCTGATATAGCACCGCTGAAAGTAGTGGTAAACAGCTTGGAGAACCGATCAAGTCTCCATAAGGAATCAGAAGTCATGGCCGCTCCATCTCCTGCATGAGCCGTGGTACCTGACTGAGTGGCCACAGCTGGCTGAACCACTGGTGCCTGAGGCTGAGGAGCTACTGGCTCCCTAGTACGAGCAATAGGAGTCTGGGACCCTCCTCCAGCCTGAGAAGCGGCTGGTGCAACTGATAATAAGCCTGCTCTGGCAACGCTGTCCATAAATCCCGCTATCCCGACCAAAGCCTCCCGAAGATCCGGGGTAAATAAAGCCTCTCCTAGGACCTGAGCTGGGCCCACTGGAGCTGCTGGGACCGGAACCTCCTCGTCAATCTCAATATGAGGCTCCACCTCTGGAGTAGCTGCCTGGGGCTGAGCTCTACCCCTACCACGGCCTCCGATACGGCCTTGGCCCCTGCCCCTCACAGGAGCTGCCTGGGGCTCGGGCTGCTGGTCAGCGGACGAAGAAGCTCGTGTCCTCACCATCTGCGAAAGGACATAATATAAGTTCAATCGGTATTTGAGGAACAAGTCGCACGACAAGAAAGAACAAATGAGAGACTCTTTCCTAACTCAATAGACTCTGGAGGACAAGTACAGACGTCTCCGTATCTACCTCTCAAACTCTACTAAGCTTGTTCGTGAGTGGTGAGACCTATGTAACCTAGAGCTCTGATACCAACTTGTCACGACCCGGATTTTTCCCCCAACATCGGGATCGTGATGGCGCATAATCGTGGTAGCTAGGCAAGCCACTGTATTCATACTATCCTATTTTTAATAAAATTTCATAATTAATTTATCAACAAACCATAACTTTAATTAAATAAGTGCGAAAGACTTTATCGAAATAGTATTAAGCAGTTTCAAGGTAAAATCATACTGAAATCCTCTACCCAAGACGTGGAGTCACCAACTCACGAACTACTACCGAATACTACACATAAAAGTCTGAAAGAAATATAACATAATCTGTTTGTCTCGGAACAAAGAGACTACAGCTAATAACATAAGTAAAGGGAGAGACGCCGGGCCTGCGGGCGTCTGCAAGCTACCTCGGTCTCAATTATGATCAACTCCCACGCAAAAGATTTACTGCTGCTGCTCCTTATCGTAACCTGTACCTGTGCAAAAATGCACAGAAGTGTAGTATCAGCACAACCGACCCCATGTGCTGGTAAGTGCCTGGCCTAATCCCGGCGAAGTAGTGACAAGCCTAGGACCGGACACCCACATAAACCTGTGCAGTTCCATATATATGTATACCACAAATAACAAGAATTAACCAAGTAATAACACAATAAGGAATATCTCAAAAGAACTCAACAATTAACAACAGTTAATAAGTTCACAAGGAAAATAAAGTATAATGGAAACACAAGTAATATCAAGTCAAGGAATAGCAAGTAGTTGCACGGCATCACCCTTCGTGCTTTTACTCTCATCCTCACCAAATAAGCAAATAAATTGCACGGCATCACCCTTCGTGCTTTTACTCCCATCCTCACATCCATAGTACAACATGATCCTTCGTACATGGTTCAATAACAAGGCACGACATGATCCTTCGTGCATAATCAATAAAACATGGCACGACATTAACCTTCGTGCATAATCAATAACAAGGCACGGAATTAACCTTCGTGCATAAATAATAAATCAAGGCACGGCATTAACCTTCGTGCATAAATAATAAATCAAGGCAAGGCATCACCCTTCATGAATTATCACTCTTCCTCACCCAAATAACAATCATAGTGAAGGGCAAAGAATGAAACAGTAAATCATAAACCGTCCCAACAAGGGCAATCAACAATCATCTTCACAACAAGTCTCGACAAGGGAGAACAATAACACTTCTACAACCCGACAAGGGTTCAACAATTTATATTCAATTATGTCCCACAACAAGTATAACAACGACTCACGGTCATGCTAGACGCCAGAGTATAGATGCTCGTCACCACAGCCCATACACCGCACTCGATCATATAACACATATCACATAATCCTGTTCCCTCAAGCTAGGATAGAACAAACACTTACCTCAAATGTTTATGAACAATTCAATCCGTGGCAATGCCTTTTCCTTTCAAATTTGGCTCCAATCCAATCGTATCTATACACAATTGATTTAATATCATCAATACTACTCAACAAACTAATTCATAAGGCCAATTACAACTTTTACAACATTCTGCCCGGAATAGTGAATTTCGACCCCGGGCCCACATGGTCGGAACTCGGGGTTCAGACCAAAATCCGATTACCCATCCCCCACGAGTTCAAGTATATGATTTGTTTCAAAATCGGACCTCAATCCGAGGTCCAATTTCCTAATTCATGAAAAACCCTATATTCTACCAAAAACAAGAAATTCTACCATGAAAACCTTTGATTTCTATTGAAAAACATGTTTAATGTTGTTAGGAATTGAAAGAATTAAGTAAAAAGTGACTTACAATTGTTTTGAAGAAGAGGGAGTTCGTGAAGAATCGCCAATGGGTGTTTTTGGGTTGTGAAATGTGAACAATGAAGCTGGAAATCGTGATTTACAGGTCTCTGTGTTCGCATTTGCGTACATGGGTTCGCAATTGCGAACCCCGACCAATTTCTAGAGTTTGAAAAATAAGCTAAGGATGGAAAGTTCGCATTTGCGAACATTTTTCGCATTTGCGAAGACAAGGCAAATGCTGGGGGTTTCGCATTTGCGAAACAATGTTCGCATTTGCGAACAAGCTAGGCTTCTGGGTTTTGTCGCAATTGCGACAAATGCTTCGCATTTGCGAAGCCAGGCAACATACTTAAGGCCTCGCATTTGCGAGGTTAAGTTCGCAATTGCGAACTCTAGCCCAGGTCTGCCAGGATCGCATTTGCGACCCTTTGTTCGCATTTGCGAACTTGGCTTGTTTCTGGCAGACATCGCATTTGCGATAAAGGGTTCGCATTTGCGAACCCAGCCTTGACCTGCCTTCTTTGCATTTGCGAGAAATGCTTCGCTAATGCGAAGCCAACAGCTGGGTGAAAAACCAGCAGTGCAAAAATTCAGAAATTGATCCTACGGCCTATCAAATCTTTACCCGAGCCCCCGGGCTCCAAACCAAACTTGTACACAACATCAAAAACACATTACGAACTTGTTCGTGCGATCACATGGCCAATATCACACCGTTTTCATCGAATCAAGCCTCAAGTTCATAATTTTCATACTTTTGGTTTTCAAAACTTTCAAACTTGGAACTTAACGTCCAAAACATATCAAACGACATCCGAATGTCACCAAACTTTGCAGAAAGCACATATATAATATTTAAGACTTGTACAGGGCGTCGGAACCAAAATACGAGCCCGATACCAAGGTCAATTAATTCATTTTCCTTTAATAATTACATCAAAAACAATTTCACAGAAAAATTCATAACTTGGGCTCTAGGCCTCGGAATTTGACTCCGGACGCATGTCCAAGTCCCATATTTTCCTATGGACCTTTCGGGACCATCCAATCTCGGGTCCGGGTCCGTTTACCAAAAATGTTGACCGAAGTCAACCATATCAATATTAATATCATTTTTCTCCAAAGTTCTCATAGAATTCATATTTTCTATCACAAAAACTTTCCGGCCACATGCTCGGATCGTGCACGTAAATCGAGGCAACATAGAATGAGGTTTTCAAGGCCTCAGAAGCTCCAAATGATGAATAAAATAAGTGATGACCCTTTGGGTCGTCACAGATACTTTCTTCTCTTTTGGAATTGTAAAAGCAGCAAGCCGATAAACATCTTTCTCGTCTGGCCAAAGATCACGCCTTACACCCATATCTCGTAGATCTTTTTGAGCCTTAACATGATCCTTCGATTTTTCTTTATCATTTAGCAAACAGTATATAATATTATCAAACACATTCTTTTCAATATGCATTGAGTTTAAATTATGGTGTAATAAGTTGAATTCCCAATATGGAAGACTGAAGAATATGCTTTTTCTTCTCCATTGCTGAGTTACATCTTCCCCAACACTCTTTTGCCTATTTCTTTTTCTTTTATCATTCAACTCCGCTGCTTTCCCAAATGTGATATCAATATTTTTCACTTGTTGTAAAATGTCGGACCTAGATAACTTATTTGGGGGGAGGGGGGCTCTCTTCCACATTTCCATCAAAACGAAGCTTCATCAATCCAAATTTGTGATTTCTTGCCAAGAATCGAGGATGGCCAATAAAGCACCACTTTCTACTATGCCGAAGTCGATAAGGTTCTGCATCAAAATTATAAGAGTGATCCCATCTTTGTTAGCACCCTCCGCATGCCATCTCATATGCTCTGCCGTCTTAGAACACATGAACAATCTTTGCAACCTTGATTTTAATGGGAAGTAACGCAAAACTTTTGCCGGCTTTTTTTTTTTTTGCTTCTTCGTTGTAGCAGACTGCTTCTTCTTACCTGAAGCAGTCACAACATTTTTATTGCTTTTTTTTTATCAGGCTTCCACCTAAAAGTGTGACAATACTTGCATGTTTCCTCATCAATATCATCTTCCCAGTACAACATGCAGTCATTTGGACAAGCATCAATCTTAACATAATCAAGACACAACTTATTTATGGTATTCTTGGCCTCATAAAATGAATTAGGGATTTTTGCAAATTTAAATGCATCCCTAAGTAGATCTAGTATCATACTCATCCCCTTGTCACTCAGCCCAGATAAGCATTTTATGTCATATAACTTTAACAAAAACTCTAACTTTGAGTATTTGGACCCTTCGTACAGTTCTTGATTTTCATCTCTAAGCAAGTCAAAAAAGTCTTTGTTGTATGAAGCTGGCATTCCGTTTAACATTTCTTCTTCTCCCACGGCTTATAATTTATATAATAATCGGATATAATTGTTCACAAATATATGGCACTATGAATACATTGTATTCATATGGTCGTAAGTTGATGATATGTGGTTAAGTAAATACGTATGACTATATCCATTTATAAATACTAAGATTGTAGGCCATATATTAGTACATATCTAATACATCCTAAATAAGGTACAAAAATACCCTATTGAGTCATATATATTTTGATTCAATTATATTTAATCCGTATTAACTACATATCTTGGTGTTATGGAGAATCACTCATAGTTACAAGTCCTAGATAGTTATAAATGAATATACTCGAGCCCCTATGACCTTTTGTGTTGATCGTCCCAATTTTGTTAATGCGTCCTAGTATTTGAATGAAATCATAATACCGTATCGTATTAATCGTTTATGCTGGATAAATCCCAACTCATACATTTATAAGTCTAAATGTAGTATCCATTTGAGTATGACCGAATACCATATAAATTGTTCTCATACTTTTGCTAGTGTTTACTATTAGTTGCTATAATCTAGTATTAGTCAACTGGTCGATGTAAAAGGGAGTATGTGGGGTAATAATATTCACCATATTATATAGATATTGAAATTGGCCTACGACAACCACATAAGTCTATTGGACTAATACGATTGTAGTTAGAAATTGACTGTAAATGAATATGATTTCATTCATATACTAGGACGCATCGGCCTAGGACAACCACATAAGTCCATTTGACTAATACGATTGTATGACATTACTCCCAATACGATATATAAATGGAAGTTCCTATGACTACAATCGTATTAGTCCAATGAACTTATGTTGTTGTCGTAGGCCGATGCGTCATAGTATGAACGTATGACATTACTCCTAATCAAATTTTGATAGTATATGCATAGGTAATCATATTAGTAAACGGGCCTATATGGTTGCTATAGGCCGATGCATATGGCCCTAGTATATGAATGAAATTATATTCATAGATCAATTACTAAATAACAACAACGATATATAAACGAAAGTTCCTATGACTACAATAGTATCAGTCAAATGGAATTATGTGGTTGTCGTAGGCCATTGCGTATGACCTTAGTATGAACATATGATATTACTCCTAATCAAATTTTGATAGTATATGCATATAGGTAATCATATTAATATACGAGCCTATGTATAATCGTATTACTATATTCTCAACAATATATAATTGTATCCACATTATATTCCTTATCGTCAATAACGATATTACAATCGTCTATGATTCATATACTCGGGGTTGGCTAGTACGTATCCTACGATTGACATTACAAAAACACCAATATTATACTAATTAGCCTATTTATATATCCGATTGTTATGGTATTATTTTATCTCATTATTATGGTAATATTTATAATACTAGGACCTGTAACTACAATTGTCATGACCACGGATACATTCCCTTGGTCGTAGGCCCAAATATTGGACTACCTGATATACCATTATTTGACTAAACGTATCATATTTATTCACGGTCAATATTGTGACGATCCGGCCCGTCGTCACGGGAATTACCACCCCGTTATGTTGTAATTTCATGTTTTTTGCTTTTATATCAGTGTTAGAGTCTATCGGGTGAGTTAGGAGTGAATTGGATTGAAAATGAGGCATATAGCCTTTTCGAAGGAAACTTGAATAAGGAAAGTCAACCCGGAGTTGACTATTTGGTTAGAGGGCTCGGAATCAGATTCTGATGATTCGGTTAGTTCCGGGAGGTGATTTGTGACTTAGGGGAGTAATCGGAATTGAATTTGGAGGCCCGGTGTAGAAATAGGCTTGAATTGGCTAAGGTTGAATTTTGGCGAAATTCGAACGGTAGGTGAGATTTTGATCCGGGGGTCGGAATGGAATTCCGACAGTTGCAGTGGCTCCGTTAGGTGATTTTGGATGTGCCTGCAAAATTTCAGGTCATTCGGACGTCGTTTGGTCGGGTTTTTGATGGAATGTGTAATTCGGAAATTTTGAAGAAACTTAGGCTTGAATCCGTGTGTAATTGGTGATTTTGATGTTTAGGAAGGTGTTTTTTTGATTGGAACAAGTTCGTATCATGTTTTGGGGTATGTTGGTGGTTTTCGTTGGGGTACGGGGGGCCTCGGGGTGAATCCGGACCATCATCCGGCATTTGGAAGCAAGAAATGGTCTGCTGTAAATTGCAGATCACTGGGCATGAAATAAGCCTTCGCGTTCGCGAAGGCAAATTCCGCGTTCGCGTAGGCCAGGTTCAGTAAGGCATCGCGTTCGCGATGGCAATGCCGCGTTCGCGTAGGTTGGGTCCAGTTGGCCATCGCGTTCGCGATGGGTTGGGTCGCGTTCGCGTAAGAGGAAAAGGTAAGGCATCGCGGACGCGTGACTTCACGTCGCGTTCGCGTAGAGTAAAAGTCAGGGGGCTGAGGAGTTGATCTTCACGGACGCGTGAAAGAGTGTCGCGTTCGCGATGAAGAAGAGGAATAAGGCATCGCGTTCGCGTGAGAGGCGTCGCGAACGTGATGAAGAAAATAGGCTGGCAGTGAAGTTAAAACCAGAACTGGTCAGTCGCGGGTTTAATACCCAAAACCTCCATTTTTGAGTTCCAAGAGAAGAAATTGACGGGAGATTGCTGGAAAATCATCGGGGTTTCGTTGGAGGTAAGTTTTGTGGCTTAATTACATCATTTTAACATGAAATCCTTGGTTAATTTTCTGTAAATGGGAGATTAAAGATGGGTTTGAACCCTAGGCCTAAATTGAAGAAAAATACCGATTTGAGTGGGCAAATGGAGTCCGATTTTGGTAAATTTTATATGCCTAGACTCGTATCGAGATGAGGATTCTGAATATGTGACTTTTGTAATTTTTTGAGAAGTATACCAAAAGTCGGGTTTTGACAACTTTGGGAAATTGAGTTGTATTGATTCGGTGTTGTTCCATTGGCCTAATTTATTGTATTTCTGCTGTATTTGATCAGATTCTACTCGTGCGGAGCTTGATTCTCGTGGCAAGGGCATTGCGGAGTAGTCGTCGCGCTGTGTTGAGGTGAGTAATAGATGTGGGTGATGACCAGCGGGTTCGAAACCCCGGTATACCACTTTGTGACGCTGTATAGCAGCGAGACACATACTCTCTTATGAGTGCGGGGTCGATTGTGATTGGGTACTATGGCTTAGTCCGACCAGTTGATACTATATTGTGATATTGGCTATCCTTGAGCCGTTGAACCTCCTTCTCGGATGGTTGCATACTATATATTGTGATATTGACCACTCTTGAGCCGTTGAACCCCCTTCTTGGGCGGTTGAGTATACATGTGGGCCGTGAGCCAGTTATTGGATCTCGCGAGGATCGTTATCATTGTCTTATCATATTGACATGTTAGTTACTACCAGTCCGTAGCTATTTCCGTTATCATGCTATTTCCAATCTCTGGAACTTGATATTACTGTTTTCAACTGTAAAATGATAAAAGATGTTTTCAAAACTACTTTTGAGCCTGCGAGGCTGCATTTGCATATTAGCTGACTGGTAGTGGATCGGGCTGCGCGCCGCAGCGGTATATATGTTGGATCGAACTGCACGCCGCAGTGATATTGTGCTTGGGCTGTAGGAGCCCGTCCGGAGTTTGAACCCCTACAGTGAGCACGGGTACCCAAATTGGATCGGGCTACGCGCCGTAGGAGTCATATCATGCATTGCATTGCATTTAGCTACATCTGCTAGCTGTTACACTGTTTTGCTGGTACTTGTTGGTACATGTATAATTGATATTGACTCTGTGACAGGGTATTTGATTACAGCTGTACAATTGATATTGACTCTGTGACAGGGTATTTGATTACGCTTTACATAGTGCTTTATTGCGAATTTCTTATCTGCGCCGTCTTACCCTTGTTTATTACCACTGAGTCCGGCAGTACTCATTTTACTCCCTGCACCTTGTGTGCAGATCCAGGTACCTCTCAGCAGTGATCCAGTAGCTGTGCGAGGCGACATATGTAGGATATACGAGGTAGCTGCAGAGTCCGCAGGACCCGATATTCCTTCTTACTGTCTTTGATTCTGTATTGACATTTCTTTCCGCACTTGGTATCTTGTAAACCTTTATACACTTATGTTCAGTAGAGGCTCATGACTCTTGACCCTTCGGTCTATGGGAGTTGGTATATTTGGTACTTGGTTCCCCGTTTTCGTTATATGTATCGCTGTTACTTCGTGATTTGATATGCTTAAATGGGATAAAGCGAGCTTCTAGCTCCGTTATTGTTATTGATTGGTCAGGCTGGCTTAGCAATGTGCTGGGCGCCATCACGACCGGATTTGGGGTTGTGACCAATATATTATACAGATAGATATCTCCTTACTAGTTATGTTCACATAAGTCCAATGTAATCATTCACGTAAGTCCATTGGACTAATACGATTGTAGTCACAAGAACTTTCGTTTATATATCGTATTGGGAGTAATGTCATACGTTCATACTAGGACTAATCTACGTTGACCAATAACATATTGGTCAAAATGAAATCATATAATACGATTGTTAATACAATTTACAGGTTTATAGGAACTAAATAGTAGATTGATGTAAATTATATATTATGTGATTAAACGGCCTCAATTATATATCGTGGCAATTCAAATCATATTCAAATATAGTCCTAGTGGCTAAGGGCATTCTATTCCTACACTAGTAATCTAAGTACATGTAGCTGAAGTGAATATGAAAGGAATATCGATATAGTAAACAATGGACTTCTGTGATATACCGTAAGATTTGGGAGTTCCCTCTGAACTTGGACACATAGTGTGACGATCCAAAGGGTTATCACCTATTTTTCTTATTTGTTCCGCGCTTCCGAGGCCTTGAAAACCTCATTTTATATTACTTCAATTTACGTGCGTAGTCCGGGCACGTTACCAGAATTTTTTTTTGTTAGAATATGTGAATTCTATGGAAAATTTGAAGAAATTTGATATTAATATCGATATAGTTGACTTCGGTCAATATTTTTGGTAAACGAACCCGAACCCGAGATCGGACGGTCCCCAAAGGTCCGTAGGAAAATATGGGACTCGGGCATGCGTCCGGAGTCGAATTCCGAGGCCTAGAGCCCAAGATATGAATTTTTCTGTTAAATTGTTTTGCTGAAATTATTAATGAAAATTGATTAAAAGACCATGGTATCGGGCTCGTATTTTGGTTCCGAAGCTCGGTACAAGTCCTATATATTATTTAAGTACTTCCTGCAAAATTTGACGGAATTTGAACGTCGTTTGATGTGTTTTGAACCATGAGTTTCAAATTTGAAAGTTTATGAAGTGTAAAAGAAGAAATCATGAATTTGAGGCTTGATTCTATGAAAACGATGTTATATTGGCGATTTGATCGCGCGAGCAAGTTCGTGGTATATTTTTGAGGTTTTGTGCATGTTTGGCTTGGAGCCCCGAGGGCTCGGGTAAAGCTTTGATAGGCCATTAGAGCAAAATTTGATAAGGAACGCAACTGGTATTTTCCCCAGCTGATATCTTCCCAAATGCGAAGATTTACTCGCAATTGCGAGAAGACACAGAACAGGCATTGGTTTGCAAATGCGAACCAACCTTAGCAAATGCAAAGTGGCCCAGGAAAGGCCTTGGTTCGCAAATGCGAGGCAACCTTCGCAAATGCGAAGTTGCCCAGGTTCGCAAATGCGAACGAAATCTCGCAAATGTGAGTTGGCCAGAATTGGCCTGAGTTCGCAATTGCGAACATATCCTCGCAAATGCGACATCCGCAGCCCAGACCTGTCATGTTCGCAATTGCGAACATATGTTCGCAATTCCCATATCCGCAGCTGTGCAATCTGATACATAAACGATTTAAAACCCCTTTTTCACCATTCTTTCAAAATTCAAAACACAACACACGATTTTACAAGAGCAATATCACTCCAAAATACTTGTAAGTCAATTTTTACTCAACTCTTTCAATTCCTAACATCATTAAACATGTTTTCCATGAGAAATCAAAGGTTTTTATGGTTAAAATTATTGTTTTTGGCTAGAACCTAGGTTTTTCATAAATTGGGGAATTGGACCTCGATTTGAGGTCCGATTTCGAAATAAATTATATAATTGAACTCGTGAGGGAATGTGTAACTGGATTGTGGTCCGAACCTTAAGTTTCGACCATGTGGGACCGGAGGCGTTTTGGAAAATTTTCGGTAAAACTTTGAGAAAACCATTTTTATGCATCCAAACCAATTTTTATAGTATTTATTAAAGTAATTGAACCAATTGTGATTAGATTCGAGCGAGTTGAAGGTTGAAATTCGAGGTAAAGCGATAGTTGAAGGTTAATGGGACTTCAAGGCTTTGAGGTAAGTGTTTGATCTATCCTAGCTTGAGGGAATAGGATTGAATGTGATAATTTCTAATTGCTATGTGATCGACTGCGGTGTATAGGCGTGGTGACGAGCATCTATACACTGGCGTCTAGCATGACCTTGAGTCGTTTGTTGACATATGTTGTGAGTTAATGTGGGAGGTTCTTAAGTCATGTTCTTGAGCCCTTACCGGGTTGTGAAGGTTGATTATTGTTTCCCTTGCCGGGACTTTACTGTGTTGTTGTTGTTATTCCCTTGCCGGGATATTGTTATGATTATTGTTTCCCTTGCCGGGACGGTTGATATTACTTGTTTCATTCTTTTGCCCTTGACTATGATTGTTATTTGGGTGAGGAAGAGTGATAATGCACGAAGGGTGATGCCGTGCCATTTTTATTTATGTTCGCACGAATGATCATTCTGTGCCTTGTTTTACTGTTTATGCACGAAGGAACATTCTCTGTGCCGTTGTTACATAATTTATGCACGAAGGATCATTCCGTGCCATGTTTATTATTTAGGCACGAAGGGACATTACGTGCCGCTGTTACTTAAACCATGCACGAAGGATCATGCCGTGTCATAGATGTGAGGATGAGAGTAAAAGCACGAAGGGTGATGCCCGTGCACTTTTATTTGATTATTTCGTGAGGATGAGAGTAAGTACGAAGGGTGATGCCGTGCACTTTTATTTGATTATTTGGTGAGTATGAGAGTAAAAGCACGAAGGGTGATGCCGTGCAACCATTTAAATTTCTTGCTTTGCAATAATTATTTCTGCTACACTCTATTTTTATCTTACTGATTCATTATGTGTTGCTGATTGTGCTCCCCCAGCATGTTACCTCCTTTGTTAGTTGTGTTACTCAATATCTTTGTTATTTTGTGGTACATACATATATAGAACTCAACAGGTTTATATGAGTGTCTGGTCCTAGGCTTGTCACTACTTCGCCGGGATAGGCCAGGCACTTACCAGCACATGGGGTCGGATTGTGCTGATACTAGACTTCTATGCGTTTTTGCACAGGTCCAGGTTTTGAGCAGGAGCGGCAGCAGTAGTATACTAGCAGGATTACTGTACTTCCGAGTCCAAGGTAGCTTGCAGGCGTCCGCAGGCCCGCCGTCTCCTCTATTTGCTTTTATTATTGTTGTGGTCTCATTGTTCCGAGACAGACGATTATTATTTATTTCTTTCAGACCATTATGTGTAGTTATTCCTTAGTAGTTCGTGAGTTTGTGACTCCACATCTTGGGTAGAGGATTTATGTCAGTTATTTTACACTATTATTCATCTCTTATTCGAAAGACTTCCGCATTTTAAAAAATCGAGTATTATTCTTACTATTAAGTATGAGAACGGAAATGATTGTATAAACAGGATGATGGTAAGTGAATTGGCTTGCCTAGCTACCACGAGTAGGCGCTATCACAATCACGATGGTGAGGGAAATCCGGATCGTGACACATAATGACTGAGTGTTTGTTCTCAATTAGTTAGTCTCACAAGCTTCAAACTATCTAATAAGAGAACGACATCTACTACCATAGACTATAAATATTATATTGGGGCGAATATATCCTAGTATAAGGTCAACAAAATGAATAGTCAGATTGTGGTTCCTTGAGAATACCAACTTAAAATGTATTGGGAGTAATATCGTATTGAACTAATGAACCAGTGCGTGCCTTATAAGCAATGGTTATAACCATTTAATATTAATTGGTGCTCGCATAACAATTAAATATGTAGTCCAATGGACTTCAAAAAATAATACATCCTAATTACATATATAGCACATAATGTGATATCTATATTATATTAATAGGAGAGTAGTGAAGCATGTGGTTAAGCCAAGTGGCAAGCTTAAAAGAAGCCACTTGGCAAATTTAAGACAACATTAAAAATATGAATTATAAATGGAAACATAATTAATGGAAGTAGTAGTTCAATTAAAAAATAACAATTAAAGAATAATTTTAATTATGTTGTTGAGAATATATTTGACATATGGTATAATTTTGTGTATAATTTAGTTATGGTATGTTTCTTTTTTTGAGAAAAAAAATCAATTCAAATTTATATTGATACTATATCTGCATAATACAAGTGTATATTACTTAGAAGTTTAAATATTTACACGGTAATCAAACTTTACCATATAAGGAATAATATTATATAACCAAAAATATTCATAAATTGCTTCAAATTGAAGAAATCAAGGATGAATGAGAGTGCTGATCTAGAAATATATTTGGAAAGTGAATAATCATGCAATAATCAAGAAGCATATTATGAAAAGAATATTTTGATCAAGATCCATTCAAATATAAATACGACATGTATTAATGCTAGGGAACCAAGAATATTTTGAGTTAATAGGAGAGTAGTGAAGCATGTGGTTAAGCCAAGTGGCAAGCTTAAAAGAAGCCACTTGGCAAATTTAAGACAACATTAAAAATATGAATTATAAATGGAAACATAATTAATGGAAGTAGTAGTTCAATTAAAAAATAACAATTAAAGAATAATTTTAATTATGTTGTTGAGAATATATTTGACATATGGTATAATTTTGTGTATAATTTAGTTATGGTATGTTTCTTTTTTTGAGAAAAAAAATCAATTCAAATTTATATTGATACTATATCTGCATAATACAAGTGTATATTACTTAGAAGTTTAAATATTTACACGGTAATCAAACTTTACCATATAAGGAATAATATTATATAACCAAAAATATTCATAAATTGCTTCAAATTGAAGAAATCAAGGATGAATGAGAGTGCTGATCTAGAAATATATTTGGAAAGTGAATAATCATGCAATAATCAAGAAGCATATTATGAAAAGAATATTTTGATCAAGATCCATTCAAATATAAATACGACATGTATTAATGCTAGGGAACCAAGAATATTTTGAGTTAATAGGAGAGTAGTGAAGCATGTGGTTAAGCCAAGTGGCAAGCTTAAAAGAAGCCACTTGGCAAATTTAAGACAACATTAAAAATATGAATTATAAATGGAAACATAATTAATGGAAGTAGTAGTTCAATTAAAAAATAACAATTAAAGAATAATTTTAATTATGTTGTTGAGAATATATTTGACATATGGTATAATTTTGTGTATAATTTAGTTATGGTATGTTTCTTTTTTTGAGAAAAAAAATCAATTCAAATTTATATTGATACTATATCTGCATAATACAAGTGTATATTACTTAGAAGTTTAAATATTTACACGGTAATCAAACTTTACCATATAAGGAATAATATTATATAACCAAAAATATTCATAAATTGCTTCAAATTGAAGAAATCAAGGATGAATGAGAGTGCTGATCTAGAAATATATTTGGAAAGTGAATAATCATGCAATAATCAAGAAGCATATTATGAAAAGAATATTTTGATCAAGATCCATTCAAATATAAATACGACATGTATTAATGCTAGGGAACCAAGAATATTTTGAGTTAATAGGAGAGTAGTGAAGCATGTGGTTAAGCCAAGTGGCAAGCTTAAAAGAAGCCACTTGGCAAATTTAAGACAACATTAAAAATATGAATTATAAATGGAAACATAATTAATGGAAGTAGTAGTTCAATTAAAAAATAACAATTAAAGAATAATTTTAATTATGTTGTTGAGAATATATTTGACATATGGTATAATTTTGTGTATAATTTAGTTATGGTATGTTTCTTTTTTTGAGAAAAAAAATCAATTCAAATTTATATTGATACTATATCTGCATAATACAAGTGTATATTACTTAGAAGTTTAAATATTTACACGGTAATCAAACTTTACCATATAAGGAATAATATTATATAACCAAAAATATTCATAAATTGCTTCAAATTGAAGAAATCAAGGATGAATGAGAGTGCTGATCTAGAAATATATTTGGAAAGTGAATAATCATGCAATAATCAAGAAGCATATTATGAAAAGAATATTTTGATCAAGATCCATTCAAATATAAATACGACATGTATTAATGCTAGGGAACCAAGAATATTTTGAGTTTTCACAATTAATTTCACTTAGCGTATTTATGGATTTATGTTGATCATACTTACTACGTTATAGCTGTAGATAATTTAAATATTTCTTATACACAAAGATTTAAAAAAAAAAGGCAAAATAAAATAGAGCTTCACAATCTCAAATATTAATGAAACGACCAAACACCCATCCAAAAATTGAAAAAAGAGTAAACAGAAAGTTCTTAACATGAGTCTTCATCATAGCCTAGGGAAATAGTACTAAATACCTTTCCCATTTGAAGAAATATTGTCCACAATTTTATGTGGAGCTAATTAACAATAACAGGATTTATGAACTGCATTTTTATCAAAGTGTTCAGAAAAATTACGTAATGCACCATATTAAAAGTTCTTTCCAAAAAATGTTTAATGGACCAATGTCAAAAAAATAAATAAATATAATCAATTTATTAAAAAGTTCTCTGCCATTAATTAATAATTGTTAGATTATGGTAGGTGTTTTTTTTTTTTTGAGAAAGAATCAATTAATATAATTTTAAATAAATTACACATTAATATTAAGTTGAAATAATAATTCTACATTTAGTATAAGCTTTGTATCTGACCATATTTGCGAACAATATACATAATATCGGTATAATTTACTTATGGTATGTATTCTTTTTTAAGGAAGAATTAATTAAATTTTTGGTAGGCTTTATGTAGATTAGTTGCTTTTTCTTTCGTATTATTTTTTCTGTAACTTATTTTCAAAACAATGCCATTTCTTTTATAGAGAATGTTGATCACAAAAATGACAGAGGGATTGATATCGAAAATGAAGAAATTAATCCTCCTTTGTGTGATATAACGTATGGTCAGTTTCAAACATGTAATATTTATCTCTAATATAGTACATATTTATCATGCTCGATCTCCTAAGTTTTCTCCTTTGTTGATTATTGTCGATAAACAGTTCCCCAGTCGAGGTAGAAGAGGTGTTCAACAGTAGCATATACCCAATTTGGTGCTATTTCAGGACAGATGGTATCTGAATATTTTATGCTTCACGGCTCGATTAGGAAAAGATGGTTGTAGTAATATACTTTTCCCATTATATAAAGATGCCCCAAATACTTCTCTTATTATCTGCTTAGTAAAACATTACGTCAGGATTCTCAATGTGCTATTGCACAAGCCCCTCATTTTGATACTGGCTTGAAAATGTTCTTTCTTAACGGTGTTCTGCTATTTGATTTTGTTCTCAAAATTTTATATATAGTATAACTTATGCCTGTGTTTAATTGCATTATTTATTTCTATAAAATACACTATGAGGTCATTGATAACTTGATAATTACACCAGTTACTTAAATGAGGAAGGATTGTTCCTTATCTGCAACACTAACTATTAGTCCAATTGTGAAGATTTAAAAGAGGATTACCCTTAAAGTTGCTGGAGGATAATGCTTCAAAAGTACCGCGCATCGCGCAGGTTTTAATACTAGTTATACTTAATCCAATCATACAATTATGCATTCCTAGTATAATTGTATACGATATAAAGTAATGTTCATTTATTAGTCCCCGATATATAACAATTTTAAGTCCCACAAATAATCCGTAGTTAAATTCAAGAAGATATATTTATGATTTGGATTGTGTTCTCTTATCTCAAGATTAGGATGACGAAGTATTCATCTGAGGATGCCCTATGTAATTGAATGAATATATTCGGAGTATATTAGAATCTCCGATCGTATAATACGTTGTATTTATTATACTATTTCAGATGTTTATACCAAGTCCATATAATTTTAATAATTATATTCTAACCAAGGCATCCACTACAATCGATAATAGTATATGACACAATTAATAACGTTTAATTATAAGATGGCTCACCAATACGATATGTTATAAGACTATGATAGTATAATCTCACACTAAGTGGATTGAGTTATAGTTGTTATTGGACTACAATTATTAAATGACTATGAAAATTCATTTCGTTTAAGATTACGTATAATATAATATGGTATTAGATTAATACGGTCCATTTTAGTATGCTTCTAATAACATGGTACCCAGTTCACATATTATAATGTTATTCAGAGTCATCCGAATAATGAAAATAAATGTCCACATACCATTACTCTATGGAATATATATTCCATCGTATATTCATATGCAGAAGGCTTGATTTTTGCTAACCAGTGTTGAAGCGTATGCAGGAATAGGTGTGCATTGCAGGGACTGTGCATAAAAATTTTGGCTAAGTCTCAAAATGCATGGTCTCTGAAGTTGGTCTATTAAAAACGCCTAAGGAAATGCGGTCGCACACATTTTTGTGCGGTTCGCATGGCCGCACTGATTTTTGTGCAGTCCACATCCAGTAATCTCAAAAACGGGTAAGGAGTGCGGTCTGCATCAAAATTATGTGACCGCACTTAGGTTAAAAAGGGGGTCCCATAAGTAAAAGTATAAATAGAACCTCTCTCATGTTTACACTTTTCGAACTCCTGGGCCTTAAAGATTAAACTTGCACATTAGCTTTCCCCATTTGCACTTAAATTTTTCACTCAATTCATTACCTGCATCTTCATTATTTGTATGTTGAGTTCCTCGTTAGATTCTTTATCTTTTATTTGCTTTTGTTCTTAGATTTAGGGTTAATTTCATGCTAAAAAATATCAGAGTTTTATTGTTTCTACTTAGAAATCATATGGGTAGCGTTTTGCATGATAATTGGGGTCTAGGTTAAGGAAGTTTAATTGCTAAACCATGTCAATTAGAGAACAAATATGCATTCACCCTAGGTCAGTGCCTGTTAATTAAGTTTGAATTGTGCGGCCGTACACATTTTTGTGTGGTCCGCAATAGAGGTAATGCGATTGTACACTTTTGTGAGGTCCGCAACCCTCTAAGTTCTGAGAATAGTGAGCTTGACTTATGCGGCCGCACTAAAAATTATTCGATCTGCAATGGACTTATGCAGTCGCACTCACTTTTATATGATCCGCAATGATGGAACTTCAGAGAGCCCAGTAGTCTGAACCTGGGGCTTTGCGACCTCATTCACTTTTGTGAGGTCCTTAATGGGTACTTTGTGGCCGCACTCACTTTTGTGAGGTCCGCAATGGACTGTCTGAGTCCACACTCATTTTTGTGCGGTCTGCACTACCCTTCTGAAAACCAGACTCTGTGGTTTTCAGGAATAACCACATAGTTTCATGAGTATTCATTAGTGGACTAGAGATCGTATTGTCGTTGTTATAATGTTACGGTTCATAACATTATAACACATTAGTATATTGCACTGTGATATTATTTACCCACTTATGTGGTTGTCGTAACAAGGTCAACCAAACGTGAAAATATTATTTAAACGAAGCGTGATAGTAATGGGTATTCTACATATTAGTAAACTGTCTATTATTAAAATATAATATATTTTGGTGACTAATCATATTCAACTAATAAATGTAGTAATGTCATAGTCATCGATTACTTTTAGTTAGGAAAGAAGTTAATTTGTATAATATTATGTAGATTATAAACGACATATTACTAACTATATTGTATCGTTCTATCAGTCATATCAGTTTATAATGTCACAAGAAGGTTCACGAATATCAACCTTGTGATTCATATGGACTATAAAAGGTATCACGATTGGACTTAACCATATATTGTCTGTCCTAATAAGTACTTTGACAATAATACTTTCCTACTACTCCAGTTTCGAGTTATGATAAGTAATCATCGTGTTAGTATAGGTGAGCTTGTGGTATAACTCTCTCATTTGAGTCACTTTTCATGATTTCAGTATATTCAGACTGTTTCTTATTGGTGCATGGGTTGCACGAGTTTTGGCTTTATATTGTGTTGATGTTTCATGTCACCAGAGTAGTTGTGTTGGGTTAGATGAGATCGTTGGGGTCTATAATGAATATATACATATTCAATTTCAGCATGTTGGAAGGATAATATCGATGTTCAGCTTAAAAATTTGCTATGGTCCTAGCCAAAGGAGAGGGAGCTTCATGAATGGTTGATCTGAGGAATGACTTTGACTTTCTGCGTGTTTCATTCATCATTGGCAATATACGTAAGTGTTGGAGTGGGGCTTTATTGGATAATATGTTTATTATCGATTTAGTTGTTTTGGGCAATTGCTATGATTAAAAGTTATCGCTACGAGTGTCTGGGTTATGTGTATTATGTAATTGCATCTTAGGTACGAATATGGTTGATACATCTTGTTCGGACTTATGTGACCGATCATAAACGTGTATATACATAACCCGTATCACTGACCCACATTGTATACTACTACATTATTGAATTATTATATGTTAATATCATGCAAATGCACCACCCAGAAGATACTACAAATATGGACCAAAGAAGTTAGTAATATTCATTGCATCGACCTACGTCAACCACATATAATTCCGACCTTTTCCAAATATGAGAACAAAGGTCACTCAGTTTAGTATTGATTGACCTTTGAGGTGTACAATCATATTGCCTTTTTGACATTTAGGATATTCATTTGAATTTACAAAAATTAGTACTATCTGGATCCGGTCATATACTAGGAATAATGGTAAATATATATGGAGCCAATCATATAAATTTCGTATATATGTTCATGACTAACATATTACGAGCATAATATACTAGTAATGTTATAAGTCCATGAAATTATTAAATAACAACCACGATATATAAATGGAAGTCACTCAACTAATACGTATTCATAAGTAAAACGACAACCACATAAGTCCATTGGCCTATGCATAAGAAAGACATATTCATATAACAATCGTTATAAATTGAAAATGAGATTTATAAATCGTATTAGTCCAATGGACGCATATGATTTTGGTTCCAACGCATGGTACATGTCTTAAATAATGGTTAAGCGCTTCCTTTTAAATTTGGTCGCAATCGGACGTCGTTTGACGTGTTTCGGACCTAAAAAGCTAAAGTTAGAAATTTATGAACTTTGAAATGAAATCTTGAGTTTTGGGGGTTGATTCTTTGTTTTTGATGTTATTTTAGCGATGTAATCGCTCGAGCAAGTTCGTATGATGTTGTTGAGTTAGTGTGTGCATTTGGTTAGGAGCCCCGAGGGCTCGGGAGTGATTTCGGGGGTGGTTCAGGATATTTTGCACTTGAAAATCCGGAATTTTTAGTTGTTGCTAGTATCTAGTATGATGTTCTAAGCGACCGCATAGGTCCTTCCGCAATCGCATAGTGTAAAAATTCAGCAGCCCAAAATTGTTCTATGCGATCGTAGCTCTCCTTGTGCGATCGCATTGCCTAGCTTCCCAAACCTATGCGATCGCATTGTTCCTATCGCGATCGCATAGAGCACTTCCCTGGCCTAGTCGTATCTACTCTATGCATTCGCATCAAGCCTTCCACGATCGCACTGCATTAGCTCCCTACCCTATGCGATCGCTACGCCTTCTATACGATCGCATAGGGCATTTTTGCCCAGCGATTTTTCATAAAAATAGAACAGAAGCACAGGATTTTTCTCATAAAACTCATACGGGCTCTTCTCCTCCACCCTCCATTTTCAAGTCCCAAGCTCCCAATCCTCCATAACTCTTTGGGTAAGTTTTCCTAACCTCATTTCTTCATTATTTAATCACCTAATAATAATTAATCCTAGCCCTAAGTCATGAATTCAAGGTAGAAAATGGGGGTTTTGGGTAGAACTAGGGCTTGTGGAATTTTGGGTGATTCAACCTCAATTTGAGGTAGGATTGTGAAACAAATCATATATTCTAACTTGTGGGGTCATGGGTTATTGGACTTTGGTCCGAGCCTCGAGTTTGGACCATATGGGTCCTGTGTCAGATTTTGCTATTTTTGGAAGAATGAGACCAAAACCAACTACCCCTTCCTAAACACACTGACCATGTATTTCCAAGAGTTAGGGGTACAGAAGAAAAAGTTTGATGTGAAGGTCCAACCGGTGAGCCCCTACTCTTGGTATGATCAAAAGGGCCTTGACAACCCGAAGAGTGCGAAGAAAGGTCAGGCATCCACTTCCTCCACAGTTGGCCAGTCTGAAGAGCCAACTGTTTTGGTACAACCCATTGGCACTAGCTTGGTGCCCCCAGGGTCTTCTTCAGCACCACCTTCTTATTATACTGAGCCAGTAGTTCCAGTTTCCAAGACTCACAGGTTCACGGCCAAAACAGCTCACCCATTCACTTGCCAGTTTGAACAACTGGATGTTGGCAGCGACATCCAAGTTGTCCACCTTGACAGTAGTTGTTCAGGCCGAGAGAGCACCAGTGACGGTTGAGGTACCTGCTTCAATCGAAGACACCTTGAAGAAAATCGTGGAAAACTAGGAAGCAATGATGAAGAAGCAGGATTCCTTAGCCAAGTCAGTTGGCGAGCACAGCAAAGTACTGAAGAGCTTGGCGAAGGAGCATAGGAAGCTCAGGAAGACCAAAGCCTCAAAGGAGGAGGTAGCAACATTGAGGACGCAGGTGGACATGCTAGTGGCGGATCAGCTAGACTTGTTATTTGAGGAGCTTGTCATGGAGACCCCCACCGAGCAGCCACCAGTTCAGGAGCTTCGGCCCAGGAAGAAGAGGAAACTCCTCAACACTGAGGGAGTTGTGATTACTTTAGCCACTGAGCGTGAGGATCCTCCTCCTACACAGTCAGATCCTCCCCCCACTCACTTGGATGAGCTTCTTGCACAGTCAGATCCTCCTCCCACTCAGTCAGATGAGCCTCCTGCACAGTCAGACGAGCTTCCATCACATGTCCCAGTTGAACAGCAGCTGGCTGGGGACCAGTCTGAGGTCCCTGCCGACACACAGGACGTGGGAGCTACCGAGCAGCATAGCCAGGCAGATGAGGCTTGAGGGGTCATTTTCTATATCCCTTGCTCTTTCCTTTTTGATGTTATATTTGGTAATTAGCATTGGGGACAATGCTAGATTTTATTTGTGGGGGTGTGTCCCTACTTTTGTTTGGTTAAACTGGATGATTGTATATATTTTTTCACTCTGTCTTTCTTTTCAGTACATTCGTAGACATAGTTGGATTGTATATAAACTTCAATTCTGAATCTCTTTAGTTGTATATTCTACTATCTTGGTGTACATATTCATTTGGTTGCCGGTTGATGGTTTTTCTTCGGTTTTGTTATTTTCGTTAGAATTTTCATGATAGTTGCAAGGTTAGGCTCATGGCCTTGTTTTGTTTTTTGTCTTGGGTATTGAAATAAGCCCTTGGTTTTCTTTATGCCACGGTTCTTTCCAAGGGTAGAGTGTTGTGTGAACCGGGTGGCTCTTTCCAATGATAGATAGCGTGACAACTTTCTTAAGGGTCGAGTCAGTTTTTCTTGTTTTCTTTCTTTTTCTTCAAGTTTTTGGTAGTTAAGGGTACCTCAAGAAAAGCTTCACTTGGGCCTAGCACATTTGCCCTTGATCTCATGGTCAAGGACATTGAGTTGTTTTTAGGAAGGTGAAAATTGTCGCCTTGAGACTCTTGCATTGACCAAACAATCATCATAAGGCTATCTTGAACCGTTGTGCGCTTGAAGTATACTAAAGGTTATTGTGGGCCCTCGACTCCATTCCCGGCAATGCTTGAGTGTATGTGTGGTGAGGACTTACTTTGTGAGCCCAAGTAAGATTATTGACCAAAGGGTGCATGATATAACTCATAACATGATTGTGATTGAATATGACCGTAGGTTCATAGACGGTCAAATGGACTTATGTGGACAACCGTAAAGTTTTGTAATGATTCAAAAATTCTATAATATATGTATTATACAATCTCTTATTTTATATTAAAATGGACTAATACTAAATATTGTGTTTATACATATAAATGAACGTATATAAGTCCAGGACGCATATGTTTGGGATTATACATTTATACTCCCAGTCTGTCATAATATATTTAATAACGTAATGTATTACTACACAATTTTATTGGGAGTAAAATTTGCCGATATTCATTATATGTGGTTTGATGCGACGTTCTAATTAAATAGAATAATTGATAGTATTTATTGACATAATTGCACCGGTCCTAGATAATTTAACTCACATAATGTTATAGGAGGGACTAAATCGTAGTAAATCAACAAATATAACTATTCATTGGTAGCCATAAATGTAATACTCGGTGTGGGTATGATTATATCAGTCAACCATAACATATTATTTACAAAATTTGCTATCTTCTGTCTACATTTGTATAGGATACATAATATCATTTATATATTTATTTATTTAAGTCCATTGGACTTAAATAATAACACGTTATTAGAAATTAATTACTATATACACTCTATGTTATAATAAACATATCCTGTGGTTGTATACATGTGTGTGCCCGTCTCCATTAGCATATTATCCAAACGATATCGTCAATAATTGTTACTATACGATGGAATCACCATATGTTCCTTGATATATGGTGATTAGTAGACAATCCATTATGTATACTGTCAATATCATATATGTAACCTATTTGATGTATTTCAATTAGTATATATAAATAACATAACTATCTTTGTAGTATCAATCGTTAATTGGATCAGTACTTACCATTAACCAATGATATTAAAACCTACAAGATATATGAATTACTAAGTCCATTGGACTAATACGATTGTAATCATAGGACCTTCCGTTTATATATCGTATTGGGAGTAATGTCATACGTTCATACTAGGACGAATCGGCCTACGACAACCACATAAGTCCATTAGACTAAGTTATGGTTCATGGTTATACTGAATGAACGTAGTATTGATATCAACCCATGATTGTGGGTTTATACGATTGCTACATTTTAGGTAATTGACCGTCTAACCATCTATGAGTATAGGTCGTACTCATAGACTATTCTGTGTTATATATCTAGTATTACTCATAGTTACTTATGTAAAATTTATGGGCAGGTACAATTGGACTAATACGATTGTATTTATGTCATTCATAGACGAAATAATATAAGTACTGATATTACGTAATATAAATCATTCATATACGATTAAATGTTATTTATAAGTCCATTTAAAATCACCAGATAGTCACAAAAAGTCATATTATATATACTATAGTCCTACGTTCCGTTTATTGATAATATATTGGTCAATATTAGTCAATTTCATAATACTCATATGAGTATAACATTTAATATATTGGTCCATATTGGTCAATAAATGACTGCCCTGACCCTGAAGGTGGCACAAATGCACAGAAGTTTACTAGGTTATTGTTAAACTAAGACAACAACAGGAATATGATTTCATGATTATAACATATTCGTATAGTCTAATTGATAGGTGGCACAAATCAATTGTTACTTATCTTATTATCTAAATTGTATGTGACATGAGAAAATAATTCTAAATAAGCGAGCAATCGGGTGGACAATGTCCGACATAAAGGGCATTAGTCGAGCCTTTTGCATGCACAAAATTTTCAAAGGTTATAGGGAAATTAGCTGTGACGACCCAAATCACAATTGGCCAACTAAGGTTGTAGTTAGCATAATATTTAACTACTATGCATGTCCATCATACTATATGAATACATAAGATTGTAGTCTATGAAATTTAGTATTACTCTCAATTCCCATTTAAGTCTTATGGAATATGATTTCATTCATACGATTGAATACGTTCTTTGCATTCATATGTCGTGACCCTTCTTATCATGAATGAATATTATATCGGAGGTGATTAAGTCCTATCATTAGTTACTACACGCATGTAGTCAGACAAATACGGTCATGTATGGATCAAATAGTCTAACGGTCACGATAACTGGTACGTATTTTGAGATATAAAATCCAATATCTATCAACCGGAAGATATTGGTATGACATTACTAGTTGTGAGGTGAGTTAACCAAATTAGGAACATTAATACGTTCCGTTTATATATTGGGGTAGTATACTTTCACAAATATGATTGACCTTAGTACTTATTGAAGATTGTGGAGTATACGAGTACTTATTTGAATCGATATTGGAAAACGTATTGTCTACCACATAAGTCCATTGAACTAATACGATATATGCATAGGACGATTACTAAATGAAATTATATTTATACGATTCTTACAATATAATTTCTATGTTAACGACAATAAATAGAAATGAAATATGATTTTTAAACGAAGGCTGATTGGGAGTCTATATGTCACGACCCCGAATCCGGTAGTGATGGCGCCCAGCACATTGCTAAGCCAGCCCGACCAATCAAAATTAACAAGCGGAGCTAGAAGCTCTCTTTAACCCATTTAAGCATATTAATTTACGAAGCAACAATGATACATATAACGAAAACGGGGAACCAAGTCCCACAATACATCAACTCCCATAGACCGAAGGGTCAAGAGTCATGAGCCTCTACTGAACATGAGTGTACAAGGTTTACAAGATACCAAGTGCGGAAAGAAAAGTTAATACAAAATCAAGAGACAGTGAGAAGGAATATCGGGTCCTGCGGACTCTGCAGCTACCTCGAATATCCACAAATGTCGACTCGCACAGCTACTGGATCACTGCTGAGAGGTACCTGGATCTGCACACAAGGTGCAGGGAGTAAAATGAGTACTGCCAGACTCAGTGGTAATAAAACAAGGGTAAGACAGCGCAGATAAAAAATCCGCAATAAAGCACTATGTAAAGCTGTAATCAAATACCCTGTCACAGAATCAATATCAACTGTACCTGTACCATCAAGTACCAGCAAAACAGTATAACAGCTAGCAGATGTAGCTAAAATGCAATGCAATGCATGATATGACCGCTACGGCGCGTAGCCCGATCCAATTTGGGTACCCGTGCTCACTGTGGGGGTTCAGACTCCGGAGGGGCTCCTACAGCCCAAGCACAATATCACTGCGGCGTGTAGTCCGATCCAACATATATACCACTGCGGCACGCAGGCCGATCCACTACCAGTCAGCTAATATGCAATTACAGCCTCACAGGCTCAGAAGTAGATTTGAAAATATCTTTTATCATTTTTCAGTTGAAAACAGTAATGTCAAGTTCCAGAGATTGGAAATAGCATAATAACAAAAACAGCTACGGATTGGTAGTAACTAACATGTCAATATGATAAGACAATGATAACGATCCTCGCGGGATCCAATAACCGGCTCACGGCCCACAAGTATACTCAACCACCCAAGAAGGGGGTTCCTCGGCTCAAGAGTGGCCATTATCACAATATATAATATGCAACCATCCGAGAAGGAGGTTCGACGGCTCAAGAATAGCCTAATATCATAATACAATATCAACAAGTCGGACTATGTCATAGTCCCCAATCACAATCGAACCCGCACTCACAAGAGAGTACGTGTCTCGCCGCTATACAGCGTCACAAAGTGGTATACCGGGATTTCGAACCCGCTGGTCATCACCCACATCTATTACTCACCTAAATACGGCGCGACGACTACTCCGCAATGCCCTTTCCATGAGAATCGAGCTCCGCACGCGTAGAATCTGATCAAATACAGTAGAAATATAACAAATTAGGCCAATGGGACGACACCCAATTAATATAACTCAATTTACATCAAAATTCCCAAAGTTGTCAAAACCCGACTTTCGGTACGCTTGTCGAAAAATTACAAAAGTTACATATTCGGAATCCTCATCTCGATACGAGTCTAGGCATATAAAATTTTCCAAAATCGGACTCCATTTGCCCACTCAAATCGGTGTTTTTCTTCAATTTAGGCCTAGGGCTCAAACCCATTTAATCTTTCATTTACAGGGACTTAACCAAGGATTTTATGTTAAAATGATGTAATTAAGCCACAAAACTTACCTCCAACGAAACCCCGATGATTTCCCAGCAATCTCCCATCAATTTCTTCTCTTGGAACTCAAAAATGGAGGTTTTGGGTATTAAACCCGCGACTGGTCTGTTCTGAACTTAAACTCACTGCCAGAGACCCTTCTACTACGCGTTCGCGACGCCTCTCACGCGTCCGCGAAGCTCTGCCCAAAATACCCTTCGCGAACGCGACATGCCATACGCGTTCGCGATGCACATTTTTATCAGCCATCCGGAGATCCTTCTACGCGAACGCGCCCATCGCCCACGCGTTC
>JASVEL010005010.1:0-69184 GCA_032618575.1 Nicotiana noctiflora
AGGATTAAGGGTTTTAGTCTTGAAGATAAGAGAGGTAATTGGGCTTTTGGGTTAGTGGGCTAAGGGAAATTTTAAAAATGGGCCAAATTTGGATAAAAAAAGCTTAACAAGCCTAATATTTATTCCATATAAAATATAAAGTTAATCATAATTAATCAAAAATAAAAATAAAAAATACTATATTGTTAAACTATTTTGATATTTTTCAATTTTCATACTAAAACATAAACATAGAATTAGATTAAAATTATTGTAAGATTAAATAACATCACTACCCAAAACACTAATATACTAGAAAATAAAGTCTAACTATTTTTGTATTTTGAATTTCATGTAAGGTAGATAAACTAAAAGTAGCAAAAATAAAATATCAATAACCTAAATAAAAGAATATATTTTTGTAATTTTCAATTTTGTGATAAAGATGATGTAAAAGATTCTAAATTAGTTTAAAGAGCTACATTAAGCCCAAATTAAATATTTTACGCTAAAATGTGTTAAATTTTGGGAAGGGTCAAAAATTACATGTCTACAATAGGACCTTCTGTTTATATATCGTGGTTGTTACTTAGTAATTGACCGTCTATGAATATTATTTCATTTATATACTAAGATGCATCGGCCTACGAAAACCAAATAAGTCCATTGGACTAATACGATTGTAGTCATAGTACCTTCCGTTTATATATCGTAGTTGTTATTTAGTAATTGACACGGACGTATGACTTTACTCACAATACGATATATAAACAGAAGTTCCTATGACTACAATCGTATTAGTCCAATGGACTTATGTGGTTGTCGTAGGCCGATACGTCATAGTATAAACGTATGACATTACTCCCAATCTGTTATGACTACAATCGTATTAGTCCAATGGACTTATGTGGTTGTCGTAGGCCGATGCATCCTAGTATGAACGTATGACATTACTCCCAATACGATATATAAATGGAAGTTCCTATGACTACAATCGTATTAGTCCAATGGACTTATGTGGTTGTCGTAGGCCGATGCGTTGATAGTATGAATGTATGACATTACTCCCAATTGTGTTATTCATAGACGGTCCTACAATCGTCTATTACTACAATCGTATTACTATGAACGTATGACATTACTCCCAATTTGTTATGACTACAATCGTATTAGTCCAATGGACTTATGTGGTTGTCGTAGGCCGATGCGTCTTAGTATATGAATGAAATAATGTTCATACACGGTCAATTATTAAATAACAACCACGATATATAAACGGAAGGTCCTATTACTACAATCGTATTAGTCAAATGGACTTATGTGGTTGTCGTAGGCCGATGTGTTCTACTACAATCGTATTACATTACTCCCAATCTGTAATAACTACAATCGTATTAGTCAAATGGACTTATGTGGTTGTCGTAGGCCGATGCGTCTTAGTATATGAATGAAATAATATTCATAGACGGTCAATTACTAAATAACAACCACGATATATAAACGAAATTTCCTATGACTACAATCGTATTAGTCCAATGGACTTATGTGGTTGTCATAGGCCGATGCGTCCTACGACAACAATCGTATTAGGAGTAATGTCCTAGTATGGAAGTTCCTATGACTACAATCGTATTAGTCCAATGGACTTATGTGATTGTCGTGGGCCGATGCGTCCTAGTATGAACGTATGACATTACTCACAATACGATATATAAACGAAAGTTCCTATGACTAGAATCGTATTAGTCCAATGGACTTATGTGGTTGTCGTAGGCCGATGCGTCATAGTATGAACGTATAACATTACTCCCAATCTGTTATGACTACAATCGTATTAGTCCAATGAACTTATGTGGTTGTCGTAGGCCGATGCGTCCTAGTATGAACGTATGACATTACTCCCAATACGATATGTAAACGGAAGTTCCTATGACTACAATAATATTAGTCCACATATACATATATTCGTATTAGTATAAATGGCCACATAGACTTATGACATATATGATCCTAATTCATATGCAGGAATTACAATTGTTTATCCGTAATAATATGAGCGTGTAATCATGTCATAATATTAAAATTAATGGCTCTGTTTGTGAATACAAATGGTTGTGATTGTATACAATTGACATATCTGTTACGACTACAATCGTTCCAACCAAGTCACAGTTACATCATGTGCTAAATGTATGACCCTATATTAATACGCACAATCTGTTGTGACTAAAATCGTATAGGGTTTTGATTACATATGATTTGAACTAAGGGACAGATATATACTGTCCCTTAGTTCCAATGGACGACAACCACATAAGTCAATTACTATTGAATATATCAAAATACGTTTATTACAAGACTAGTAAACGTATTAGAGCACATATGAACTTGACGCATCGCATGTTAATGGACAACCGTTCTATTATCTATTTTAAATAGAACGTATGCATTTGACTTAAATATATTACAATGTTATATTAGTCCTCTATGAATGAAATAATATTTATAGACATATAACTCAGTATTAATTTTAACTAGGATAATCCGCATATATAATACAATTGTATTAATCAGAAAGATGGATTCATATACTAGGGTATAGATCCTGCACATATAGCCAATGGTTGTACATCTTTACCATTCTTTGTTATAAATCAACCACAAATAAATGGCACAATGAAATCACATTCCCATTTTAGTAGTCAAGCATATTACCATTTTCTCGATTTATAAATACATAATGAATATTACTACGTTCATTTATGAATGAAATCACATCCATTCACTGCTCCCAACGATGGTAGTAGGACGATACCAATAGTATCATTTTTACAAATGAATTTATAGGTAATTATTAATAATATAATTAATAATTATATTATTAACATCAACTTAAATTGTGATACGTTATAAGTGTAGTAATATTCCGTATAATTTGGCCCTGATTAAATGTGAAGTATTTAGATTGAATATGATTTCATTCATATACTAGGACGCATCAGCCTACGACAACCACATAAGTCCATTGGACTAATAGGATTGTAGTCATAACAGATTAGGAGTAATGTCATACGTTCATAGTAATACGATTGTAGTAATAGACGCATAGGACCTTCCATTTATATATCGTGGTTGTTATTTAGTAATTAACCTTGAATGAATATGATTTCATTCATATACTAGGACGCATCGGCCTATGACAACCACATAAGTCCATTGGACTAATACGATTGTAGTCATAATAGATTGGGAGTAATGTCATATGTTCATACTAGGACACATCGGCCTAAGACAACCACATAAGCCCATTAGACTAATACAATTGTAGTAATAGGACCTTCCGTTTATATACCACTTGATAACAACTAGGTCGGGAATCCAAACTAGAGTAAGAATTTGAGAAGTAAATGCGGAAGCAATAATAAGAGGAATTGAACAACTAGAATTAAAGAGACGAAAAAAGGATATGGGAATGATTCAAGGAAAGAATTCCGAGAATTGCAAGTTCTATAGCCTTGACAAGATCAAAGTAACAACGTCTTGATTTATGAAAGAAATCAAATGCCTTTACTTAAAAAGCAAATCCAAACAATAGGTTCGGATCTTGACCACTTTACGAGTAACTTGAGACAACAATTAATACTAGTATTAATCGCCTTCTAAGAATACCACAAAGGAATCAAAGATATCACAAAAGAGAAGTAATCTTACTACCTTGAACTATGAACTAGTAAAGGTTGAAAGATAAATCTCAAAGCACAAGTAACAAAGGTTCAAAAGAACTCTCAAAGTATGATATACTCAATCAATAATAATCTGTCTTATGAATGAGAAGAACACCCTATTTATAGGAGTACAAAGGCATAAAAATAATATTAAAAACTAGGTGGGGTGGTTATAGTGGAAAAACAATTATTACAATAAGGTTGGTGGTTGCTAAAGACTAAGAAAAGTCATAAATTAGGTGAGGGGCGGCCAATACCCTTTGGGGCAGATTTGAGCCTTAAAACAACTAGTTTGGGCCATTTGTTTGGACTCCAATTGGGCTCCTCTTGCAACACCTCTTTCGGAACTCTTTTAAGCTCATTTTGAGCCCATTTGGTGACTCCAAGGGCTGATTTGGGTGACCAAATCTTCCTCCTCTTGGACTTCAATTTGAGCAACCAAATAGTTGTAAAACTTCGACAACTCTTCTCCTTTGGGCATGAGCTCTTCCTCCATAGTTAGAAGCTTCTTTATTTGCCATTGAAGTCCAGCAACCTTAGTTTGCAATTCCTTAGCTTGAGATCTTCTAAATGGCCTTCTTGGAGCTTCCAAAACTCTATCCTTATCAGTGATGCTATCATTCCCCTCTTCTTGAAAAGAATTCGTCCCCGAATTCGATCCTACGTCAAACAAAGATAAGTCATCAACATTGAATGTAGCACTTACTTGAAACTCACCAGGAAGGTCCAACTTGTAAGCATTGTTTCCAATCCTTTCAAGGACTTGAAATGGGCCATCTCCTCTAGGATGCAACTTTGACTTCTTTTTGGAAGGAAATCTCTCCTTTCTAAAGTGAACCCAAACTAAATCTCCAGGTTTAAAAATAACTTGTTTTCGACCCTTATTCTTTCTCAAGGCGGTTTGCTCATTTTTCTTCTCAATTGCAAGCCTTGTTTTCTCATGAATTTTTTTCATCATCTCAGCCTTTGTCCTACCATCAAGACTAGCAATATCATTAGTAGGTAATGGTAATAAATCAAGTGGAGTAAAGGGATTAAATCCATAAACAACTTCAAAAGGAGGCATACCTGTAGAAAAATGGATTGTTCTATTGTAAGCAAATTCAATCATAGGTAAGTGATCTTCCCATAAAGTTAATTTACCTTTCAAAACAGCCCTCAACATGTTTCCTAAGGATCTATTAACTACTTCAGTTTGTCCATCAGTTTGTGGGTGACAAGAAGTGGAAAACAACAATTGAGTGCCTAACTTCCCCAAAATACACGCCAAAAATGACTCAAAAACTTAGCATCCCTATCACTAACAATAGTTCTAGGTATACCATGCAATTTCACAATCTCTTTTACAAAAGGATTAGCAACATGTGAGGCATCATTAGTCTTTAAACAAGGAATAAAACGAGCCATCTTGGAGAACCTATCTACCACAACAAATATACTATCCTTACCATACCTTATTCTAGGCAAACCTAACACAAAATCCATAGATATATCAATCCAAGGTGAAGTAGGAACAGGTAATGGCATCTAAAGACCATGTGGTAACACTTTAGATTTAGCTTGTTTACATTCCAAACATTGTGTGCACATTCTTTCAACATCTTTTCTCATTCCAGGCCGAAAGAGAAACCCATCTTGTAGGTTAAACCTATCTAGAGGACCCAACTTACAATCTGCAAAAGTTTTGTCAAAATCAACATCATTACCATAAAGTTCCTTGATTTGATCAAAACCCATCAATTTGGAAGTGAGGGTAGAAACTAAGACATACCTTCTTGAAAGGGCATCAGCGACAACATTCTCTTTCCCTTCTTTGTAAGAAATTACATAAGGAAAAGTTTCAATAAATTCAACCCACTTAGCATGCCTTCTACTAAGCTTACCTTGACTTTTCAAGTATTTCATGGATTCATGGTCAGTTTTAATGACAAACTCCCTTGGCCACAAGTAATGTTGCCATATGGCTAAAGCCCTTACCAAAGCATAAAGCTCTTTGTCACAAGTTGAATAGTTAAATGCGGCTCCACTCAACTTCTCACTAAAGTAGGCAATAGGTTTAGAATCTTGCATCAAAACAACACCTATTCCCTTGCCAGAAGCATCACATTCAATTTAAAAAGATTTAGAAAAATCAGGCAATTGTAATAACGGAGCAGAACATAACTTTTATTTCAACAAGTTAAAAGCATGATCTTGTTCTTTTCCCCATTTAAAAATCCTATCCTTTTTGATAACTTCAATTAAAGGAGAAGCAATGGTGCTAAAGTCTCTCACAAACCTCCTATAAAAACTAGCAAGTCCATGAAAACTCCTAACTTGAGTTACACTCTTAGGTTTAGGCCATTCTTTAATTGCTTTGATTTTCTCTTCATCAACCTCAACTCCCTTAGAGCTAACCATAAAACCCAAAAAATTCACACGATTCACATAAAAGGTACACTTTTTAAGATTGGCAAATAACAATTGCTTTCTAAGAACTTCAAAAACTTGTCTTAGGTGTTCTACATGCTCTTCTAAAGTATTAGAAAAGACCAAGATATCATCGAAGTACACCACAACAAATTTTCCATGAAAATCCTTAAAAACATGATTCATTAATCTCATGAAAGTGCTAGGTGCATTAGTCAAGCCGAAAGGCATAACTAACCACTCATAAAGCCCATATTTGGTCTTAAAAGCGGTTTTCCATTCATCTCCTGGATTCATTCGAATCTGATGGTAACCACTTTTTAGATCAATTTTAGAAAAGATTTTGGATCCATGTAATTGACCCAACATGTCATCCAGACGAGGAATAGGGTGGCGATACTTTACCGAAATCTTGTTGAATGATCTACAATCCACGCAAATCCTCCAAGTTCCATCCTTTTTGGGTACCAATAGGACCGGAACAGAGCAAGGGCTCATGCTCTCTCTCACAAAGCCTTTCTCAAGCAACTCCTCAACTTGCCTTTGAAGTTCCTTTGTCTCTTTTGGATTACTCCTATAGGCTGGCCTATTTGGGATTTGTGATTCAGGTACAAAATCAAATTGATGCTCAATGCCACGTAAAGTTGGCAATCCACTGGGAATATCTTCTGGAAAGATATCTTCAAAATCCTGCAAAAGAGAAGAAATACTACTTGGCAAAGAAGAAGTTAGCAACTCCGAATTAATCAAAGCCTCTTTGTAAGTAAGTAGTATTATGGGCAACCCCTCTTTTCTTGCATTTAAACATTCTTTGGCTTTTATATAGAAACTCTCTCTTTTTCTTTCCTTAGCCTCTTTCCTCCCACCAAGACTGTCTATTTTTTTATTCGAACCATCTTTTATCTCTTCTCTCAAATTGCTGCCCTCTCTTTCTCTCGGCCATCTCTTTTTTTTTCTAATTCTTGGCCTCCTTTCTTTTCATTTTCCTCAAGCTCACTTTTTATCCCTCCCCTTGACTTTCCCATTGTTTCTTTTAATCTCTTCTAATCTTCAAACACTTGAGAAGGAGATAAAGGTGCAAGAGTAAATTTCCTACCATTTAGTTCAAGCGAATATCTATTCTTTCTCCCATCATGAAAAACATTCCTGTCATATTGCCAAGGACGACCCAGTAATATATGACAAGCTTGCATAGGCACTATGTCACAAAGAACATCGTCCTCATATCTACCAACGTTAAATGAAATCATACACTATTTATTTACCTTTAGTTCATCACTATCATTTAACCATTGGAGTCTATAGGGACTAGGGTGTTTCATGCATGCAAGTCCCAGTTTTTCCACAAAGTATGAACTAACCACATTAGCACAACTATCACTATCAAGGATCATAGAGCAAGTTTTCCCTTTTATCCCACACCTAGTATGGAATATATTCTCTCTTTGTGATTCACTATTGCTTCCTAAATTGATAGTCATAATCCTCCTAACTACCCCAACCATTCCATCATTAGGTAGTTCTAAATCACCTTCATCACTCATATCTCCCTCTTCATCTCCCTCACTTTTTTCACTCTCATATCCTCCATCTTCTTTTAGAATGATGTTTCTTCTACTTGGAAATTCATGCATCATATGTCCCCTTCCTTTACATTTATGACACTGAATAGAACTAGAAGGTGTAAAAGGCTTAGGGTTAAAGGTTTTACCTCCCTCTTTGTTCTCCAATTTACCTTTTCCCTTGTCTTCTTGAGGCCGAGAAAAACACTTCATCTCATGATTTGGCCATGGTTTCTTAGGCATGGTGCTTGTTCGACATCTCCATGAGCTAGTTTGCTTTCTTTTATTTTTATTTTCTACCTTTATACACAAATCAACTAACTCATCTATTGTTACATATTGTTGTAGTTCAACTACATCAGCTATTTCCTTATTTAAACCATTTAAAAACCTAGACATTGTAGCCTCTTCTTCCTCCATACACTTAGCTTGGATCATAGCTATACTCATAGCCTTAAAGTAATCATCTACTGACATGGACCCTTGCTTCAATGTTTAAAGACGTAGTTGTAGCTCTCTTTGAATACGAATCTCTTCCTCATCACCCTTTTAGCCTCAGTCCAAGTAGCAATTGGTGTTTTTCCTTCTTGCAGTCGATCCCTATTAAGCTTTTTCCACCAAATAGAAGCATAATCAAAAAACTTAACAACAGCAAATTTAACCTTCTTACTTTCAGAGTAGTTGTGACAGTCAAAGATTGCTTCAACCTTTCTCTCCCAAGTCAAGATACAAGTCTGGATCCCTTGTTCCCTTGAAAGATGGCATCTGCATCTTTATATTGCTTATATTATCATCCTCTATCCTACCTCTTTGTACGTATTACCCTCCCCAGACCCCACTTTGTGGGAACATACTGGGTAGTTGTTGTTGTTGTTATTGTTATCCTACCTCTTTGTTCCCTCCTATCTCCTCTCGCCCTATCAAAATCGATATCATTAAAATCAACAATAAAGTTTGCTTGATTTACAATAGGAGCATGGGGTACATTTCTTCTAGCAGGTGGCCTAACATTGTTATCCCTCCTAAGTTCAGCTATTGTATCATTTTGATCTGCAATGGTATCTCTCACTTCTTGGAGTTGCAGATTCAGCCTTTCAAACTGTTGATGCATGGCTTGCAAGGTAAAATCATTCCTTGTTTTGATTTCAGCTTCTTGGAGAACCATTCGTTCATTATCACTACCAGTATGTGACATCTTTAAAAATTGTATCACACAAATTAGCTCTTTTTTCTCTCTCGGAATAACCTTTGAACAAAGTACTTTATAGATTTATAGTTAAACCCAACTTGTATGTAGTTCTCAGTAGTAAAACTCATATTTTTTCTTTTGTTTTTGGGAACAAATAAAAGAAGAAAGAACCAAATCCTAGAACTTTTAGGCTCGGTTGAAACAAGACCCGAACGAAAAGGTAAGAATATAAATATGCAGAATACAAAGAGTAAGAAAATCAAGGATCCCCCCTTCTTGTTTCCTTTGTTAATATTTGGAAACAACTTAGATACAAAAGATATATCCTCGATGGCAAGCAATTGTATTTCTTCTTGTTTTAAATTGCCTTTGGTTTTTTTTTCAAGATATCCCAAGAATTATCAAGAACGAAATCTTGATAGAACCGATCTGATACCACTTGATAACAACTAGGTCGGGAATCCAAACTAGAGTAATAATTTGAGAAGTAAATGCCGAAGAAATAACAACAGGAATTGAACAACTAGAATTAAAGAGACGAAAAAAAAGGATATGGGAAAGATTCAAGGAAAGAATTCTGAGAATCACAAGTTCTATAGCCTTGACAAGATCAAAGTAACAACGTCTTGATTTATGAAAGAAATCAAACGCCTTTACTTAAAAAGCAAATCAAAACAATAGATTCGGATTTTGACCACTTTTCGAGTAACTTGAGACAACAAGTAATACTAGTTTTAATCGCCTTCTAAGAATACCACAAAGGAATCAAAGATATCACAAAAGAGAAGTAATCTTACTACCTTGAACTATGAACTAGTAAAGGTTGAAAGATAAATCTCAAAGCACAAGTAACAAAGGTTCAAAAGAACTCTCAAAGTATGATATACTCAATCAATAATAATCTGTCTTATGAATGAGAAGAACACCCTATTTATAGGAGTACAAAGGCATAAAAATAATATTAAATACTAGGTAGGGTGGTTGTAGTGGAAAACACAATTATTACAATAAGGTAGGTGGTTGCTAAAGACTAAGAAAAGTCATAAATTAGGTGAGGGGCGGCCAAGACCCTTTGGGGCAGATTTGGGCCTTAAAACAACTAGTTTGGGCCATTTGTTTGGACTCCAATTGGGCTCCTCTTGTAACACCTCTTTCTGGAACTCTTTTAAGCTCATTTTGAGCCCATTTGGTGACTCCAAGGGCTGATTTGGGTGAGCAAATCTTCTTCCTCTTGGGCTTCAGTTTGAGCAACAAAATAGTTGTAAAACTTCGACAACTCTTCTCCTTTGGGCATGAGCTCTTCCTCCATAGTTAGAAGCTTCTCTATTTGCCATTGAAGTCCAGTAACCTTAGTTTGCAATTCCTTAGCTTGAGATCTTGTAAATGGCCTTCTTGGAGCTTCCAAAACTCTATCCTTATCAGTGATGCTATCAACTCCCAGTTTGTTATGACTACAATCGTATTAGTCAAATGGACTTATGTGGTTGTCGTAGGCCGATGCGTCCTAGTATATGAATGAAATCATATTCATTCACGGTCAATTACTAAATAACAACCACGATATATAAACGGAAGGTCCTATTATTATAATCGTATTAGTCCAATGGACTTATGTGGTTGTTGTAGGCCGATGCCTCCTAGTATATGAATGACTACAATCGTATTAGTCAAATGGAAGATCAATATATATCGTGATTGAACATAGTAGTCAAATGGATTGTAGTACGATTGTAATAAGTCCGTATTAAACGATTGTCAATTGTGTAGTATGTGATTTAATGGATTGACCGTCTACAATCGTGTAGTATGTGATTCACGATTGTACTATGGCTAGGACGCATAAATATAACAGATTGACGTGGACTTATGTAATGGAAGTTCCTATGTGGGAGTAATGTCATACGTTCATCCTAGTACGCATCGGTATCCTAGTATATGTCATAACAGAATCGTATTAGTCCATTAGGACGCATCGGCCTACGACAATCACATAAGTCCACTTCATTCATATGTATTGACTAATAGTCAAATGGACTTATGTATTACGACAACCACATAAGTCCATTTGAAATACAGTCCCAAGTATTTATACGATTGTTCCTATGACTACAATCGTATTACATTACTCCCAATAATAATATTCATACATACGATTGTAGTCATATGATTTCATTGACCGTCTATGAATAACAGATTAGTAATAAGTAATTATTCAATTATATTAATATATATGGACTAATACATAGGTCCATTTGACTAATAACAAACGGTTGACCACAATCGGAATGTATTGACTATGTCAAATTACTCCCAATCGTACTAGTATGTTTAGTAAAATGATATTGTAGTCATAGGACTTATGTAATACGATTGTGGTAGGCCTAAATAGACGGTCAATTAGTCCAATATATATATATATGGACTTATAAGTAATGAGTCAAATATATAAATATGGACTTATAAACGTATACTACATAGTACAGTTGAATGGTTGTGCTAGGACGCATCGGCCTACGACCGTCTATGTATAAACGTATTACATTACTCCCAATATGTTATGACTACATTCATCCTAGTTTGAACGTCCTACTAAATAACAACCACGATATTGTCACGACCCCAAATCCGGTCGCGATGGCGCCAAGCACACTGCTAGGCCAGCCTGACCACTCAATAACAATAACGGAGCTAGGAGCTCACTTTATCCCAATTAAACATATCAAAACATGAATCAACAGTGATATATATATCAAAAACGAGGAACCAAGTCCCAACACATACCAACTCCCATAGACCGAAGGGTCAAGAGTCAAGAGCCTCTAAAAGAACATAAGTGTAATAATGGTTTACAAGATACCAAGTGCGGAATGAAATATCAATATAGAATCAAAAGATAGTAGGAAAGAATATCGGGTCCTGCAGACTCTGCAGCTACCTCGAATATCCTACAGATGTCGCCTCGTACAGCTACTGGATCACTGCTGAGAGGTACCTGGATCTGCACACAAGGTGCAGGGAGTAAAATGAGTACTACCAAACTCAATGGTAATAAACGGGGGTAAGACAACGCAGATAAGAAATCCGCAATAAAGCACTATGTAAAGCTGTAATCAAATACCCTGTCATAGAATCAATATCAACTGTACATGTACCAACAAGTACCAGCAAAACAATATAACAACTATTAGATGTAGCTAAATGCAATGCAATGCATGATATGACCGCTACGGCGCGTAGCCCGATCCAGTTTGGGTACCCGTGCTCACTGTGGGGGTTCAGACTCCGGAGGGGCTCCTACAACCCAAGCACAATATTACTGCGGCGTGCAGTCCGATCCAACATATATACCGCTGCGGCGCGCAGCCCGATCCACTACCAGTCAGCTAATATGCAAATACAGCCTCGCAGGTTCAAAAGTAGTTTTGAAAACCCTTTTTATCATTTTTCAGTTGGAAAACAGAAATATCAAGTTCCAGAGATTTGGAAATAGCATGATAACAGAAATAGCTACGGACTGGTAGTAAACTAGCATGTCAATATCATAAGACCATGATAACGATCCTCGCGGGATCCAATAACTGGCTCACAGCCCACAAGTATACTCAACCGTCCAAGAAGGAGGTTAAACGGCTCAAGAATAGCCAATATCACAATATAGTATGCAACCATCCGAGAAGGAGGTTCGACGGCTCAAGAATAGCCAATATCATAATACAGTAACAACATGTCGGACTGAACCATAGTCCCCAAATCACAATCGACCCCGCACTCTCAAGAGTGTGCGTGTCTCGCCGCTATACAGCGTCACAAAGTGGTATACCGGGGTTTCGAACCCGCCGGTCATCACCCACATCTATTACTCACCTCAATACAGCGCGACGACTATTCCGCAATGCCCTTGCCACGAGAATCAAGCTCCGCACGCGTAGAATCTGATCAAATACAGTAAATACACATCAAATTAGACCAATGGAACGATACCTAGTCAACACAACTCAATTTACACCGAATTTCACAAAGTTGCCAAAACCCGACTTTCGGTACGCTTCTCGAAAAATTACAAAAGTCACATATTCGGAATCCTCATCTCGATACGAGTCTAGGCATATAAAATTTACAAAATCGGACTCCATTTGCCCACTCAAATTAGTATTTTTCTTCAATTTTAGGCCTAGGGCTCAAACCCACCTTTAATCTTTCATGTACAGGGAATTAACTAAGGATTTCATGTTAAAATGATGTAATTATGCCACAAAACTTACCTCCGATGAGTCCTCGACGAATTCCAGGCAATTTCCCGTCAATACCTTCTCTTAGAACTCAAAAATGGTGGAAAAATGACCCAAAATCGATTTTATCAACACACTGATTTTTTTCGTAAATCACTGTTCATAGGTTACTGTTCATGCGCGTCGACACTGTTCACCCGCGCGGTTAGTGTTCACGCGTGGGAATTACTATTCATACGCTGCAGAAAAATGCAGCAGCAATACAGAAATTGCAGCACACAACCATTTTCACTAAAATGGCTCTAACTCCATCATACGAACTCGGAATGCGACGATTCCTTTTCTTATGGCTCCGTAATTTCGATACGGATCCAGTGGTTCAAACAAAACTGAATTTGGATCTCATTTACTCAGTGCAACATCAATTTTGCTCGTTAAACAATTAATTCACATTTCGCGTTAAAAACCCAATCGCGACTTAATGAAATTAGACCAAACTTTCCAGATCAGTTCTACAATTCATTATCTAAATTCTCGAAGTCTCGAAATCAAATTTGAATCTCTAAAACTAAAAATAGACCTTTTGATCATTACATTTATGCTCAAACGACAAAAATCTTCCAAAAATAACCCGTTGGGTATCCGAATCACGCCCGAGACCCCCGGGACCCCGACCAATAACACCAACCAGTTCCAAAACATGAAACGAACTTGTTCCAAGCATAAAAACACCATCCTAAACATCAAAATCACCGATTACACACTGATTCAAGCCTAAGTTTCTTCAAAATTTCCGAAACTAACATTCGATCAAAAACCCGACCAAACGACGTCCGAATGACCTAAAATTTTGCGAACATATCCAAAATCACATAGCGAAGCTATAGGAATTGTCGGAATGCCATTCCGACCCCCGGATCAAAATCTCACCTACCGTTCGGATTTCGCCAAAATTCAACCTTAGCCAATTCAAGCCTATTTCTACACCGGACCTCCAAATTCAATTCCGATTGCTCCCCTAAGTCACAAATCACCTCGTGGAACTAACCGAAACATAAGAATCCGATTTCGAGCCCTCTAACTAAATAGTCAACTCCGGGTTGACTTTCCATATTCAAGTTTCCTTCAAAAAGACTATATGCTTCATTTTCAATCCAAATCACTCCTAACTCACCCGATAGACTCTAACACTGATATAGAAGCATAAAACATATAATTACAACATAACGGGGTGGTAATTCCCGTGACGACGGGCCGGGTCGTCACATTCTCCCGAACTTAAGCAAACGCTCGTCCTCGAGCGGACCCAAAGTTGTACTAGAAGCAACCCAATAGCTGAATGACCTTACCAAGCATATATTCGGGCGATCTCACGTCACCCTATCTCTCACAAGTCCGAAAACACCATATAGCTGAAACCTCACAGACCATCTGAATCATAAAGCAATTTGCACTCTCCGAAATCATATACCAAATGCTAATCCCATGCCTATGCTCAGGATACACTAGAATCCACTGCAATAACCCATACTCACCACTCCGGGTGAGATCATATGATGCCTCAAACAACCCAATCACTCGAGACAATAGTCTCTAATCACAACAATTTCCCGCGATAACCAAATACCAACTGAAAAACCTTTCTCATTAGCTAAAGTCTTAGTCCAACACATTCATATACTGCCCACGGCAACAGAACACGCGATATATCGAATCCATCTCTCAAGTCAACCATTCATGAATCCATTTCCCTTTTAACTGATACCACAATAGATTTCGGAGCTGAACCTCAATATTACCTTTCTAACCAGCTGAAATCACATATACTCACACTCATTATTGGCTCCATTGGTCATTTTGATTATAACACACCGCACTGGTGATATGACACCTCAACACCGGCCTAAGCCACGACGAGCACAACACAGGCTCCAATAAGAAACGTCTGAACATACCCAAATCATGACAACTGTCTCCAACAAAAGAACTGTAATTCATTTCCTCTGTACCATCATAACATAGAACTGAGATCGCGTCTCGCATTATAGAAATAGAGTACATGACTCCTTCTCGAAAGGTCATAACATCGCGTGGTCTTGCCACGACTCATGATTCTATCCAAACACTATTACTCATGAAGCGCCTCAAGTTACCAAGCTCAAAACAGTCAGCCACGCACATATTTAGGTCTGAACCCAAGCAATCAATCTCACCCACGGTGAAACAATTAATGTATGCTATCAAATCCTAAAAGGATACAACCGATGTGCCATTCGCCAAGCGATACTCAATACGGATTTTTCCTCAGAAGCCATGAAGTATTGTATACTAGGTAACATATAACCAACTCTATTTTCACATTACACCGTTGCGGCGTGCAACCCGCTCCAATGACATACTCGTGGCGGCGTACCACCCGATCCAGATACCATACCTGTGGCAGCGTGCCACCCGATCCAAATAACCCTCGTAAAAGAAATGCTTATCGAGTCGATTTGCTCATTACAGTAACAATATATAGCCTCAAGCTCGGCCACAAGAAACGCATCCAACAAAGTACCCCAATATCGGAACTGAATCCATGGTAAAAACCTCTGCGCTGATATCCGCCACCAAGGCCCAACTGACAAAGCAATACCCACCAGCCGTCCGCTGGTCCTGAGGTACAACTACCCCTCTGGGGCATACTCTGATGCACTCTGCTACGCTATTTGTGCCATACCATCATAGTCCATATCACATTAGTCTAGACAACCTGACCCATGACAACCAGTCAGCAATCACGTATCATAATCCGAATTCGTCATATCAAGTTAAGAGAGAGCCACTAGGGCTTTCGGTTTCCAATAATCACTAAATGGTGCCGATACACACGATATACAACCACTGCATAGGCAGACTAATGAGAACTTCAAGTCTCCAACACATATATAACACACGAATCACTATGCCCGATTCCGTACTTCACCGTACGAATACATAACGCACATCAAGCGTCCATTCATACCACGAAAGCCATTCAAAAATTTCACTATGCCATTAGCGACTCAAATATTACAGTCGATTCAACAAGAGAATGCTACCATACCACTAGATATTATCAGTTTACATTACTTTATCCTTTTGGACCATATTCCCTGCCAATTCACTAGAATAATTGTACCATTTTCCTTAATCACCAGAAAGATCGATTCTTATATCACCTGCAGCTGCCCGCGCTGCTCAATAATTTTGAATGACTCCCCATAAATTATGAACTGATCTCAAAACCTTGAATATGCCATTATCAACTTTCCATAACACATCTCATATACCATACCACACTAAGATAACATGGAAATTCATATTCCTTTCCTACGCCGAAAACATCGGCGCACTCAACTAGTCAAGGACTTTCATGATCCCATATAGAGAAAACTCGTTACACATTTCAAGCTTTGCATACCGACATGAATTATACTCATTTTCAAACCTCGGTAAAACACATCATAAACTCTTTCTCCCAATTACATTGCATAAGTTAAACTTCCAGGACTGAGTCCTTATACCAATATCGGGTTACACAACTGCCAACACTCAAAAGCTTTATTGCACAATATCTGCGAGACTCATTACTTCAAACATATACCAGAAATTAATCGTGTTCCTTATCATACCGTTTCGGTTTATTAACAAGTTGATCCATTTACCCAGTTTCCTTTCTGATTCATCCTTAATTTAATATTAGCCATTATCGTAGCACCATAATACATCAACTCATGTTACCACATAAGACTCGTACATAAGACCACACGGTCGAAGACACATAGGCCACTGAATACTCTCTCAATGTTTCCCAGAAGTACCACATTCTACAATACATTATTTTGGAGAACTTCCTGCGAGTTGAATTCGTTATCATTACCTTCCAGTACGGTTACATAAAATCCCATCATTCACATAATATAACACAAGTCTTGATCTCTTCTAACGAAACCACCGTCTTTAACCACATGCACAATCTTAAGACACCTGACTGTTACAAGCAAAATCTTGAACACCGCAAAATAATTCTCGGGCGTCATTCACCCTTATTCAGCTGTAATTCAACTGTCTTATTGAACAGAACCACTCGTGCCTTGCTAGAACTCTAACACCGCAGAACATGATTACATACAGAGACAATTAGCTATCTTTCCTTTCTATACACCAAACATTCCTTACCAACCTCAGTTCAAAACATCCTAGTATTTCTTCACATCTACGAAGCACCATAACCTTTATCAGAATTTTCCCAACATACTTAGAGATAGAACCAACATAGCACACAACAGTGTAATCAATTAATCAATAACAACCTCCCCAACTTGGCTCGGAGCCATACATCAAAGCACTCTTAGCCACTCATAGCATTCTTAATCAAATGATGCCACAAAGTTCTAATTAGATTAAACTCAAGTCATTTACAAGCTTCGGCGGAGATTCAAATCATCAGAAATATTGACTCTTTTGCAATTCTTGTATTCATTCACACACAATAGTTAAGCCCACTCTTTAGGTGACAACCTTTTCTAAGTCCCAAATTTTCCAAAAATTTTGACAGAGTTTCCTTTGTAATTTGGCGTATCCCCCTGCCAGAGAATCACCAAAACCATCCTAACAATACATTCACAACTCGACAAGACATCACAATGCATATCGACAACATTAGTCTCAATACTACACAAATTATATTATCAAAATTATTACATAAACATGCGCTGTACCTTCTCGAATCATAACACCTATCAAATACCTTTCAATTACACATGAGAGTCAACCCACCTACTTCGCCCCAATTTAGCATTTCAGCACAATACCTTCCACCAGGATACATATAGCATAATCACTTTAGTCTTCCTGAGTTTGAACTTGTTCCACTACACATAAGACACTTTATCTCCCAATTAAGAGATATGATAAATATTTACCACGCCCATAGCTCGGGCTACACAACAGATTACGATAAGAGTCGAACAACTAACAGCTCATCCATTATAAAGCCTCCCTAATACTCTACAGATCGGCACAAGGCCCCAAACATGGCTACTAGCCCAAATACAAAAATATGAGCCCAGTCTCAGTCATTATACACAGTGATTTATAAATCGGGAAAGATCAAGTCCAAATCCCAGTCACAATACCACCACGCTCATCACATGACGTGTGTTCCATCTCAACACATCATTGTGTAGTGCAATTACAGGGTTTCAGACCCTCAGTACATTATCTATTGCCACCACTCACAAAATAAGCACCTCGATGCTCAAGTAATAGACAAGGTCCAGCCTCAAGTCCTCCCGACTGGCCCAACATGATCTCACAGAGATTATATCTCGCCCCTCGATCGGGGAAATCACAAGCCATAAGGCAATTATACTACTGAGCGCTCGATGCGTACACAGACGTGTGGAAGAAATTTCAAAAAGTATATCTCAAGCTGAATCAAGTATGCACGATAAGAATTCCAAGAAGTGTGAAGTGTTTCCTAAAGGTTCGCAGCCTCCCGAGGATAAGTACAGGCGTCCCCGTACCGATCCACAAGACTCTACTAACCAGCTCAAGACTCATGAGGCCTAGTAAACCTAGGCTCTGATACCAACTTGTCAAGACCCCAAATCCGGTCGCGATGGCGCCAAGCACACTGCTAGGCCAGCCTGACCACTCAATAACAATAACGGAGCTAGGAGCTCACTTTATCCTAATTAAACATATCAAAACATGAATCGACAGTGATATATATATCGAAAATGGGGAACCAAGTCCCAACACATACCAACTCCCATAGACCGAAGGGTCAAGAGCAAGAGCCTCTAAAAGAACATAAGTGTAATAATTGTTTACAAGATACCAAGTGCGGAAAGAAATATCAATACAGAATCAAAAGATAGTAGGAAAGAATATCGGGTCCCGCGGACTCTGCAGCTACCTCGAATATCCTACAGATGTCGCCTCGAACGGCTACCGGATCACTGCTGAGAGGTACCTGGATCTGCACACAAGGTGCAGGGAGTAAACTGAGTACTGCCAGACTCAGTGGTAATAAATAGGGGTAAGACAGCGCAGATAAGAAATTTGCAATAAAGCACTATGTAAAGTTGTCATCAAATACCATGTCACAGAATCAATATCAACTGTACCTGTACCAACAAGTACCAGCAAAACAGTATAACAACTATCAGATGTAGCTAAATGCAATGCAATGCATGATATGACCGCTACGACGCGTAGCCCGATCCAATTTGGGTACCCATGCTCACTGTGGGGGTTCAGACTCCGGAGGGGCTCCTACAGCCCAAGCACAATATTACTGCGGCATGCAGTCCGATCCAACATATATACCGCTACGGCGCGTAGTCCGATCCATTACCAGTCAGCTAATATGCAAATACAGCCTCGTAGGCTCAAAAGTAGTTTTGAAAACCCTTTTTATCATTTTTCAGTTGGAAAATAGAAATATCAAGTTCCAGAGATTTGGAAATAGCATGATAATAGAAATAGCTACGGACTGGTAGTAAACTAGCATGTCAATATCATAAGACCATGATAACGATCCTCACGAGATCCAATAACTGGCTCACAGCCTACAAGTTACTCAACCGTCCAAGAAGGAGGTTCAACGGCTCAAGAGTAGCCAATATCACAATATAGTATGCAACCATCCGAGAAGGAGGTTCGACGGCTCAAGAATAGCCAATATCATAATACAATAACAACAGGTCGGACTAAGCCATAGTCCCCAATCACAATCGACCTCGCACTCTCAAGAGTGTGCATGTCTCGCCGCTATACAACGTCACAAAGTGGTATACCAGGGTTTCGAACCCGCTGGTCATCACCCACATCTATTACTCACCTCAATACAGCGCGACGACTATTCCGCAATGCCCTTGCCACGAGAATCAAGCTCCGCACGCGTAGAATCTGATCAAATACAGTAAATACACATCAAATTAGACCAATGGAACGATACCCAGTCAACACAACTCAATTTACACCGAAATTCACAAAGTTGCCAAAACCCGACTTTCGGTACGTTCTCGAAAAATTGCAAAAGTCACATATTCGGAATCCTCATCTCAATACGAGTCTAGGCATATAAAATTTACCAAAATCGGACTCAATTTGCCCTCTCAAATAAGTGTTTTTCTTATATTTTAGGCCTAGGGCTCAAACCCACCTTTAATCTTTCATTTACAGGGAATTAACCAAGGATTTCATGTTAAAATGATGTAATTAAGCCACAAAACTTACCTCCGATGAATCCCCGCTGAAACTCCCTTCAATCCCCATCCAAAAGCTCTCTAAATGATCAAAAATGGTGGAAAAATGACCCAAAATCGATTTTATCAACTCACCGATTTTTTTCCGGAAATCACTGTTCACAGGGTTACTGTTCATGCGCGTCGACACTGTTCACCCGCGCGGTTACTGTTCATACGCGGCAATTACTATTCATACGCTGCAAAAAATGCAGCAGCAATACAGAAATTGCAGCACACGGCCATTTTCACTAAAATGGCTCTAACTCCATCATACGAAGTCGGAATTCGACGATTCCTTTTCTTATGGCTCCGTAATTTCGATACGGATCCATTGGTTCAAACAAAACTGAATTTGGATCTCATTTACTCAGTGCAACATCAATTTTGCTCGTTAAATAATTAATTTATATTTCGCGTCAAAAACCCAATCGCGACTTGATGAAATTAGACCAAACTTTCCAGATCAGTCCTATAATTCATTATCTAAATTCTAGAAGTCTCGAAATCAAATTTGAATCTCTAGAACTAAAAATAGACCTTTGGATCATTGCATTTATGCTCAAAACGACAAAAATCTTCCAAAAATGACCCGTTGGGCATCCGAATCACGCCCGAGACCCCGACCAATAACACCAACCAGTCCCAAAACACGATACGAACTTCTTCCAAGCATAAAAACACCATCCTAAACATCAAAATCACCAATTACACACTGATTCAAGCCTAAGTTTTTTCAAAATTTCCGAAACTAACATTCGATCAAAAACCCGACCAAACGACGTCCGAATGACCTAAAATTTTGCGGACATATCCAAAATCACATAACGAAGCTACAGGAATTGTCGGAATTCCATTCTGACCCCCGGATCAAAATCGCACCTACCGTTCGGATTTCGCCAAAATTCAACCTTAGCCAATTCAAGCCTATTTCTACATCGGACCTCCATATTCAATTCCGATTGCTCCCCTAAGTCACAAATCACCTCCCGGAACTAACCGAATCTTCAGAATTCGATTCCGAGCCCTCTAACTAAATAGTCAACTCCGGGTTGACTTTCCATATTCAAGTTTCCTTCAAAAAGACTATATGCTTCATTTTCAATCCAAATCACTCCTAACTCACCCGATAGACTCAAACACTGATATAGAAGCATAAAACATATAATTACAACATAATGGGGTGGTAACTCCCGTGATGACGGGCCGGGTCGTCACAGATATATAAACAGAAGGTCCTATTATTTCAATCGTATTAGTCCAATGACTTATGTTGTTAACCCAATATAAACGGAAGGTTCTATTACATTAATGAGTACTAATTTAATATTTATTAGTCAATTAACTCAATACCAATCTAGGGGAATAATTAACTCATTTTTACATAAAAATGAGTTATTCTTAGTAATTCCCAATCATATTATATTAAATTTTTATAGGGCAATAAATGCAATGATGTAAATCATGTTATATTAAATTATAAATTATTGCTATAATTTATTTATAACAATAAATTATTGTATATTAACCATTTAATGTTCATAAAATCTTTGTTATTGTGGCCATATACATAATCTTAATGCCCTTAGCCACTTTCAATTAACCTAATATACACGTTCGATATAGTATAAAGTGATATATTTCATAATATGATATAACATTGTAGGATTACCTATAACATTACGCATTGTTATAGACTAGATATGTTAAAATTGTTCTCCTATATAACAATTTTATACGTATGGGATGAAATTATATAGGAGTCTTATGAATATGTTATTCCTTTACTACATTATATTAATCCACGGTATATAAACGGTGACAAAATGTTATATTGGTTAATATAAGGCATACACTTATATGAATAAAAACTTGTAATATTTTCATTTGTTAATACACTTATGAAATCACATATGTCTGCCGTACGTGGTTTATGATTGTATTATGAGTCCTAATAGTATTTATATCGTATTAGTTCAATGGACTTATGTATATATTAGCGTATTCCGCTAATATTTAAATATGTAATATGACATTTAACGATGTATATTATCATGTTAGACATAATCTTGGGACGCATATTCAATATAAATTAATAAATGACCATATACGTATAAATTTATATGTTCATAATGGGTAACAAGATGTAAATTTACGACTCAAATTTATTATGAAATTTGTATAAATTTGTGACTATTAGACTTATGATATTTTTGACATGACTAACTATATATTATTCACATAGTTAGTCTCATTTCTAACTATGTTACATATGAGTATATATAATAACATATTATTCCCATTATTATGAATAGTTATTGGTATGTTATTGGTATGTAGCGAATAATTTAGTTACTTTATTCTTATGCATATTATAATTTAGTCTATTAGTTGAATTATTAGTCAACTGTATACTCATAACTATGTGTATATATATTTATGAGTATATATAAATTTATAACTATAGTTGATTTTAAGTTATTATATCTAATATTAAACTATATTAGATATGTGTTTATAATGAGTAGTTAAATAACATACTCATTATAATAATCGTAATTGGATAATAAACTAATAGACTTAATTTTATAGTTATACTAGGCATATAACTAAACATGTACCCTCTTAGGTTTACATAAGATTAGGAGTTATTAGGTCCTATGGTCCAATGGTTTACATATATTTAAAACCCCTCATGTGGTATATAAGATATGATATTAGCTGTTATTGGGGAGTCCAATTCTATGAGCCAAAATTACTTATAAATCCGTGTATACCGTTTATACAATGGATATTTAATATTGTAATAGTTACCTCCACACAAAAATGATGTATACGATTGCTAAATTCATTAATTTAAGTTACATATATGACACATATATTCCCGAATATATTATATCTAATTATACGGACCCCAATAATGGTAATAATAAAATGACGTACCCATAATTTAGTACCCTTATTAATCCATAAATATAACTATCGTATAGACATTTCAATAGGAATATAATTTGAAATGTAACAAATTATATAACTCCGTTATATAATGACTATATCGTGGTTATGAACATATAAATTTTTACTTATTTATATCTATGTAAATTAACATAGGATTGTAGTTAGGACTACATACATATGTATTTATCATGCATATATAATTTAATAGTATTATCCTATACGTTCTAACATAGAACGTATGACATTACTCCCAATACGATATATAAACGGAAGTTCTTATGACTACAATCGTATTAGTCCAATCTAAGAATATACTAATTCACAAATCGGTCCCAACCATTTCACAAATATTGTATGACATCTTATAATATATGATCTTATACATATTATAAGAAATACATATATTTGTCATATATTAGTACAATCGTAGTATTCCAAGACATTTTTGGATTCACATGAGGTCAATTACTAAATAACATCGTAAGAACATAGATTGGACTTTGAAAATCATGCCTTTGAATCCACATATATTTAGTCATAGTGAATTTGAAAATCTTATATAGTATACGTTTATAAGATCATATATATTGTTATATTAATAGTATCATACGTCCACGTAAGACTAAACGTTAATATGTTAATAAACCTAGGTTTTCTCCGGTGACTATACCATTTAAAATTGTATTCTATTTCCGCTGTAATAGTGTTAATCCAATGAAATAATATTCATAGACATATAACTCAGTATTAATTTTAACTAGGATAATCCGCATATATAATACAATTGTATTAGTGAGAAAGATGGATTCATATACTAGGGTATAGATCCTGCACATATAGCCAATGGTTGTACATCTTTACCATTATTTTTTATAAATCAACCACAAATAAATGGCACAATGAAATCACATTCCCATTTTAGTAGTCAAGCATATTACCATTTTCTCGATTTATAAATACATAATGAATATTACTACGTTCATTTATGAATGAAATCACATTCATTCACTGCTCCCAACGATGGTAGTAGGACGATACCAATAGCATCATTTTTACAAATGAATTTATAGGTAATTATTAATAATATAATTAATAATTATATTATTAACATCAATTTAAATTGTGATACGTTATAAGTGTGGTAATATTCCGTATAATTTGGCCCTGATTAAATGTGAAGTATTTAGATTGAATATGATTTCATTCATATGCTAGGACGCATCGGCCTACGACAACCACATAAGTCCATTGGACTAATACGATTGTAGTCATAACAGATTGGGAGTAATGTCATACGTTTATAGTAATACGATTGTAGTAATAGACGCATAGGACCTTCCATTTATATATCGTGGTTGTTATTTAGTAATTGACCATGAATGAATATGATTTCATTCATATACTAGGACGCATCGGCCTATGACAACCACATAAGTCCATTGGACTAATACGATTGTAGTCATAATAGATTGGGAGTAATGTCATACGTTCATACTAGGACACATCGGCCTAAGACAACCACATAAGCCCATTGTACTAATACGATTATAGTAATAGGACCTTCCGTTTATATATCGTATTGGGAGTAATGCGATACGTTCATACTAGGACGCATCGGTCTACGACAACCACATAAGTCCATTGGACTAATACGATTGTAGTCATAGGAACAACTGTATATATATCGTATTGGGAGTAATGTCATACGTTCATACTAGACGCATCGGCCTACGAAAACCACATAAGTCCATTGGACTAATACGATTGTAGTCATAATAGATTGGGAAGTAATGTCATACGTTCATACAAGGATGCATCGGCCTACGACAACCACATAAGTCCATTGGACTAATACGATTGTAGTCATAGGAACTTCCGTTTATATATCGTGGTTGTTATTTAATAATTGACCGTCTATGAATATTATTTCATTCATATACTAAGACGCATCGGTCTACGACAACCACATAAGTCCATTTGACTAATACGATTGTAGTCATAACAGATTGGGAGTAATGTAATATGATTGTAGTAGGACGCATTGGCCTACGACAACCACATAAGTCCATTGGACTAATACGATTGTAGTAATAGGACCTTCAGTTTATATATCGTGGTTGTTATTTAGTAATTGACCGTCTATGAATATTATTTCATTCATATACTAAGACGCATCGGCCTACGACCACCACATAAGTCCATTGGACTAATACGATTATAGTCATAACAGATTGGGAGTAATGTCATACGTTCATAGTAATACGATTGTAGTAATAGACGATTGTAGGACCATCTATGAATAACACGATTGGGAGTAATGTCATACGTTCATACTATGACGCATCGGCCTACGACAACCACATAAGTCCATTGGACTAATACGATTGTAGTCATAGGAACTTCCGTTTATATATCTTATTGGGAGTAATGTCATACGTTCATACTAGGACGCATCGGCCTACGACAACCACATAAGTCCATCGGACTAATACGATTGTAGTCATAACAGATTGGGAGTAATGTCATACGTTCATACTATGACGCATCGGCCTACGACAACCACATAAGTCCATTGGACTAATACGATTGTAGTCATAGGAACTTCCGTTTATATATCGTAATGGCGTACGTTCATACTAGGGCGCATCGGCCTACGGCAACTACATAAGTCCCTTGGACTAATACTATTGTAGTCATAGGAACTTCCGTTTATATATCGTATTGGGAGTAATGTCATACGTTCATACTAGGACACATCGGCCTACGACAATCACATAAATCCATTGGACTAATACGATTGTAGTCATAATAGATTGGGAGTAATGTCAATCTGCCATGGGTGCCCTCACAAAATATTCAAGTAATCGAGTCTAGTAATAGGACAAGTTTACAAACCTCTCCTGCGATCACTATTAAGCATAAGAATATTCAATCGTATTACCCATAGACGTTCATACATCTTTATAACTCAAAATCTGAGCAATTAAGTGAAGAAATGGCTCCTTGTACATATCTATTCTCTCCCACTTATTGCGTGTACATGGTTGAATATTTTTTTTTATTCCCCTCCCAACTTAGGAGGATCTATAGTGTTCCCACACTTTCCCTTCACAGTGACTCGAACTCAGGACCTAACGGTCGTAGATGGAGGTGCTTACCAACTGAGCAAGCCTCACTTATCTATGATTAAATATACATTAGCGATTTGGTGGCCTAGAAGCGGGCGAATATGTATATACGGGACTTATGTATGACCATACGTGACCATTTAAATAATCAAAATCCAATGATGTGCCAACCACATATATGATTTGGTATTATATATAGTGTTAATCTATTGTCCTAATCAAAATATGATATCCAATTGTGTTATTTTGATAATATTGGGATTATATTATCAATATTATATCTTACCGTATGGACACGGCAATTTTATACTACTATTATTTGAATAGTCATTTGAAATAATATAATCATTAGATTCATAAGTCCATAGTTATACTATAATCATAGTAATAACGATGTTGTCACGACCCCAAATCCGATCGTGATGGCACCCAACACACTGCTAGGCCAACCCGACCAATCAACAACATTCATAGAGCTATGAGCTCGCCTTATCCCATTTAAGCATAACAATTGTAAAATAACAGTGATGGATATATCGAAACAGGGGAACCAAGTCTCAACGCATACCAACTCCCAAAGACCGAAGGGTCAAGAGTCATGAGCCTTTACAGAGTATACAAAGTGTAAATAGTGAATATAACTGTGCACAAGTGTGGAATGATCAGAACAAAAATACAGACAAACTGGAGAATCAGGTCCTGCGAACGCTGGCAGCTACCTCGACTGTCCAAAAGCACTCCCGAGCCGCAATAGAATCAGCTCCACTGTGATGTACCTGGATCCGCACACAAGGTGCAGGGAGTCGGGTGTGAGTACTTCCAACTCAGCAGTAATAAAAGTAAATAATGCTGAAGGGAAGAAAACCACGATAGGCACTATCTCATGCTACACAATACATAACTATCTTTTTATCCCTTTCTAGCATATGTGAGTAGATTATTTAGAAATCTCGATTTTTAGCTACTTTCTTTCATGATAATATACCAATACCTGGATACACTCTCAAGCAGTGCAAGTCCGCACTCAAATCAGCCCCTCGGGCTCAACACTCCTTATCAATTTACACCAGGAGATCTGGTCAATAAGGCAACTAATGCACGTGTGCTAGTAATGTATGAGTGCTGAATGTTATGCCACGTAGTACACGTAAACCAATGTATGTATGCCATGCAATGCATATGACCTCTACGGCGTGTAGCCCAATCCAAGCTCACTGTGGGGGTTCAGACTCCGGAGGGGCTCCTACAGCCCAAGCACAATATCACTACTAGAAAATAGGTCTATTGCAACAGCGGGTAAACCGTTGCAATTGATAGGATAACCGTTGCCATAGATGTATCGGAACGGTTCAGCAACCGTCACATCCGCTCCCGTGCCAATAGCTCTACAGCAACGATTTTGGTAACGGTTAACAGATCCGTGGCTACAGATAAAGCTATTTGCAACGGTTTTTCTTCTGCCTAAAGCAACGAGTATTCAACTCAATTGCAACGGTTTAAAACCGTTACCGTATAGTTTATGCAACGATTGTAAACCGTTACCATATTATTTACTATAATGGTGGGAAACTGTTACAATATAGTGTATTGCAACGGTTATGTAGGCTTTTGCAACGGTTATGTAGGCTTTTGCAACGCTTGTTTACAGCTATTGTAACGGTTTTATTGCGCTACCGTAACGGTTTTGTTTCTACTGGTCATTTTGTCAGATTTTATGGAACGATTTGCCATACCTATCGGAACGGTTCAGAATATCTATGGCAACGACATTTGTGCTTATTGCAACGGTTCTATTAGGCTATTTTAAACGTATAATTTACATTACCACCTGGAAATATTTGTAATTATAACATGGAAATTATTAAATAAAAAGATAAAACACTTCATAATCTTTCATATCCAATAAGCTAATAACGATAATAGCAAATTGTTTTACCCTTACATAAGTTTTAAAGTTCAACACTTCAAAAGTTAAAGTTTCAAAGTTCAAACACTTCAAAAGTTAAAGTTTCAAAGGATATAACAAAAGACTCCAAGAATATCGACAACTCAAAGTTCTTTCTTAAGTAAGGTCTATATCTTCACTATTTCCATCTTCCCTTTCTTCAGTTTCTCTACCTTCTCCACCTTCCCTTTCTTCGGTTGCTTCACCTACAAAAGATAATAAAAAAAGTCATTAAATAAGAATGTGCATTGTCAGCAAACTGCAATCAGAATGATTATTCAATTGTTACTACATTATTAACAAAACCACGTCAAGCTAAGCATCTGGAACAATTAAAAGCTGTTGTTTGTGAGTAACTGTTCTAGTGAGCATTACATTATTAACAAAGTGAGCAGTACATTGTTATAGTGAGCAGTACATTATTAACAAAGTCATTATTCAGTTGGAAGATTGCAAAACAGTTTGTCTGAGTAACTGTTCTTGCAAAGCTGTTGTTTGTGATCAGACTCAAAGGAAAAACTGCTTATTATTGAACGAAGTCTTCTCAATCATGGACAACGGGGAGGGAAGAGACAAGACCACAGTTTTTCTTAAGGTCCAGGCATAACTGTCGAAGAGTTAAAGATAGAGAAATATAAAACTGAAGGCATAAAAGACACATAATCGTAGACTCCCAGTACATTATTAAAAAGTCATTATTCAGTTGGAAGATTGCAAAACAGTTTGTCTGAGTAACTGTTCTTGCAAAGTTGTTGTTTGTGATCGGACTCGAACGAAAAAGAGGTCACAGTCCAAAGGGAACTTATGTTAATGGTATTTTCATTGTTTGAAATGGTTGTTGAACTCACAGGTGGATGCGTTCACTGACGCAGCATTCAAAGGGAACCCAGCAGCAGTTTGCTTACTAGAAGAAGAGAAAGATGACAAATGGTTGCAGTCTGTAGCTACCGAGTTCAATATGTCTCAAACTGGTTATCTCACTCAACTTACCCTATCTAATGAAGTTAACAGTTAACCCCAGATTTAGCCTTCTTTAGTTCACTCCAGTTACTAAGGTCAGCCTATCTAGCTAATTTCAGAACAACTGTTACTTAATTTGTTACTGGAAAAATGGAAATCCATATTGAAAGTGTTTGATAAGTTTCACTTTTTAGCAAGAAATTTCTTTTGTTCTTTGCAGGTAGATCTATGTGGACATGCAACGCTAGCAGCTGCACACTTTCTATTTTCCTATGGCTTAGTTAAAACTGATACAGTTGAGTTTTCAATTATGTCAGGAATTTTAACTGCCAAAAGAGTTCCAGAATCCAAAGCTCCAAATTCTCAGGACGCCTGGCCAACAGGTTACTCAATTAAATTGGATTTTCCTGTTGTCCAAGTAGCCGAGACGAATTCTGCTGATGTTGCTGCAATTTCTAAAAGCTTGAATGGTGCATCTGTGATTGAGATCAATGAGACGTCTCAGGGCTATTATGTTGTACGTATTATTTACCTTTTAACAATGAATACATCTGCTAGTAGTATAAAAATCCCACTTTGTTTGTTAAACAAAAGTTAAACTTGTGTTTTAAAGCTACCTATACAGCAGAAATGAGTTTCACCAAGCAAGCAACGATAACTTTCTATCGACATCACTTTTGATATTGATATAACATCACTTTAGAGAGAGTAGTGGCAGAAAAGCAACAGAAAAAGAAGGAGGAGGAGGACGAGAAGAAGAGTATGTACTAACCTCGATTATTACTCCCAGTAGATAGACGATTGATTATTTGCATCGCAGCTTGTCGTGCCGAGGAAGCATCTCCAGGTGAATGAGCATTGAAAGCTAGCATGCTGGGATCAACCCGTAAGTCTGGATTCAGACGCTTAAGTTGTGAAATAATGTTAACCGCAAATTGTAGTTCCATGGCATCTTTTTGTGCATTGAACTTTTCCTGCATTCTTTGTTGCATCCTTTCTTCCATTTCTACCATTTTTTGTTGCAGCATCTCATCGGTAGAACTTGAAGAGGTTCCAATATCTCCCACTTTTCTTTTTAAGGAAGTCTTGGTAACCCCACGTCCGTACAATCTTATTTTTACTTGAACGCCCTTCCTGATTCATGATCCGCTTACCTCTGTTAAAAAAAAGATACACATGAGAGCTAATACAAGTGGGAGAGAAACAAATGCAACGCAAAGGAATCAACTGCTTAATGGATTCAGAGGACTTTTCAGGAAACTGCAGTAGGCACTAACGCATCATGTCAGGACATACCATCTCAGGATATAGATATAGTGGATATTTTAAAGCAAGAAAATTGCAAAAGACATTGTAGAGCCCCTTTTCCCCTCCAATGACCACATAATACCAGAACAAAACAGCAAGGAGGAAAAAAAAAAGCTGACCCTCCTGCAGTTGAACATGGTTAGAGAACCTGGTAGAACAATATCACAATATTGCTAACGTTTCAGTGTAACATCCGTCATGAACTCTTAACCAGATTTTAGCTTTCTGAAACAACTCCACATTAATTGGTGGTCATTGCAAGGAATATACAATTTTGAGAGTACAAGCTGTAGACAGCAAAATAAATGATCTAATGTTTAACAGAGTAAGCTTAAAGACTCAAACATAGTTGTCGTAACTCGTAAGTTATGATACCGGAGTACTTAAACTGCCATATTCTGCTTGAATACCTTAAGAGGATGTTTCCAATCGACCCTCGGCTCAGGAAAGGAAGGGAATCAAACAAGGTAAAAAAAGTACACCAAGAAATCAGGGAAGAACGGGCAATCACTGATAACAATGGAATTAATGCTTCCACAATAACCAGCAGAAATAATTTATTATAAGCCTTATGCATTGATGCTAGTCCATGCTTCAAAATTTGACAGACATGTAAAGAAAATAAATAACTCTATGGTATCTGACACTCCCCTCAATCATCCATGATACTCATAACAGCATGCTAGTAAAAAAATTATCATGTATCTGTGCTGAATTTCAGTGTGCCAAATATAGCGGATGTAAAATAAAGAGTTTAAGCACGTACATCATCTTGTCTCAGGTCATCATTGACAGATTTTGCAAGTTGTCGGTATTTATTGCCATCGGAGCCAAAACATTCAACAACTTTTGGCGCATTTATACCATTCATCACACTGTAGAACACAATAGTTAAAACACAGGAGACCTATGATAGCTGTATTTGAGCAGCCTGTTGTATTGAACTACATCTAGAGCACTTAAACCATTTGTGAGAAAGCATGGGAGAAATTATATAATTGATTCTAGTTTTTCAATATAATACAAGAAGTACTATTTATAGCTATACACTACAAAGTACATATTACTCCTATTCCAATGTGGGACTAGACTTACTTGTATACATAACTATCTAACACCATTTATTGCACTCCGAAGCACAACAGTTTAAGTCGCAGGAAAACCATAAGAAACTGCTACATAATTCTTACGAAAAAAACACAATTTGTTAATGTTGATGAAGAATCAAACAAGGCCAAGGCGTCACGCTATCCTAAAAAAGCAACATCAGAAGTTTTACAGCAAATAAGAGTCTATACAAGAATGAGTGCTGCCCCGGATGTCATTTGATCCTATCTTCCTGCCTTGCACTATTTCGATGCCAAGAAAACTACTGGGCCCGAAACCATGACTAGTTTTAACTTCAAATAATGCATTTCACTCAATCCAAATTCATCTCAGAACTGCAAATATAGCATACTCCAACAAATGTTGCCTTCTGCAATAACTAATAAGCCACAAAATCTCATCAAAAAGAACATATGGTGCCCCCATAATTGCAGATAATGTCCTCGAGACTTCCTTTGCAAAGAGAAATGCATCATCTAGTGTGCAGTAAACTCATTGCTATGCTTAGTTCTTTACACGTTACACATTAGTTAGAAGAAATAGCCATTATTTGCTCTGAATTTGAAGCAAATCACAAGTGTTCAGCCTGTCATTCGATACAGACTATGTTAAAGCTTTAGTTTTGGAAAGAACCTTCACTTTAGAAATAATAGAAGAATAAACTCCAGTGGGTTCCTAAGAAAAAGCAGTTAAGAGAATAGACTTGCAAGTACAAAGTCTTGAAGGTTCCTAAGACCAAACTCTACTATCTGGTGGGGGGGTAGAAGCTTAAAATTGTGAAGAGAATCTAGAGGGCAAGAAGATATTTTGCCTCTCTATCAATGAGATTGCCAAAAAGATGGAAGTTCAAGAAACCAAAACACTTTAGAAGAAACAAAATGACGAGACTGAAGCATTACATACATAGGAAATGCATTACAGTTGTGAATATACAACAGAGAGTTCAAGAAACCAAAACTTTTTTTTTTTGAAAAAGCTCAAGAAACCAAAACATTTTAGAAGAAACAAATTGGCAAGACTGAAACACTACGTATATAAGGTGGCAATACAGATGTGAGCATACAATGGATAAAGTTCAAGAAACCAAATCACATTCTAAGAAACAAAATGGCGAGACTGAAGCATTATGTAGATACGAAAGGCAACATAGACGTGAATATACAATGAGTGAAGGAAAGAAGGCAGGTACCATCAAAAGGAAGGACAGAAGAGTAAACTTGTGCGACAACATAGCTTGACTGGATACAAAAATCAGACCAAACAGCCATTTTACTGATCCCCACTTACACATAATAACATAAAAATTTCAAAACAAGAAGAGCATAGAACTAAGATATAACCATAGTTTAACAGAAAATGAATACATCAAGAAAAAGAGCATGAGTGTAAGCATACCAGAAATCTCGTGAGCATTTTCACCTTGTGTTGTTGATCTTTTATTTACATGGATCTTAAAAACAATGTACTGTCTGCTATTGATCTCAGGGTAGATTTGCATTATTACTTTGCTAAAGGAAAAGAAATGTAGTCCAACACTAAAACTAAACCTGTAAAGATTGCAGAATCCTGCGAACCTTTCTGCTAGTATCTCACAAACTAACTATTCTAACCAAATAATTTACTTTACCAGTTTACCTTATTATACTAATCATTGCACTTAAGATTCAAAGTTCATCTCAAGCCTCATAAGCAGGTGGAATATTAAGAGAACCTTGAGGTTTCATTAAACCGACACAATGATCTTGCAGAAAGTGCAGTTTTCTACGAGAAACAGATTGCAGGTACCAACAAAAACTATCCCGATTTTGTGTTAATCGATTCATCGAACCCCTATCCCGACACATATACACACACATTCAAAAAGAAAAAAAATAGCAGAGCATTCAGAATATCTCCTGTACAAGTGATATTATGTATTCCTCAAACCGAGGCGAAAATCCTAAAAAAACAGATGAGGAGCGTAGGGTAACATCATGTACATAATTTGCTTTGGAACTTTTCACAAGTTCTAATCTATTTTCCATAAGTTTTTATATTTTACTCTATTTTGGAATATACACATAATAAAGCCACAACCCAACGGGACGGAACCCCCAAACCAACCCATACACATCAAAATCCATAAAATGACACAAGTTTAAGCGTAGATAAAGAATACCTGATGCGTCGAGGAGTGCATACACTACGCAACAGCTTCAGGCACTAAACTCCAGAAATTTGAAGCTGTTCTTCGAGCTTTAGCACCAAAAATTTGATTGTTAACACCAAACAAATGAATCCAAGCTTCAACCACAACTTCTCGACACCAATTAGAATAAAACCCCAAACCCAATTTTTTCAAATATTTACAAAAACAATGAACCCTAGGTAATCAGAGAGAGATATGGGGGTATCACCTATATTGCAGTGAAGAAGAAGATGACCAAGGTCATCGAAGAAAAAGAAGAAGATTTTGATAGTTGGAAATTTGGGGGTATCGCAGTGAAGAAGAAGAGAAGCATCTATATCGCGAAGATAACCTATATCGCAGTGAACAGAAGAGATGGCTCTGTAATATTTGGGTATGGCCTATATCTGGTTAGTCGGAAATTAAGTGACAAAGAAGTTTTTTATTTAATATGTATTATTAAAATTATTAAAAATTAAAAAATAAAAAGAATAGGGATTGTTTTGGCGGGTGTAATGAAATTTAGGAGGGAAAATTGGGGAGAAAAAATAACCGTTCCAATAGAAATTTATACAACCCAAGCGTTCCCGTAGATAGGTTTATTGGGACGGTTCAGATAACCGTTGCGCCAGATGAATCTATGGCAACGGTTATTTTGCAATTGCAACGGTGCTATAGGTAAAGCGTGCTAATATCACCTAAATGATACTGTAACGGTTACAACCGTTACCATACATATTCTATGGCAACGGTTTGTGAACCGTTGCTAAAATAACTGTTCCAATAGGTACATTTTCTGGTAGTGTATTAATATCACATCTGTTGCGGCGCGCAGCCCGATCCGTATACCACTGCGGCGTGCAGTCCGATCCATGCATGTGTATACATATGCTCACATAAATTGTCATGCCCTAACATATGGCTCTCGGCCCCAATCAGTCTAACAAATAATCAAGAAAGCCCTACGGCAACAATATCAAATTAGCTCACAGCTAAAAATGTTATTAAGACCTTATTCAAGTTTTTCATAACCTTATAAAAATGTTGAATAGCAAAATACCATTTTAAGCCTTAAATTTAGAATAAAATATGCACAGTGTTATCATGACAATGATACCAATCCCTGAAGGATCCAAATAATCGACACGAAGTGCAAGCATGATAATTAGTCCAATTTATTTCAACAATTAGGTGTTGTTATTTATTAAGCGGGACGAACCAAGTCACAATCCCCAATGGTGCTCTACCCTACGCCCGTTATCCGGCGTGCAAGTCACCTCGACACAGCACTAAGATGTGCAAGTCCGGGGATTACTAACCCTCGGGACATCATTTACAAGTATTACCCACCTCGAACCGACGAAAACTCATGCCCTCGACGCCTTAGCTCCTCGAACCGGCATCCACGCACGTCAAAACTAGCAAAAATCAGCACAAATATATCAAAATAGGCTAATGAAACATAACCCAATCGAAAGAAATCGAAAACTATCAAAAATCACGAAATTTGCAAAACCCGAGCCCCGGGCCCACATCTCGAAAAATTTCGAAACTCATATTTCCAGAATCCTATTCTCGCCACGAGTCCATACATATAAAATTTACCAAAATCGGAGTTCGGTTGGCCTTTCAAAACCCAAATTTTCGTTTTCAATATCTAGGCCACAATCCTTCACAATTTCTACCCAAATTCATGAAGATTGATGTTAATTCTACCATAAAATGATGTTTTTGAGTCAAGAAACTTACCTCCGATGATTTCCCAGCATTTTCCCGTGATTTCTTCTCTCTAGGGCTCAAAATTATGTTTTTTGGTATATGAACCCGTGAGCCCTCTGTTCTGCAATTTAACTCACTGCCTGAACATTTAACCCGACGCGATCGCAGCACTGGGCTCGCGATCGCGATGCACAAATCCTGGGCTGTCAACTTTTCCTCCACGCGATCGCGTGAACCTAGACGCGATCGCAGTGACCCACTTAGCGACCCTACGCGATCGCATCAATATACCCGCGATCGCGATGCAAAACCAGTCGACCTTACGCGATCGCATCTCTCTTCCTGCGATCGCGAAGAACAATTTTTCGGCCTCACTCCGATACACTACGTGATCGCAGACTCAACCTTGCGATCGCAGAGCTTCCCAGCTTTGCCCTACGCGATCGCAGAGCTCAACATGCTCCTCTTACGCGATCGCATACATAGCTTCGCGATCGCGAAGCACAAAAATTCTCTGCATTTATTGCAGCAGAAACAGCAGTGCCTTTGGCACAAATTGGTCCGTTTGGACCCCCGAATTTATCCCGAGGCTCCCGGGACCCCAACGAAAACCACCAACATACTCCAAAAGACGATACGAACTTGTTCCAATCATAAAAACATCATCCTAAACATCAAAATCACCATTTCCACACGGATTCAAGCCTAAGTTTCTTCAAAACTTTCAAAACTAACATTCAATCCAAAACCCGATCAAACGACGTCCGAATGACTTGAAAATTTGCAGACATATCCAAAATCACATAACGAAGCTACAGGAATTGTCAGAATTCCATTCCGACCCCCGTATCAAAATCTCACCTACCGTTCGGATTTTGCCAAAATTCAACCTTCGCCAATTCAAGCCTAAAACTACACCGGACCTCCAAATTTAATTCCGATTGCTCTCCTAAGTCATAAATGATCCCCCGAAACTAGTCGAATCTTCAGAATTCGATTCCGAGCACTCTAACTCGATAGTCAACTCTAGGTTGACTTTCCATATTCAAACTTCCTTCAAATATGCTATTTGCTTCATTTTCTATTCAATTCACTCCTAACTCACCCGATAGGTTCTATTATTTGAATAGTCATTTGAAATAATATAATCATTAGATTCATAAGTCCATAGTTATACTATAATCATAGTAATAACGATGTGCAATACCCACACCGAGTATTGCACATCTGCGGTGTAATTGAGGACTAATATGGCCTAAACAAGTGAATTATATAATCATAGTTTAGCCGAATGATATAGGCCGATGCTGCCATAATTAATAGTCATTACAGAATATTAGTATTTGTGTGGGAATATTCCTATGACACAGTAATAAACGGAAGACCTTATATTATGACACAAAGTATAGGCCTGTAGTAGCACGTTTATCATTAGAATTTCCTACTAGGGACTTTAAATGATCTAAGAATCTAGAACAAAAAAGGTGTCATATTAGAACAAGTATTTACATTGAAACAATATTACAAGATCGATTCAAATAATGTCAAAAAAGAAGTTGTACCTTTCAAAAAAATACATTCACCGATAATGTACTGGGCCACCTTGTATTACTTCATCCACAAGATGGACAGTTAAGTGTACCATTACAGTAAAAAATGCTGGAGGGAATAACATCTCCATGTGGTTAAGAGTGATTACAATCCGATCTTGTAGCTTTTCCAGGTCCGAGAGGCTCAAGCTTTTCAGACAAAGATGTCTAAAAAAGGAAGAAAACTCTACCAAAACTGCAACATGGTTTGGAAGCACATTACGAATTGCAATCGGCAACAATTGTTCCATAATGATGTGACAATCATGGCTTTTTAATCCAAATATTCGTTTTTGATCCAGATCAATACAACGAGATATATTACTTGCGTAACCATCTGGCATTAAGACATTCTTTAAAGTTTTTAGGAAAGATACTGTCACGACCTGGATTTTTCCCCCAACATCGGGATCGTGATGGCGCCTACTCGTGGTAGCTAGGCAAGCCACTGTATTCATACTATCCCGTTTTTAATAAAATTTCATAATTAATTTATCAACAAACCATAACTTTAATTAAATAAGTGCGGAAGACTTTATCGAAATAGTATTAAGCAGTTTCAAGGTAAAACCATGCTGAAATCCTCTACCCAAGACGTGGAGTCACCAACTCACGAACTACTACTGAATACTACACATAAAAGTCTGAAGGAAATATAACATAATTCTGTTTGTCTCGGAACAAAGAGACTACAGCTAATAACATAAATAAAGAGAGAGACGCCGGGCTTGCGGACGTCCGCAAGCTACCTCGGTCTCAAATATGATCAACTCCCACGCAATCGATTTACTGCTGCTGCTGCTCCTGATCGTAACCTGGACCTGTGCAAAAATGCACAGAAGTGTAGTATCAGCACAACCGACCCCATGTGCTGGTAAGTGCCTGGCCTAACCCGGCGAAGTAGTGACAAGCCTAGGACCATACACCCACATAAACCTGTGCAGTTCCATATATATGTATACCACAAATAACAAGAATTAACCAAGTAATACCACAATAAGGAATATCTCAAAAGAACGCAACAATTAACAACAGTTAATAAGTTTACAAGGAAAACAAAGTATAATGGAAACACAAGTAATATCAAGTCAAGGAATAGCAAGTAGTTGCACGGCATTACCCTTCGTGCTTTTACTCTCATCCTCACCAAATAAGCAAATAAAGTGCATGGCATCACCCTTCGTGCTTTTACTCTCATCCTCACTTCTATAGTACGGCATGATCCTTCGTACATGGTTCAATAACAAGGCACGACATGATACTTCGTGCATAATCAATAAAACATGGCACGGCATTAACCTTCGTGCATAATCAATAACAAGGCACGGCATTAACCTTCGTGCATAAATAATAAATTAAGGCACGGCATTAACCTTCGTGCATAAATAATAAATCAAGGCACGGTATCACCCTTCGTGCATTATCACTCTTACTCACCCAAATAACAATCACAATTAAGAGCAAAGAATGAAATAGTAAATCATAAACCGTCCCAACAAGGGCAATCAACAATCATCTTCACAACAAGTCTCGACAAGGGAGAACAATAACACTTCTACAACCCGGCAAGGGTTCAACAATTTATATTCAATTATGTCCCACAACAAGTATTAACAACGACTCACGGTCATGCTAGACGCCAAAGTATGGATGCTCGTCACCACAACCCATACACCGCACTCGATCACATAACACATATCACATAATCCTATTCCCTCAAGCTAGGATAGAACAAACATTTACCTCGAATGTTTATGAACAATTCAATCCGTGGAAATGCCTTTTCCTTTCAAATTTGGCTCCAATCCAATCGTATCTATACACAATTGATTTAATATCATCAATACTACTCAACAAACTAATTCATAAGGCCAATTACAACTTTTACAACATTCTCTGCCCGAAATAGTGAATTTCGACCCCGGGCCCACATGGTCGGAACTCGGGATTCGGACCAAAATCCGGTTACCCATCTCCCCACGAGTTCAAGTATATGATTTGTTTCAAAATCGGACCTCAATTCGAGGTCCAATTTCCTAATTCATAAAAAACCCTATATTCTACCAAAAACAAGAAATTCTACCATGAAAACCTTTGATTTCTATTGAAAAACATGTTTAATGTTGTTAGGAATTGAAAGAATTAAGTAAAAAGTGACTTACAATTGTTTTGAAGAAGAGGGAGTTCGTGAAGAATGGCCAATGGGTGTTTTTGGGTTGTGAAATGTGAAAAATGAAGCTGGAAATCGTGATTTACAGGTCTCCTGTGTTCGCATTTGCGAACATGGGTTCGCAATTGCGAACCCCGACCAATTTCTGGAGTTTGAAAAATAAGCTAAGGTTGGAAAGTTCGCATTTGCGAACATTTGTTCGCATTTGCGAAGACAAGGCAAATGCTGGGGGTTTCGCATTTGCGAAACAATGTTCGCATTTGCGAACAAGCTAGGCTTCTGGGTTTTGTCGCAATTGCGACAAATGCTTCGCATTTGCGAAGCCAGGAAACATACTGAAGGCCTCACATTTGCGAGGTTAAGTTCGCAATTGCGAACTCTGGCCCAGGTCTGCCAGGATCGCATTTGCGACCCTTTGTTCGCATTTGCGAACTTGGCTTGTTTCTGCCAGACATCGCATTTGCGATAAAGGGTTCGCATTTGCGAACCCAGCCTTGACCTGCCTTCTTCGCATTTGTGAGAAATGCTTCGCAAATGCGAAGCCAACAGCTGGGTGAAAAACCAGCAGTGCAAAAATTCAGAAATTGATCCTACGGCCTATCAAATCTTTACCCGAGCCCCCGGGCTCCAAACCAAACTTGTACACAACATCAAAAACACATTACGAACTTGTTCGTGCGATCACATCGCCAATATCACATCGTTTTCATCGAATCAAGCCTCAAGTTCATGATTTTCATACTTTTGGTTTTCAAAACTTTCAAACTTGGAACTCAACGTCCAAAAGATATCAAACGACATCCAAATGTCACCATCCTTTGCAGAAAGCACATATATAATATTTAAGACTTATACCGGGCGTCGGAACCAAAATACGAGCCCGATACCAAGGTCAATTAATTCATTTTCCTTTATCAATTACATCAAAAACAATTTCACAGAAAAATTCATAACTTGGGCTCTAGGCCTCAGAATTTGACTCCGGACGCATGTCCAATTCCCATATTTTCCTACGGACCTTTCGGGATCATCCAATCTCGGGTACGGGCTCCGTTTACCAAAAATGTTGACCGAAGTCAACCATATCAATATTAATATCATTTTTCTCCAAATTTCTCATAGAATTCATATTTTCTATCACAAAAACTTTCCGGCCACATGCTCGGATCGTGCACGTAAATCGAGGCAACATAGAATAAGGTTTTCAAGGCCTCAGAAGCTCGAAATGATTAATAAAATAAGTGATGACCCTTTGGGTCGTCAGAATCTCCACCTCTAAAACAACAGTTCGTCCTCGAACGGACAAAAGAAAGAAGTACCCGAGTCAGGAAACAAGTGTGGGTAGCGGCTCCGCATATCGGACTCGGACTCCCAGGTCGATGCCTCAGGAGGCTGACCTCTCCACTGAACACGCACAGAAGGATAACTCTTCGACCTCAACTGTCGAACCTGCCTGTCTAGAATGGCTACCGGCTCCTCCTCGTAAGATAGATCATTGTCCAATTGGACAGTACTGAAGTCTAACACATGTGTGGGATCGCCGTGGTATCTCCGAAGCATAGATACGTGAAAAACTGGATGCACGGCTGATAAGCTAGGCGGCAAAGCTAATCCGTAAGCCACCCCTCCCACTCTATCTAGAATCTCAAATGGACCAATATACCTAGGGCTGAGCTTGCCCTTCTTCCCGAACCTCATCACGCCCTTCATAGGCAACACTCGGAGCAATACTCGTTCACCAACCATGAAATCTACATCTCGAGCCTTACGATCCGCATAAGTCTTCTGCCTGGACTGAGCTAAACGCAATCTCTCCTGAATAGTCTTGACCTTATTCAAGGCCTCTTGAACTAAGTCTGTACCCAACAACCGAGTCTCTCCCGGTTCAAACCATCCAACTGGTGATCGACATCGCCTACCATACAACGCCTCATACGGGGCCATCTGGATGCTAGACTGGTAGCTGTTATTGTAGGCGAACTCTGCTAATGGTAGAAACTGGTCCCACGAGCCTCCAAAATCAATAACACAGGCTCGAAGCATGTCCTCTAGAATCTGAATAGTCCTCTCGGACTGGCCATCCGTCTGAGGATGAAATGCTGTACTCAACTGAACCTGGGTGCCTAACTCCCGCTAGACCGCTCTCCAGAACCGCGAGGTAAACTGCGTTCCCCGATCAGAGATAATAGATACTGGCACCCCATGGAGACGAACAATCTCCCTAATGTAAACTTCCGCTAACCTCTCCGACGAGTAGGAGACAGATACTGGAATAAAGTGTGCTGAACTTGGTCAGCCTATCATAAATGACCCAAATAGCATCAAATTTCCTCCGAGTCAAAGGAAGTCCAGTAACGAAGTCCATAGTGATCCGCTCCCATTTCCAATCGGGAATTTCAATCCTCTGGAATACACCACCAGATCTCTGGTGCTCATATTTCACCTGCTGACAATTTAGACACCGAGCGACATACGCAACGATATCTTTCTTCATTCTACGCCACCAATAGTGCTGCCATAAGTCCTGGTGCATCTTCGCAGCGCCCGGGTGAATAGAATACTGCGAACTATGGGCCTCCGCTAAGATTAACTCTCGAATCCCTTCGACATTGGGCACACAAACTCGACCTTGCAATCTCAATACCCCATCATCATCTAGATTTACCTTTGTGGCACCTCCTCGCTGTACTCTGTATCTCTCAAATCACGCAAATGAGGATCATCAAATTGCCTCTCACGGATACGCTCTAATAGAGAAGAACGAGCGACCGTGCGGGCTAAGACCCTGCTAGGCTCAGAAATGTCTAATCTCACGAACCGGTTGGCTAAGGCCTGGACATCTAGTGCTAATGGTCTCTTACTGACCGGAAGGAATGCAAGACTACCCATGCTGGCATACTTTCTACTCAATGCATCGGCCACCACATTGGCCTTACCTGGGTGATATAAGATAGTAACATCATAGTCTTTTAGCAACTCTAACCATCTCCGCTGTAGTAGATTTAGCTCCTTTTGTTTGAACAAGTACTGTAGGCTTTTGTGATCAGTGTACACCTCACATGTCACACCATATAGATAATGCCTCCAGATCTTTAAGGCATGAACCACTGCTGCTAACTCAAGGTCATGAACTGGATAATTCTTCTCATGTATTTTTAGCTATCTCGAAGCATAAGCGATAACCTTACCATCCTGCATCAATACCGCTCCAAGCCCTGTACGAGATGCGTCACAATACACTGTATAAGGCCCTGCACCTGTAGGTAGTATCAACACTGGTGCGGTGGTCAAGGCTGTCTTGAGCTTCTGAAAGCTCGCCTCATACTCCTATGACCACTGGAACTGGACACCCTTCTGGGTCAACCTTGTCATCGGGGCTGCAATAGAAGAAAAACCCTCTACAAATCGATGGTAGTGACCTGCTAATCCCAAGAAACTCAGGATCTCAGTCACTGAAGCTGGTCGAGGCCAATTTTGGACTGCCTCAATCTTCTTTGGGTCTACCTGAATACCTTCTACTGATACAATGTGACCCAGAAATGCTACCGAACTCAGCCAGAACTCACATTTAGAAAATTTGGCATATAGTTGGTTATCTTTCAGAGTCTGAAGAACCACTCTGAGGTGCTGCTCGTGCTCTTCCTGGCTGCGGGAGTACACCAGGATGTCATCTATAAAGACTATCACGAACAGATCTAAGTAAGGCCTGAATACCCGATTCATCAACTCCATGAATGCTGCCGGGGCATTGGTCAACCCGAAGGACATGACCAAGAACTCATAATGCCCATATCTAGTTCGAAAGGCTGTCTTAGGAATGTCAGCCGCCCTGATCTTCAGCTGATGGTAGCCTGACCTCAAGTCTATCTTTGAGAATACCCTCGCTCCCTAGAGCTGGTCAAATAAATCATCAATCCTCGGCAGTGGATACTTATTCTTTATTGTCACTTTGTTCAATTGCCGGTAATCAATACACATCCGTATCGAGCCATCTTTCTTCTTTACAAATAATACAGGTGCTCCCCAGGGGGAAACACTGGGCCTGATAAAGCCCTTCTCAAGAAGGTCCTGCAACTGATCTTTTAACTCTTTTAACTCCGGCGGGGCCATACGATAGGGTGGAATAGAGATGGGCTGAGTGCCCGGTGCCAGATCAATACAGAAATCAATATCCCTGTCGGGTGGCATGCCCGGCAGGTCTGAAGGAAAAACCTCAGGAAACTCCCGTACAATAGGGACTGACTCAATGGAAGGAACCTCTGCGCTGGAATCACGAACATAAGCCAGATAAACTAGACACCCCTTCTCGACCATGCGTCGAGCCTTAACATAGGAAATAACAGTGCGAACGGAGTGGCTTGAGGTACCTTTCCACTCTAGTCGGGGTGATTCTGGCAAGGCCAAGGTCACGGTCTTAGCATGACAATCTAGAATAGCATGGTATGGGGACAACCAGTCCATCCCCAATATGACATCAAAATCCACCATATCCAAAAGCAACAGATCAATACGGGTCTCAAGACCCCCAAATATAACTACGCACGATCGATGCATCCGGTCGACTACAATGGAGTCACCCACCGGTGTAGACACATAAACTGGAATATCCATAGCATAGCTGGGCACGGCCAAGTACGGTGCAAAGTAGGAAGACACAAATGAATATGTATATCCAGGGTCAAATAATACTGAAGCACCTCTGCCACACACAAGAATGGTACCTATAATCACGACATCTGATGCCTCTACCTCTGGCCTGGTCGGTAAAGCATAGAATCGGGGATCAACACCTCCCCTCTGAGCTACATCTCTGGGACAGTCATCCACTGGCTGACCTCTACCTCTAGCTGGACGGTCTCCACCTCTACGGTCTCGACCTCCACCTCTATAATCTCTACCCCCGCCTGTGGCTGGCTGGGCAGGCTGAGGGTCAGCTGGGGCCTGAATCATAGGACGAGGACCTCGCCTGCTGAGAGTTGCCCGCTGCTATAGGGCAATTCCTGATAAAATGACCTGGGTCACCACAACCGTAGCAACTCTTAGACTAATAGGGCTGCTGGCCCTGACGACCCGAATGGCCTCCACGAACACTCTGAAGAGGCTGAGCATTAATAGGAGGCTGATCGGAATAATGCCCATGAAACCCACGATCACCTGGTCCACCCTGTGAAGCCTGAAAGGGCGAAATGGAAAGGCTTGGAAGACTGGCCTCTGTCAAAAGATTCTCTGCCACCAGAAGAAGAACCACTAAACCTGCCTGAATGACGAGGCCTCTTGTCTGAAGAATATCCACCTCCCCGAGCAATAGCCATCTCAACTCTACGTGCTGCATTAGCTGCCTCCTGAAATGATATGTCACTCCCCACGCCCATAGCCATCTGGAGTCTAATTGGCTGATTAAGCCCATCTATAAACATGCGGACCCTCTCCCGCTCTGTGGGGAGTATCACCACTGCATGACGAGCCAAATCAACAAATCTCGTCTCATACCGAGTGACCGTCATAGTGCCCTGATGGAGGCGCTCAAACTGCCTCCGAAGTGCATCCCGCTGAGTAGCAGGGAGAAACTTCTCCAGAAATAGCTCTGCAAACCGATCCCATGATAAAGCTGGGGACCCTGCTGGTCGAGTCAGACAATAATCCCTCCACCAAGTCTTGGCGGATCCTGAAAGCCTGAATGTACAAAAGTCCACTCCATTGGACTCCATTATCCCCATAGTCTTGAGGATCTCATGGCAACTGAATAAGAAATCATGAGGATCCTCTGATGTGGCACCACTGAAGGTAGTGGTAAACAGCTTAGAGAACCGATCAAGTCTCCATAAAGAATCAGAAGTCATGGCCGCTCCATCTCCGGTCTGAGCTGTGGTACCTGATTGAGTGGCCATAGCTGGCTGAACCACTGGTGCCTGAGGATGAGGAGCTACTGGCTCCGGAGTACGAGCAATAGGAGTCTGGGCCCCTCCTCCAACCTGAGAAGCGGATGGTGCAACTGATAATAAACCTGCTCTGGCAACGCTGTCCATAAATCCTGCTATCCTGACCAAAGCCTCCCAAAGATCCGGGGTAAATAAAGCCTCTCCTGGGACCTGAGCTGGGCCCACTGGAGCTGCTGGGACTGGAACCTCCTCGTCAATCTCAATATGAGGCTCCACCTCTGGAGTAGCTGCCTGGGGCTGAGCTCTACCCCTACCACGGCCTCTGATACGGCCTCGGCCCCTGCCCCTCACGGGAGCTGCCTAGGGCTCGGGCTGCTGGTCAGCGGACGAAGAAGCTCGTGTCCTCACCATCTGCGAAAGGACATAATATAAGTTCAATCGGTATTTGAGGAACAAGTCGCACGACAAGAAAGAACAAATGAGAGACTCTTTCCTAACTCAATAGACTCTGGAGGACAAGTACAGACGTCTCCGTATCTACCTCTCAAACTCTACTAAGCTTGTTCATGAGTGGTGAGACCTATGTAACCTAGAGCTCTGATACCAACTTGTCACGACCCGGATTTTTCCCCCAACATCGGGATCGTGATGGCGCATAATCGTGGTAGCTAGGCAAGCCACTGTATTCATACTATCCTGTTTTTAATAAAATTTCATAATTAATTTATCAACAAACCATAACTTTAATTAAATAAGTGCGAAAGACTTTATCGAAATAGTATTAAGCAGTTTCAAGGTAAAACCATACTGAAATCCTCTACCCAAGACGTGTAGTCACCAACTCACGAACTACTACTGAATACTACACATAAAAGTCTGAAAGAAATATAACATAATCTGTTTGTCTCGGAACAAAGAGACTACATCTAGTAACATAAGTAAAGAGAGAGACGTCGGGCCTGCGGACGTTTGCAAGCTACCTCGGTCTCAAATATGATCAACTTCCACGCAAAAGATTTACTGCTGCTACTCCTGATCATAACCTGGACCTGTGCAAAAACGCACAGAAGTGTAGTATCAGCACAACCGACCCCATGTGCTGGTAAGTGCCTGGCCTAACCCGGCGAAGTAGTGACAAGCCTAGGACCAGACACCCACATAAACCTGTGCAGTTCCATATATATGTATACCACAAATAACAAGAATTAACCAAGTAATAACACAATAAGGAATATCTCAAAAGAACGCAACAATTAACAACAGTTAATAAGTTCACAAGGAAAATAAAGTATAATGGAAAAATAATTAATATCAAGTCAAGGAATAGCAAGTAGTTGCACGCATCACCCTTCGTGCTTTTACTCTCATCCTCACCAAATAAGCAAATAAAGTGCACGGCATCACCCTTCGTGCTTTTACTCTCATCCTCACATCCATAGTACAACATGATCCTTCGTACATGGTTCAATAACAAGGCACGGCATGATCCTTCGTGCATAATCAATAAAACATGGCACGACATTAACCTTCGTTCATAATCAATAACAAGGCACGGCATTAACCTTCGTGCATAAATAATAAATCAAGGCACGGCATTAACCTTCGTGCATAAATAATAAATCAAGGCAAGGCATCACCCTTCGTGAATTATCACTCTTCCTCACCCAAATAACAATCATAGTTAAGGGCAAAGAATGAAATAGTAAATCATAAACCGTCCCAACAAGGGCAATCAACAATCATCTTCACAACAAGTCTCGACAAGGGAGAACAATAACACTTCTACAACCCGACAAGGGTTCAACAATTTATATTCAATTATGTCCCACAACAAGTATTAACAACGACTCACGGTCATGCTAGACGCCAGAGTATAGATGCTCGTCACCACAGCCCATACACCGCACTCGATCACATAACACATATCACATAATCCTATTCGCTCAAGCTAGGATAGAACAAACACTTACCTCAAATGTTTATGAACAATTCAATCCGTGGCAATGCCTTTTCCTTTCAAATTTGGCTCCAATCCAATCGTATCTATACACAATTGATTTAATATCATCAATACTACTCAACAAACTAATTCATAAGGCCAATTACAACTTTTACAACATTCTGCCCGGAATAGTGAATTTCGACCCCGGGCCCACATGGTCGGAACTCGGGGTTCGGACCAAAATCCGGTTACCCATCCCCCCACGAGTTCAAGTATATGATTTGTTTCAAAATCGGACCTCAATCCGAGGTCCAATTTCCTAATTCATGAAAAACCCTATATTCTACCAAAAACAAGAAATTCTACCATGAAAACCTTTGATTTCTATTGAAAAACATGTTTAATGTTGTTAGGAATTGAAAGAATTAAGTAAAAAGTGACTTACAATTGTTTTGAAGAAGAGGGAGTTCGTGAAGAATCGCCAATGGGTGTTTTTGGGTTGTGAAATGTGAACAATGAAGCTGGAAATCGTGATTTACAGGTCTCTGTGTTCGCATTTGCGTACATGGGTTCGCAATTGCGAACCCCGACCAATTTCTGGAGTTTGAAAAATAAGCTAAGGATGGAAAGTTCGCATTTGCGAACATTTTTCGCATTTGCGAAGACAAGGCAAATGCTGGGGGTTTCGCATTTGCGAACAAGCTAGGCTTCTGGGTTTTGTCGCAATTGCGACAAATGCTTCGCATTTGCGAAGCCAGGCAACATACTGAAGGCCTCGCATTTGCGAGGTTAAGTTCGCAATTGCGAACTCTGGCCCAGGTCTGCCAGGATCGCATTTGCGACCCTTTGTTCGCATTTGCGAACTTGGCTTGTTTCTGCCAGACATCGCATTTGCGATAAAGGGTTCGCATTTGCGAACCCAGCCTTGACCTGCCTTCTTTGCATTTGCGAGAAATGCTTCGCAAATGCGAAGCCAACAGCTGGGTGAAAAACCAGCAGTGCAAAAATTCAGAAATTGATCCTACGGCCTATCAAATCTTTACCCGAGCCCCCCGGGCTCCAAACCAAACTTGTACACAACATCAAAAACACATTACGAACTTGTTCGTGCGATCACATGGCCAATATCACACCGTTTTCATCGAATCAAGCCTCAAGTTCATAATTTTCATACTTTTGGTTTTCAAAACTTTCAAACTTGGAACTCAACGTCCAAAACATATCAAACGACATCCGAATGTCACCAAACTTTGCAGAAAGCACATATATAATATTTAAGACTTGTACAGGGCGTCGGAACCAAAATACGAGCCCGATACCAAGGTCAATTAATTCATTTTCCTTTAATAATTACATCAAAAACAATTTCACAGAAAAATTCATAACTTGGGCTCTTGGCCTCAGAATTTGACTCCGGACGCATGTCCAAGTCCCATATTTTCCTATGGACCTTTCGGGACCATCCAATCTCGGGTCCGGGTCCGTTTACCAAAAATGTTGACCGAAGTCAACCATATCAATATTAATATCATTTTTCTCCAAAGTTCTCATAGAATTCATATTTTCTATCACAAAAACTTTCCGGCCACATGCTCGGATCGTGCACGTAAATCGAGGCAACATAGAATGAGGTTTTCAAGGCCTCAGAAGCTCCAAATGATGAATAAAATAAGTGATGACCCTTTGGGTCGTCACAGATACTTTCTTCTCTTTTGGAATTGTAAAAGCAGCAAGCCGATAATCATCTTTCTCATCTGGCCAAAGATCACGCCTTACACCCATATCTCGTAGATCTTTTTGAGCCTTAACATGATCCTTCGATTTTTCTTTATCATTTAGCAAACAGTATATAATATTATCAAACACATTCTTTTCAATATGCATTGAGTTTAAATTATGGTGTAATAAGTTGAATTCCCAATATGGAAGACTGAAGAATATGCTTTTTCTTCTCCATTGCTGAGTTACATCTTCCCCAACACTCTTTTGCCTATTTCTTTTTCTTTTATCATTCAACTCCGCTGCTTTCCCAAATGTGATATCAATATCTTTCACTTGTTGTAAAATGTCGGACCTAGATAACTTATTTGGGGGGGGGGGGCTCTCTTCCACATTTCCATCAAAACGAAGCTTCATCAATCCAAATTTGTGATTTCTTGCCAAGAATCGAGGATGGCCAATAAAGCACCACTTTCTACTATGCCGAAGTCGATAAGGTTCTGTATCAAAATTATAAGAGTGATCCCATCTTTGTTAGCACCCTCCGCATGCCATCTCATATGCTCTGCCGTCTTAGATCACATGAACAATCTTTGCAACCTTGATTTTAATGGGAAGTAACGCAAAACTTTTGCCGGCTTTTTTTTTTGCTTCTTCGTTGTAGCAGACTGCTTCTTCTTACCTGAAGCAGTCACAACATTTTTATTGCTTTTTTTATCAGGCTTCCACCTAAAAGTGTGACAATACTTGCATGTTTCCTCATCAATATCATCTTCCCAGTACAACATGCAGTCATTTGGACAAGCATCAATCTTAACATAATTAAGACACAACTTATTTATGGTATTCTTGGCCTCATAAAATGAATTAGGGATTTTTGCAAATTTAAATGCATCCCTAAGTAGATCTAGTATCATACTCATCCCCTTGTCACTCAGCCCAGATAAGCATTTTATGTCATATAACTTTAACAAAAACTCTAACTTTGAGTATTTGGACCCTTCGTACAGTTCTTGATTTTCATCTCTAAGCAAGTCAAAAAAGTCTTTGTTGTATGAAGCTGGCATTCCGTTTAACATTTCTTCTTCTCCCACGGCTTATAATTTATATAATAATCGGATATAATTGTTCACAAATATATGGCACTATGAATACATTGTATTCATATGGTCGTAAGTTGATGATATGTGGTTAAGTAAATACGTATGACTATATCCATTTATAAATACTAAGATTGTAGGCCATATATTAGTACATATCTAATACATCCTAAATAAGGTACAAAAATACCCTATTGAGTCATATATATTTTGATTCAATTATATTTAATCCGTATTAACTACATATCTTGGTGTTATGGAGAATCACTCATAGTTACAAGTCCTAGATAGTTATAAATGAATATACTCGAGCCCCTATGACCTTTTGTGTTGATCGTCCCAATTTTGTTAATGCGTCCTAGTATTTGAATGAAATCATAATACCGTATCGTACTAATCGTTTATGCTGGATAAATCCCAACTCATACATTTATAAGTCTAAATGTAGTATCCATTTGAGTATGACCGAATACCATATAAATTGTTCTCATACTTTTGCTAGTGTTTACTATTAGTTGCTATAATCTAGTATTAGTCAACTGGTCGATGTAAAAGGGAGTATGTGGGGTAATAATATTCACCATATTATATAGATATTGAAATTGGCCTATGACAACCACATAAGTCTATTGGACTAATACGATTGTAGTTAGAAATTGACTGTAAATGAATATGATTTCATTCATATACTAGGACGCATCGGCCTAGGACAACCACATAAGTCCATTTGACTAATACGATTGTATGACATTACTCCCAATACGATATATAAATGGAAGTTCCTATGACTACAATCGTATTAGTCCAATGAACTTATGTTGTTGTCGTAGGCCGATGCGTCATAGTATGAACGTATGACATTACTCCTAATCAAATTTTGATAGTATATGCATAGGTAATCATATTAGTAAACGGGCCTATATGGTTGCTATAGGCCGATGCATATGGCCCTAGTATATGAATGAAATTATATTCATAGATCAATTACTAAATAACAACAACGATATATAAACGAAAGTTCCTATGACTACAATAGTATTAGTCAAATGGAATTATGTGGTTGTCGTAGGCCATTGCGTATGACCTTAGTATGAACATATGATATTACTCCTAATCAAATTTTGATAGTATATGCATATAGGTAATCATATTAATATACGAGCCTATGTATAATCGTATTACTATATTCTCAACAATATATAATTGTGTCCACATTATATTCCTTATCGTCAATAACGATATTACAATCGTCTATGATTCATATACTCGGGGTTGGCTAGTACGTATCCTACGATTGACATTACAAAAACACCAATATTATACTAATTAGCCTATTTATATATCCGATTGTTATGGTATTATTTTATCCCATTATTATGGTAATATTTATAATACTAGGACCTGTAACTACAATTGTCATGACCACGGATACATTCCCTTGGTCGTAGGCCCAGATATTGGACTACCTGATATACCATTATTTGACTAAACGTATCATATTTATTCACGGTCAATATTGTGACGATCCGGCCCGTCGTCATGGGAATTACCACCCCGTTATATTGTAATTTCATGTTTTATGCTTTTATATCAGTGTTAGAGTCTATCGGGTGAGTTAGGAGTGAATTGGATTGAAAATGAGGCATATAGCCTTTTCGAAGGAAACTTGAATAAGGAAAGTCAACCCGGAGTTGACTATTTGGTTAGAGGGCTCGGAATTGGATTCTGATGATTCGGTTAGTTCCGGGAGGTGATTTGTGACTTAGGGGAGTAATCGGAATTGAATTTGGAGACCCGGTGTAGAAATAGGCTTGAATTGGCTAAGGTTGAATTTTGGCGAAATTCGAACGGTAGGTGAGATTTTGATCCGGGGGTCGGAATGGAATTCCGACAGTTGCAGTGGCTCCGTTAGGTGATTTTGGATGTGCCTGCAAAATTTCAGGTCATTCGGACGTCGTTTGGTCGGGTTTTTGATGGAATGTGTAATTCGAAAATTTTGAATAAACTTAGGCTTGAATCCGTGTGTAATTGGTGATTTTGATGTTTAAGAAGGTGTTTTTATGATTGGAACAAGTTCGTATCATGTTTTGGGGTATGTTGGTGGTTTTCGTTGGGGTCCCGGGGGCCTCGGGGTGAATCCGGACCATCATCCGGCATTTGGAAGCAAGAAATGGTCTGCTGTAAATTGCAGATCACTGGGCATGAAATAAGCCTTCGCGTTCGCGAAGGCAAGTTCCGCGTTCGCGTAGGCCAGGTTCAGTAAGGCATCGCGTTCGCGATGGCAATGCCGCGTTCGTGTAGGCTGGGGCCAGTTGGCCATCGCGTTCGCGATGGGTTGGGTCGCGTTCGCGTAAGAGGAAAAGGTAAGGCATCGCGGACGCGTGACTTCACGTCGCGTTCGCGTAGAGTAAAAGTCAGGGGGCTGAGGAGTTGATCTTCGCGGACGCGTGAAAGAGTGCCGCGTTCGCGATGAAGAAGAGGAATAAGGCATCGCGTTCGCGTGAGAGGCGTCGCGAACGTGATGAAGAAAATAGGCTGGCAGTGAAGTTAAAACCAGAACTGGTCAGTCGCGGGTTTAATACCCAAAACCTCCATTTTTGAGTTCCAAGAGAAGAAATTGACGGGAGATTGCTGGGAAATCATCGGGGTTTCGTTGGAGGTAAGTTTTGTGGCTTAATTACATCATTTTAACATGAAATCCTTGGTTAATTTTCTTTAAATGGGAGATTAAAGGTGGGTTTGAACCCTAGGCCTAAATTGAAGAAAAATACTGATTTGAGTGGGCAAATAGAGTCCGATTTTGGTAAATTTTATATGCCTAGACTCGTATCGAGATGAGGATTCCGAATATGTGACTTTTGTAATTTTTTGAGAAGTATACCAAAAGTCGAGTTTTGACAACTTTGGGAATTTTGATGTAAATTGAGTTGTATTGATTGGGTGTTGTTCCATTGGCCTAATTTGTTGTATTTCTGCTGTATTTGATCAGATTCTACTCGTGCGGAGCTTGATTCTCGTGGCAAGGGCATTGCGGAGTAGTCGTCGCGCTGTGTTGAGGTGAGTAATAGATGTGGGTGATGACCAGCGGGTTCGAAACCCCGGTATACCACTTTGTGACGCTGTATAGCGGCGAGACACGTACTCTCTTATGAGTGCGGGGTCGATTGTGATTGGGGACTATGGCTTAGTCCGACCGGTTGATACTATATTGTGATATTGGCTATCCTTGAGCCGTTGAACCTCCTTCTCGGATGGTTGCATACTATATATTGTGATATTGGCCACTCTTAAGCCGTTGTACCCCCTTCTTGGGCGGTTGAGTATACATGTGGGCCGTGAGCCAGTTATTGGATCCCGCAAGGATCGTTATCATTGTCTTATCATATTGACATGTTAGTTACTACCAGTCCGTAGCTATTTCGGTTATCATGCTATTTCCAATCTCTGGAACTTGATATTACTGTTTTCAACTTAAAAATGATAAAAAATGTTTTCAAAAACTACTTTTGAGCCTGCGAGGCTGTAATTGCATATTAGCTGACTGGTAGTGGATCGGGCTGCGCGCCGCAGCAGTATATATGTTGGATCGGACTGCACGCCGCAGTGATATTGTGCTTGGGCTGTAGGAGCCCGTCCGGAGTCTGAACCCCTACAGTGAGCACGGGTACCCAAATTGGATCGAGCTACGCGTCGTAGGAGTCATATCATGCATTGCATTGCATTTAGCTACATCTGCTAGCTGTTACACTGTTTTGCTGGTACTTGTTGGTACATGTACAATTGATATTGACTCTGTGACAGGGTATTTGATTACAGCTTTACATAGTGCTTTATTGCGGATTTCTTATCTGCGCTGTCTTACCCTTGTTTATTACCACTGAGTCCGGCAGTACTCATTTTACTCCCTGCACCTTGTGTGCAGATCCAGGTACCTCTCAGCAGTGATCCAGTAGCTGTGCGAGGCGACATATGTGGGATATACGAGGTAGCTGCAGAGTCCGCAGGACCCGATATTCCTTCTTACTGTCTTTGATTCTGTATTGACATTTCTTTCCGCACTTGGTATCTTGTAAACCTTTATACACTTATGTTCAGTAGAGGCTCATGACTCTTGACCCTTCGGTCTATGGGAGTTGGTATATTTGGTACTTGGTTCCCCATTTTCGTTATATGTATCGCTGTTACTTCGTGATTTGATATGCTTAAATGGGATAAAGCAAGCTTCTAGCTCCGTTATTGTTATTGATTGGTCAGGCTGGCTTAGCAATGTGCTGGGCGCCATCACGACCGAATTTGGGGTTGTGACCAATATATTATACAGATAGATATCTCCTTACTAGTTATGTTCACATAAGTCCAATGTAATCATTCACGTAAGTCCATTGGACTAATACGATTGTAGTCACAAGAACTTTCGTTTATATATCGTATTGGGAGTAATGTCATACGTTCATACTAGGACTAATCTACGTTGACCAATAACATATTGGTCAAAATGAAATCATATAATACGATTGTTAATACAATTTACAGGTTTATAGGAACTAAATAGTAGATTGATGTAAATTATATATTATGTGATTAAACGGCCTCAATTATATATCGTGGCAATTCAAATCATATTCAAATATAGTCCTAGTGGCTAAGGGCATTCTATTCCTACACTAGTAATCTAAGTACATGTAGCTGAAGTGAATATGAAAGGAATATCGATATAGTAAACAATGGACTTCTGTGATATACCGTAAGATTTGGGAGTTCCCTCTAAACTTGGACACATAGTGTGACGATCCAAAGGGTTATCACCTATTTTTCTCATTTGTTCCGCGCTTCCGAGGCCTTGAAAACCTCATTTTATATTACTTCTATTTACGTGCGTAGTCCGGGCACGTTACCAGAATTTGTTTTTGTTAGAATATGTGAATTCTATGGAAAATTTGAAGAAATTTGATATTAATATCGATATAGTTGACTTCGTTCAATATTTTTGGTAAACGGACCCGGACCCGAGATCGGACGGTCCCCAAAGGTCCGTAGGAAAATATGGGACTCGGGCATGCGTCCGGAGTCGAATTCCGAGGCCTAGAGCCCAAGATATGAATTTTTCTGTTAAATTGTTTTGCTGAAATTATTAATAAAAATTGATTAAAAGACCATGGTATCGGGCTCGTATTTTGGTTCCGACGCTCGGTACAAGTCCTATATATTGTTTAAGTACTTCCTACAAAATTTGACGGAATTTGAACGTCGTTTGATGTGTTTTGAACTATGAGTTTCAAATTTGAAAGTTTATGAAGTGTAAAAGAAGAAATCATGAATTTGAGGCTTGATTCTATGAAAACGATGTTATATTGGCGATTTGATCGCGCGAGCAAGTTCGTGGTATATTTTTGAGGTTTTGTGCATGTTTGGCTTGGAGCCCCGAGGGCTCGGGTAAAGCTTTGATAGGCCGTTAGAGCAAAATTTGATAAGGAACGCAACTGGTATTTTCCCTAGCTGATATCTTCCCAAATGCGAAGATTTACTCGCAATTGCGAGAAGACACAGAACAGGCATTGGTTTGCAAATGCGAACCAACCTTAGCAAATGCAAAGTGGCCCAGGAAAGGCCTTGGTTCGCAAATGCGAGGCAACCTTCGCAAATGCGAAGTTGCCCAGGTTCGCAAATGCGAACGAAATCTCGCAAATGCGAGTTGGCCAGAATTGGCCTGAGTTCGCAATTGCGAACATATCCTCGCAAATGCGACATCCGCAGCCCAGACCTGTCATGTTCGCAATTGCGAACATATGTTCGCAATTCCCATATCCGCAGCTGTGCAATCTGATACATAAACGATTTAAAACCCCTTTTTCACCATTCTTTCAAAATCCAAAACACAACACACGATTTTATAAGAGCAATATCACTCCAAAATACTTGTAAGTCAATTTTTACTCAACTCTTTCAATTCCTAACATCATTAAACATGTTTTCCATGAGAAATCAAAGGTTTTTATGGTTAAAATTGTTGTTTTTGGCTAGAACCTAGGTTTTTCATAAATTGGGGAATTGGACCTCGATTTGAGGTCCGATTTCGAAATAAATCATATAATTGAACTCGTGAGGGAATGGGTAACTGGATTGTGGTCCGAACCTTGAGTTTCGACCATGTGGGACCGGAGGCGTTTTGGAAAATTTTCGGTAAAACTTTGAGAAAACCATTTTTATGCATCCAAACCAATTTTTATAGTATTTATTAAAGTAATTGAACCAATTGTGATTAGATTCGAGCGAGTTGAAGGTTGAAATTCGAGGTAAAGCGATAGTTGAAGGTTAATGGGACTTCAAGGCTTTGAGGTAAGTATTTGATCTATCCTAGCTTGAGGGAATAAGATTGAATGTGATAATTTCTAATTGCTATGTGATCGACTGCGGTGTATAGGCGTGGTGACGAGCATCTATACACTGGCGTCTAGCATGACCGTGAGTCGTTTGTTGACATATGTTGTGAGTTAATGTGGGAGGTTCTTAAGTCATGTTCTTGAGCCCTTACCGGGTTGTGAAGGTTGATTATTGTTTCCCTTGCCGGGACTTTACTGTGTTGTTGTTGTTATTCCCTTGGATATTGTTATGATTATTGTTTCCCTTGCCGGGACGGTTGATATTACTTGTTTCATTCTTTTGCCCTTGACTATGATTGTTATTTGGGTGAGGAAGAGTGATAATGCACGAAGGGTGATGCCGTGCCATTTTTATTTATGTTCGCACGAATGATCATTCTGTGCCTTGTTTTACTGTTTATGCACGAAGGAACATTCCTGTGCCGTTGTTACTTAATTTATGCACGAAGGATCATTCCGTGCCATGTTTATTATTTACGCACGAAGGGACATTACGTGCCGCTGTTACTTAAACCATGCACGAAGGATCATGTCGTGTCATAGATGTGAGGATGAGAGTAAAAGCACGAAGGGTGATGCCCGTGCACTTTTATTTGATTATTTCGTGAGGATGAGAGTAAGTACGAAGGGTGATGCCGTGCACTTTTATTTGATTATTTGGTGAGTATGAGAGTAAAAGCACGAAGGGTGATGCCGTGCAACCATTTAAATTTCTTGCTTTGCAATAATTATTTCTGCTACACTCTATTTTTATCTTACTGATTCATTATGTGTTGCTGATTGTGCTCCCCCAGCATGTTACCTCCTTTGTTAGTTGTGTTACTCAATATCTTTGTTATTTTGTGGTACATACATATATAGAACTCAACAGGTTTATATGAGTGTCTGGTCCTAGGCTTGTCACTACTTCGCCGGGATAGGCCAGGCACTTACCAGCACATGGGGTCGGATTGTGCTGATACTAGACTTCTATGCGTTTTTGCACAGGTCCAGGTTTTGAGCAGGAGCGGCAGCAGTAGTACACTAGCGAGATTATCGTACTTCCGAGACCGAGGTAGCTTGCAGGCGTCCGCAGGCCGGCGTCTCCTCTATTTACTTTTATTATTGTTGTGGTCTCATTGTTCCAAGACAGACGGTTATTATTTATTTTCTTTCAGACCATTATGTGTAGTTATTCCTTAGTAGTTCGTGAGTTTGTGACTCCACATCTTGAGTAGAGGATTTATGTCAGTTATTTTACACTATTATTCATCTCTTATTCGAAAGACTTCCGCATTTTAAAAAATCGAGTATTATTCTTACTATTAAGTATGAGAACGGAAATGATTGTATAAACAGGATGATGGTAAGTGAATTGGCTTGCCTAGCTACCACGAGTAGGCGCTATCACAATCACGATGGTGAGGGAAATCCGGATCGTGACACATAATGACTGAGTGTTTGTTCTCAATTAGTTAGTCTCACAAGCTTCAAACTATCTAATAAGAGAACGACATCTACTACCATAGACTATAAATATTATATTGGGGCGAATATATCCTAGTATAAGGTCAACAAAATGAATAGTCAGATTGTGGTTCCTTGAGAATACCAACTTAAAATGTATTGGGAGTAATATCGTATTGAACTAATGAACCAGTGCGTGCCTTATAAGCAATGGTTATAACCATTTAATATTAATTGGTGCTCGCATAACAATTAAATATGTAGTCCAATGGACTTCAAAAAATAATACATCCTAATTACATATATAGCACATAATGTGATATCTATATTATATTAATAGGAGAGTAGTGAAGCATGTGGTTAAGCCAAGTGGCAAGCTTAAAAGAAGCCACTTGGCAAATTTAAGACAACATTAAAAATATGAATTATAAATGGAAACATAATTAATGGAAGTAGTAGTTCAATTAAAAAATAACAATTAAAGAATAATTTTAATTATGTTGTTGAGAATATATTTGACATATGGTATAATTTTGTGTATAATTTAGTTATGGTATGTTTCTTTTTTTGAGAAAAAAAATCAATTCAAATTTATATTGATACTATATCTGCATAATACAAGTGTATATTACTTAGAAGTTTAAATATTTACACGGTAATCAAACTTTACCATATAAGGAATAATATTATATAACCAAAAATATTCATAAATTGCTTCAAATTGAAGAAATCAAGGATGAATGAGAGTGCTGATCTAGAAATATATTTGGAAAGTGAATAATCATGCAATAATCAAGAAGTATATTATGAAAAGAATATTTTGATCAAGATCCATTCAAATATAAATACGACATGTATTAATGCTAGGGAACCAAGAATATTTTGAGTTTTCACAATTAATTTCACTTAGCGTATTTATGGATTTATGTTGATCATACTTACTACGTTATAGCTGTAGATAATTTAAATATTTCTTATACACAAAGATTTAAAAAAAAAGGCAAAATAAAATAGAGCTTCACAATCTCAAATATTAATGAAACGACCAAACACCCATCCAAAAATTGAAAAAAGAGTAAACAGAAAGTTCTTAACATGAGTCTTCATCATAGCCTAGGGAAATAGTACTAAATACCTTTCCCATTTGAAGAAACATTGTCCACAATTTTATGTGGAGCTAATTAACAATAACAGGATTTATGAACTGCATTTTTATCAAAGTGTTCAGAAAAATTACGTAATGCACCATATTAAAAGTTCTTTCCAAAAAACGTTTAATGGACCAATGTCCAAAAAATAAATAAATATAATCAATTTATTAAAAAGTTCTCTGCCATTAATTAATGATTGTTAGATTATGGTAGGTATTTTTTTTTGAGAAAGAATCAATTAATATAATTTTAAATAAATTACACATTAATATTAAGTTGAAATAATAATTCTACATTTAGTATAAGCTTTGTATCTGACCATATTTGCGAACAATATACATAATATCGGTATAATTTACTTATGGTATGTATTCTTTTTTAAGGAAGAATTAATTAAATTTTTGGTAGGCTTTATGTAGATTAGTTGCTATTTTTCTTTCGTATTATTTTTTCTGTAACTTATTTTCAAAACAATGCCATTTCTTTTATAGAGAATGTTGATCACAAAAATGACAGAGGGATTGATATCGAAAATGAAGAAATTAATCCTCCTTTGTGTGATATAACGTATGGTCAGTTTCAAACATGTAATATTTATCTCTAATATAGTACATATTTATCATGCTCGATCTCCTAAGTTTTCTCCTTTGTTGATTGTTGTCGATAAACAGTTCCCCAGTCGAGGTAGAAGAGGTGTTCAACAGTAGCATATACCCAATTTGGTGCTATTTCAGGACAGATGGTATCTGAATATTTTATGCTTCAGGACTCGATTAGGAAAAGATGGTTGTAGTAATATACTTTTCCCATTATATAAAGATGCCCCAAATACTTCTCTTATTATCTGCTTAGTAAAACATTACGTCAGGATTCTCAATGTGCTATTGCACAAGCCCCTCATTTTGATACTGGCTTGAAAATGTTCTTTCTTAACGTGTTCTGCTATTTGATTTTGTTCTCAAAATTTTATATATAGTATAACTTATGCCTGTGTTTAATTGCATTATTTATTTCTATAAAATACACTATGAGGTCATTGATAACTTGATAATTACACCAGTTACTTAAATGAGGAAGGATTGTTCCTTATCTGCAACACTAACTATTAGTCCAATTGTGAAGATTTAAAAGAGGATTACCCTTAAAGTTGCTGGAGGATAATGCTTCAAAAGTACCGCGCATCGCGCAGGTTTTAATACTAGTTATACTTAATCCAATCATACAATTATGCATTCCTAGTATAATTGTATACGATATAAAGTAATGTTCATTTATTAGTCCCCGATATATAACAATTTTAAGTCCCACAAATAATCCGTAGTTAAATTCAAGAAGATATATTTATGATTTGGATTGTGTTCTCTTATCTCAAGATTAGGACGACGAAGTATTCATCTGAGGATGCCCTATGTAATTGAATGAATATATTCGGAGTATATTAGAATCTCCGATCGTATAATACGTTGTATTCATTATACTATTTCAGATGTTTATACCAAATCCATATAATTTTAGTAATTATATTCTAACCAAGGCATCCACTACAATCGATAATAGTATATGACACAATTAATAACGTTTAATTATAAGATGGCTCACCAATACGATATGTTATAAGACTATGATAGTATAATCTCACACTAAGTGGATTGAGTTATAGTTGTTATTGGACTACAATTATTAAATGACTATGAAAATTCATTCCGTTTAAGATTACGTATAATATAATATGGTATTAGATTAATACGGTCCATTTTAGTATGCTTCTAATAACATGGTACCCAGTTCACATATTATAATGTTATTCAGAGTCATCCGAATAATGAAAATAAATGTCCACATACCATTACTCTATGGAATATATATTCCATCGTATATTCATATGCAGAAGGCTTGATTTTTGCTAACCAGTGTTGAAGCGTATGCAGGAATAGGTGTGCATTGCAGAGACTGTGCATAAAAATTTTGGCTAAGTCTCAAAATGCATGGTCTCTGAAGTTGGTCTATTAAAAACGCCTAAGGAAATGCGGTCGCACACATTTTTGTGCGGTTCGCATGGCCGCACTGATTTTTGTGCAGTCCACATCCAGTAATCTCAAAAACGGGTAAGGAGTGCGGTCTGCATCAAAATTATGTGACCGCACTTAGGTTAAAAAGGGGGTCCCATAAGTAAAAGTATAAATAGAACCTCTCTCATGTTTACACTTTTCGAACTCCTGGGCCTTAAAGATTAAACTTGCACATTAGCTTTCCCCATTTGCAGTTAAATTTTTCACTCAATTCATTACCTGCATCTTCATTATTTGTATGTTCAGTTCGTCGTTAGATTCTTTATCTTTTATTTGCTTTTGTTCTTAGATTTAGGGTTAATTTCATGCTAAAAAATATCAGAGTTTTATTGTTTCTACTTAGAAATCATATGGGTAGCGTTTTGCATGATAATTGGGGTCTAGGTTAAGGAAGTTTAATTGCGAAAACCATGTCAATTAGAGAACAAATATGCATTCACCCTAGGTCAGTGCCTGTTAATTAAGTTTGAATTGTGCGGCCGTACACATTTTTGTGTGGTCCGCAATAGAGGTAATGCGGTTGTACACTTTTGTGAGGTCCGCAACCCTCTAAGTTCTGAGAATAGTGAGCTTGACTTATGCGGCCGCACTAAAAATTATTCGATCTGCAATGGACTTATGCAGTCGCACTCACTTTTATATGATCCGCAATGATGGAACTTCAGAGAGCCCAGTAGTCTGAACCTGGGGCTTTGCGACCTCATTCACTTTTGTGAGGTCCTTAATGGGTACTTTGTGGCCGCACTCACTTTTGTGAGGTCCGCAATGGACTGTCTGAGTCCACACTCATTTTTGTGCGATCTGCACTACCCTTCTGAAAACCAGACTCTGTGGTTTTCAGGAATAATCACATAGTTTCATGAGTATTCATTAGTGGACTAGAGCTCATATTGTCGTTGTTATAACGTTACGGTTCATAACATTATAACACATTAGTATATTGCACTGTGATATTATTTACCCACTTATGTGGTTGTCGTAACAAGGTCAACCAAACGTGAAAATATTATTTAAACGAAGCGTGATAGTAATGGGTATTCTACATATTAGTAAACTGTCTATTATTAAAATATAATATATTTTGGTGACTAATCATATTCAACTAATAAATGTAGTAATGTCATAGTCATCGATTACTTTTAGTTAGGAAAGAAGTTAATTTGTATAATATTATGTAGATTATAAACGACATATTACTAACTATATTGTATCGTTCTATCAGTCATATCAGTTTATAATGTCACAAGAAGGTTCACGAATATCAACCTTGTGATTCATATGGACTATAAAAGGTATCACGATTGGACTTGACCATATATTGTCTGTCCTAATAAGTACTTTGACAATAATACTTTCCTACTACTCCAGTTTCGAGTTATGATAAGTAATCATCGTGTTAGTATAGGTGAGCTTGTGGTATAACTCTCTCATTTGAGTCACTTTTCATGATTTCAGTATATTCAGACTGTTTCTTATTGGTGCATGGGTTGCACGAGTTTTGGCTTTATATTGTGTTGATGTTTCATGTCACCAGAGTAGTTGTGTTGGGTTAGATGAGATCGTTGGGGTCTATAATGAATATATACATATTCGATTTCAGCATGTTGGAAGGATAATATCGATGTTCAGCTTAAAAATTTGCTATGGTCCTAGCCAAAGGAGAGGGAGCTTCATGAATGGTTGATCTGAGGAATGACTTTGACTTTCTGCGTGTTTCATTCATCATTGGCAATATACGTAAGTGTTGGAGTGGGGCTTTATTGGATAATATGTTTATTATCGATTTAGTTGTTTTGGGCAATTGCTATGATTAAAAGTTATCGCTACGAGTGTCTGGGTTATGTGTATTATGTAATTGCATCTTGGGTACGGTTATGGTTGATACATCTTGTTCGGACTTATGTGACCGATCATAAACGTGTATATACATAACCCGTATCACTGACCCACATTGTATACTACTACATTATTGAATTATTATATGTTAATATCATGCAAATGCACCACCCAGAAGATACTACAAATATGGACCAAAGAAGTTAGTAATATTCATTGCATCGACCTACGACAACCACATATAATTCCGACCTTTTCCAAATATGAGAACAAAGGTCACTCAGTTTAGTATTGAGTGACCTTTGAGGTGTACAATCATATTGCCTTTTTGACATTTAGGATATTCATTTGAATTTACAAAAATTAGTACTATCTGGATCCGGTCATATACTAGGAATAATGGTAAATATATATGGAGCCAATCATATAAATTTCGTATATATGTTCATGACTAACATATTACGAGCATAATATACTAGTAATGTTATAAGTCCGTGAAATTATTAAATAACAACCACGATATATAAATGGAAGTCACTCAACTAATACGTATTCATAAGTAAAACGACAACCACATAAGTCCATTGGCCTATGCATAAGAAAGACATATTCATATAACAATCGTTATAAATTGAAAATGAGATTTACAAATCGTATTAGTCCAATGGACGCATATGATTTTGGTTCCAACGCATGGTACATGTCTTAAATAATGGTTAAGCGCTTCCTTTTAAATTTGGTCGCAATTGGACGTCGTTTGACGTGTTTCGGACCTAAAAAGCTAAAGTTAGAAATTTATGAACTTTGAAATGAAATCTTGAGTTTTGGGGGTTGATTCTTTGTTTTTGATGTTATTTTAGCGATGTAATCGCTCGAGCAAGTTCGTATGATGTTGTTGAGTTAGTGTGTGCATTTGGTTAGGAGCCCCGAGGGCTCGGGAGTGATTTCGGGGGTGGTTCAGGATATTTTGCACTTGAAAATCCGGAATTTTTAGTTGTTGCTAGTATCTAGTATGATGTTCTAAGCGACCGCATAGGTCCTTCCGCGATCGCATAGTGTAAAAATTCAGCAGCCCAAAATTGTTCAATGCGATCGTAGCTCTCCTTGTGCGATTGCATTGCCTAGCTTCCCAAACCTATGCGATCGCATTGTTCCTATCGCGATCGCATAGAGCACTTCCCTGGCCTAGTCGTATCTACTCTATGCGTTCGCATCAAGCCTTCCACGATCGCACTGCATTAGCTCCCTACCCTATGCGATCGCTGCGCCTTCTATACGATCGCATAGGGCATTTTTGCCCAGCGATTTTTCATAAAAATAGAACAGAAGCACAGGATTTTTCTCATAAAACTCATACGGGCTCTTCTCCTCCACCCTCCATTTTCAAGTCCCAAGCTCCCAATCCTCCATAACTCTTTGGGTAAATTTTTCTAACCTCATTTCTTCATTATTTAATCACCTAATAATAATTAATCCTAGCCCTAAGTCATGAATTCAAGGTAGAAAATGGGGGTTTTGGGTAGAACTAGGGCTTGTGAAATTTTGGGTGATTCAACCTCAATTTGAGGTAGGATTGTGAAACAAATCATATATTCTAACTTGTGGGGTCATGGGTTATTGGACTTTGGTCCGAGCCTCGAGTTTGGACCATATGGGTCCTGTGTCAGATTTTGCTATTTTTGGAAGAATGAGACCAAAACCAACTACCCCTTCCTAAACACACTGACCGTGTATTTCCAAGAGTTAGGGGTACAGAAGAAAAAGTTTGATGTGAAGGTCCAACCGGTGAGCCCCTACTCTTGGTATGATCAAAAGGGCCCTGACAACCCGAAGAGTGCGAAGAAAGGTCAGGCATCCACTTCCTCCACAGTTGGCCAGTCTGAAGAGCCAACTGTTTTGGTACAGCCCATTGGCACTAGCTTGGTGCCCCCAGGGTTTTGTTCAGCACCACCTTCTTCTTCTATTGAGCCAGTAGTTCCAGTTTCCAAGACTCACAGGTTCACGGCCAATCAGCTCACCCATTCACTAGCTAGTTTGAACAACTGGATGTTGGCAGCGACATCCAAGTTGTCCACCTTGACAGTAGTTGTTCAGGCCGAGAGAGCACCAGTGACGGTTGAGGTACCTGCTTCAATCGAAGACACCTTGAAGAAAATCGTGGAAAACTAGGAAGCAATGATGAAGAAGCAGGATTCCTTAGCCAAGTCAGTTGGCGAGCACAGCAAAGTACTGAAGAGCTTGGCGAAGGAGCATAGGAAGCTCAGGAAGACCAAAGCCTCAAAGGAGGAGGTAGCAACATTGAGGACGCAGGTGGACATGCTAGTGGCGGATCAGCTAGACTTGTTATTTGAGGAGCTTGTCATGGAGACCCCCACCGAGCAGCCACCAGTTCAGGAGCTTCGGCCCAGGAAGAAGAGGAAACTCCTCAACACTGAGGGAGTTGTGATTACTTTAGCCACTGAGCGTGAGGATCCTCCACCTACACAGTCAAATCCCCCCCCACTCACTTGGATGAGCTTCTTGCACAGTCAGATCCTCCTCCCACTCAGTCAGATGAGCCTCCTGCACAGTCAGACGAGCCTCCATCACATGTCCCAGTAGAACAGCAGCTGGCTGGGGACCAGTCTGAGGTCCCTGCCGACACACAGGACGTGGGAGCTACCGAGCAGCATAGCCAGGCAGATGAGGCTTGAGGGGTCATTTTCTATATCCCTTGCTCTTTCCTTTTTGATGTTATATTTGGTAGTTAGCATTGGGGACAATGCTAGATTTTATTTGTGGGGGTGTGTCCCTACTTTTGTTTGGTTAAACTGGATGATTGTATATATTTTTTCACTCTGTCTTTCTTTTCAGTACATTCGTAGACATAGTTGGATTGTATATAAACTTCAATTCTGAATCTCTTTAGTTGTATATTCTACTATCTTGGTGTACATATTCATTTGGTTGCCGGTTGATGGTTTTTCTTCGGTTTTGTTATTTTCGTTAGATTTTTCATGATAGTTGCAAGGTTAGGCTCATGGCCTTGTTTTGTTTTTTGTCTTGGGTATTGAAATAAGCCCTTGGTTTTCTTTATGCCACGGTTCTTTCCAAGGGTAGAGTGTTGTGTGAACCGGGTGGCTCTTTCCAATGATAGATAGCGTGACAACTTTCTTAAGGGTCGAGTCAGTTTTTCTTGTTTTCTTTCTTTTTCTTCAAGTTTTTGGTAGTTAAGGGTACCTCAAGAAAAGCTTCACTTGGGCCTAGCACATTTGCCCTTGATCTCATGGTCAAGGACATTGAGTTGTTTTTAGGAAGGTGAAAATTGTCGCCTTGAGACTCTTGCATTGACCAAACAATCATCATAAGGCTATCTTGAACCGTTGTGCGCTTGAAGTATACTAAAGGTTATTGTGGGCCCTCGACTCCATTCCCGGCAATGCTTGAGTGTATGTGTGGCGAGGACTTACTTTGTGAGCCCAAGTAAGATTATTGACCAATGGGTGCATGATATAACTCATAACATGATTGTGATTGAATATGACCGTAGGTTCATAGACGGTCAAATGGACTTATGTGGACAACCGTAAAGTTTTGTAATGATTCAAAAATTCTATAATATATGTATTATACAATCTCTTATTTTATATTAAAATGGACTAATACTAAATATTGTGTTTATACATATAAATGAACGTATATAAGTCCAGGACGCATATGTTTGGGATTATAACATTTATACTCCCAGTCTGTCATAATATATTTAATAACGTAATGTATTACTACACAATTTTATTGGGAGTAAAATTTGCCGATATTCATTATATGTGGTTTGATGCGACGTTCTAATTAAATAGAATAATTGATAGTATTTATTGACATAATTGTACCGGTCCTAGATAATTTAACTCACATAATGTTATAGGAGGGACTAAATCGTAGTAAATCAACAAATATAACTATTCATTGGTAGCCATAAATGTAATACTCGGTGTGGGTATGATTATATCAGTCAACCATAACATATTATTTACAAAATTTGCTATCTTCTGTCTACATTTGTATAGGATACATAATATCATTTATATATTTATTTATTTAAGTCCATTGGACTTAAATAATAACACGTTATTAGAAATTAATTACTATATACACTCTATGTTAATAAACATATCCTGTGGTTGTATACATGTGTGTGCCCGTCTCCATTAGCATATTATCCAAACGATATCGTCAATAATTGTTACTATACGATGGAATCACCATATGTTCCTTGATATATGGTGATTAGTAGACAATCGATTATGTATACTGTCAATATCATATATGTAACCTATTTGATGTATTTCAATTAGTATATATAAATAACATAACTATCTTTGTAGTATCAATCGTTAATTGGATCAGTACTTACCATTAACCAATGATATTAAAACCTACAAGATATATGAATTACTAAGTCCATTGGACTAATACGATTGTAATCATAGGACCTTCCGTTTATATATCGTATTGGGAGTAATGTCATACGTTCATACTAGGACGAATCGGCCTACGACAACCACATAAGTCCATTAGACTAAGTTATGGTTCATGGTTATACTGAATGAACGTAGTATTGATATCAACCCATGATTGTGGGTTTATACGATTGCTACATTTTAGGTAATTGACCGTCTAACCATCTATGAGTATAGGTCGTACTCATAGACTATTCTGTGTTATATATCTAGTATTACTCATAGTTACTTATGTAAAATTTATGGGCAGGTACAATTGGACTAATACGATTGTATTTATGTCATTCATAGACGAAATAATATAAGTACTGATATTATGTAATATAAATCATTCATATACGATTAAATGTTATTTATAAGTCCATTTAAAATCACCAGATAGTCACAAAAAGTCATATTATATATACTATAGTCCTACGTTCCGTTTATTGATAATATATTGGTCAATATTAGTCAATTTCATAATACTCATATGAGTATAACATTTAATATATTGGTCCATATTGGTCAATAAATGACTGCCCTGACCCTGAAGGTGGCACAAATGCACAGAAGTTTACTAGGTTATTGTTAAACTAAGACAACAACAGGAATATAATTTCATGATTATAACATATTCGTATAGTCTAATTGATAGGTGGCACAAATCAATTGTTACTTATCTTATTATCTAAATTGTATGTGACATGAGAAAATAATTCTAAATAAGCGAGCAATCGGGTGGACAATGTCCGACATAAAGGGCATTAGTCGAGCCTTTTGCATGCACAAAATTTTCAAAGGTTATAGGGAAATTAGCTGTGACGACCCAAATAACAATTGGCCAACTAAGGTTGTAGTTAGCATAATATTTAACTACTATGCATGTCCATCATACTATATGAATACATAAGATTGTAGTCTATGAAATTTAGTATTACTCCCAATTTCCATTTAAGTCTTATGGAATATGATTTCATTCATACGATTGAATACGTTCTTTGCATTCATATGTCGTGACCCTTCTTATCATGAATGAATATTATATCGGAGGTGATTAAGTCCTATCATTAGTTACTACACGCATGTAGTCAGACAAATACGGTCATGTATGGGTCAAATAGTCTAACGGTCACGATAACTGGTACGTATTTTGAGATATAAAATCCAATATCTATCAACCGGAAGATATTGGTATGACATTACTAGTTGTGAGGTGAGTTAACCAAATTAGGAACATTAATACGTTCCGTTTATATATCGGGGTAGTATACTTTCACAAATATGATTGACCTTAGTACTTATTGAAGATTGTGGAGTATACGAGTACTTATTTGAATCGATATTGGAAAACGTATTGTCTACCACATAAGTCCATTGAACTAATACGATATATGCATAGGACGATTACTAAATGAAATTATATTTATACGATTATTACAATATAATTTCTATGTTAACGACAATAAATAGAAATGAAATATGATTTTTAAACGAAGGCTGATTGGGAGTCTATATGTCACGACCCCGAATCCGGTCGTGATGGCGCCCAGCACATTGCTAAGCCAGCCCGACCAATCAAAATTAACAACGTAGCTAGAAGCTCTCTTTAACCCATTTAAGCATATTAATTTACGAAGCAACAATGATACATATAACGAAAACGGGAACCAAGTCCCATAATACATCAACTCCCATAGACCGAAGGGTCAAGAGTCATGAGCCTCTACTGAACATGAGTGTATAAGGTTTACAAGATA